>OZ001258.1:1234086-1734086 GCA_963924015.1 Macrophya annulata
CCGCATGGAAGCAAGAAGACGAGAGAGCGAGGGAGAGGAGAGGAGAGCGGATGGCCTTGAGCAGGTCATCACCTCAGGCTGGGAGGATGCTGGTCGCGCTGGACCAACTTAATACTTTGCTTCTTTGCTCCTATCCTATCCTTTCCTCGGTTTCCTCCTGCAGCATCCTCCTCCTCCACCTCTCTCATCTTATCATTATTATTATTTTTATAATTTTTACTGTTGTTTGTTGTTATTATTATCACTTTATCATCATCGTTTTTATCATTTACTGCGATTTTACATAAATATATCCGATCCGCCTTTATATTCTTATAGGTATATAGGTTTATATAATATTATAAGTAAAGTATATGTATATAATACAATTTTCAATATACATGCAGTATTCGTGCATATAAGTAGATATTTATGTATGTGTATGTGTATACTGCTACAGCGGAGATTCGATTATATATTATATATATATATATATATATATATATATATATATATATATATATATATATATATATATATATATATATATATATATATATATATATATATATATATATATATATATATATATATATATATATATATATATATATATATATATATATATATATATATATATATATATATAATATATATATATATATATATACTTTATTCGGTGTAACTCTGACCCCCACATATTGAAATCGGATAATAATGTATATATGTATATACCTATATGGATATATGTATACGGAAATATTAACCAAAAAGGTATATTCTAGGTATATACATAGATATACGCATATCGCGGACGGATCATCTTAATTATATATACAGGTTACGAGCGAAAGGATATATTATATATGCGTCAGTTATACATACCTACCTATATATGCGTAGGTATATGTTAATGTATTCTAATATCTATATGTGTATCTATAGGTATTCGCGATATGACGAGGTCTAAAAATTGACTCGATTCAATTCTAATAATAGCGGTTATACAAGCTAATAAATTGACGTATATATGCGTGTATATATACATATATATATTTATATATATATGCATACCTATGTATATTATTATATTTATACATTATACTTGAAGGAGAAACTATATTATTATTAATTCTTATCCATTTTTCTGTATTTCTGTAACTTTTTTTTTTCCCCCGTTTTTTCTTTCTTTTTTTAGTCCGCAGAGTTCAACACATTTTATTAGATTAATTAATTTACGGTGTATATAGATATGTATATATATATATATATATATATATGTATACATATGTGAGTATTTTTTTATTTATTTTTTTTATTTTTTCTGGTAACGATTTATTAAATCGCTGCAATATATCTATACGCATGCATGCGTAGGTAACGTATGGTTATATAGCTTCAGATCATGAAATTTCAACACCACGGTGATGTTTATAAGGATATGTATGATATCTACATATTTTCGTTATAAACATATGTCGCATCCGTCCGTGTCTAGAATTTAATTAGACCGAAGTGTATAATATTACAGAATCAGTTATTCGGTTATCTAATCGCGTTTGAATAGACGACCCATTGGTTTAAAGACACGGTACGTGGAGACCTCGGTGACCCGTGTACCCAAAAATAGAAGAAATTTCTCAGAAGAAAAAAAAAAGAAACGAAAAGAAAAGAAAAGAAAAAGAAATTGACGTCGACAGACCACGCGAGGAAGAAAAAGATACAAAATCGAATAGAAATAGAATAAAATAAAATATTTCTTGGAGAAACAATTTTTTTTTTTTTTTTTTCATTTTATAAGATATTTAGTAAAATAATTTCAAGATTACTTGCTAAGAGGGTTAGATCGAGGGGTTTTGGTAATGCTTGAGGCAGTCCTGCTGCAGCGAGCACGGAGAAACGAAGTTAAGTGAATGGGAAAGATAAATACAATAATTATAGAAAATGAAAGGTTACCACCGAAACGGAGGAAGAACCAAACGAACGATTGTCTGCCAGTCAGTGAATATACCAGCCGCATATATACATACACATATATCTACTTATACGTGTACAACATATATTCATACATATGTACGTATATTATATCCGTATACGTATTTGACTCATACGTAACTGAGAAAATAAAAATAAATCTCTCGTGTCAGAATTACCGAACATATCATATAGACAACCGAAACTGGGTTAGACCTTATACACATCATCTAACTGATACATATACATATACATATACATATATTTATATAGGGCATAATAGACGCCTAGACAAACATACATATACGAGGGCGGATTGATTGATTATAAATTTCTCAAGTGCCAGTCCGGATACCTACACATCAGTTTTACTCATCGTCTCCATTCATTAGTTCATTCATTAATTATTCAATTCATATATTACACATATATTAACATTGCGTAATTCCTCCGCACAGTCTGATCGATCACTTACGATAATCTATAACATGATGTCATCGATCAGCAGCCAGATTTAAGATGATTTTTCGATATCTTATTCTACACTAATATAATAACACACTGCGGCTGTATATACTAAGGGATAAATTCGACTTTGTAATATGATTAAGCAAAATGAGAAAATGCTTAAAATAATGCAACAGATATGATCACGTTTGGCGCCTAGACCGATAAATCGCTCTGATGCTGCGAACTACGCGATGTATGTAGGTATGTATGTACATAATATTTATATTTACATTTACCAACTTGGATCCCTTATATATGTATACATATATACCTATAATATGCATCTTTCTTGCGTGTGTAATAATCTTTATGTATATATGTACATATAGGTATTATATATCCATGTAGGTATGTAACGTGAATTAGTTTCACACGCACGTGCGTGTGTACGCCAACGAGCCGATGAATGGACCAATTGTCCGGTGGTATAGCATCTTGCGGCGCGACGAGCTATATAGCACTAACTAATATAGAAGAAAGAGATACTGCTGTTGCTACTGGTGCAGCTTATATCTACGTACAGTACATATATACACACGATGTAATGTATATTAGAGGAAGTGACGGCGACTTTAAGACGCCAATTCAACGAGACTAGGAAATATATCGAACGATTTTTTTTTTTTTTTTTATTCATAAAGTTATGCGATATTTAATATGCAAAAGATTCGATATTACATCGTGTTTAATCATCTAATTTTTTACCGCATTAGTCACAAATATAAACTTGTATCTATGAGTAAATGTAAACGAAGGTGAGTCAAAACCGATTATGTATATACCGAAGTCCTATTTCAGGATATAAATAAATTCTCATGAAACCGATCATCGATACTTCTCGTTTTTACTCATTGTTAGATAAGAAAATTTAATGTATTAGGTAAGAATTTAAGAGGGGAAAGCACAATCTCGTTTACTTTTAGATACACCTGGAGACTGCAAGGTTCTCAACAAAATTAATATCCCGTGATTTTATTCGAAGATCGGAAGATAATTAATAATTTGGAATTGGCGTTTTTTTTTTTTTTTTTTGTTTTATGTTTTATTTTTTGGTTTTTTATATTTTCGTTTTATCGGTTTATCGCTGGACGTACCTTCATCTCGTCCCTATTATAGTAGCCAACCAAGGTTCTAGAAAGAATGTTTTAGACAAACATTTACAGGCAGGTGTATCCCATCTGCAATGGAAGCAGCTGCTATCCTGCAGTGCAGCCTGCAAGAAGCGAAACACGATCCTAGCTTTTTTCCCTCTTTCAGTGAAGAATGAAAAAACAAAGCAAAACGATCCGGAGAAAAAATAAGAGAGAGAGAGAGAGAGAGAGAGAGAGAGAGAAAAAAAATTAAAAGAAAAAAAAAAACGAGTCAAAAATGTAAGAATAAGAATAAATAAAACTTGGATAAAAATTCGATGCTTCGTGGATCACGGATGTTGGCGAAATATTTAACGAGTGACGATATGTCTTCAACTATAGGAGTGAAAGTATAATAAAAGAAGAAGAAGAAAATAAAAAATTTAAATAAAACAAAATAGTATGTATACATACATAACTAGAATGTATATGTGAATCTTTACATAAGAATGTAGAAATTTTGTTTAAAAATCTCAATAAAATTAACATGTTACATAAATTCAACTGTAATTAAAAATATGTACTATATATATGTATTAAAAAAAATAAAAAAAAAAAAAATAAAGATCTTTGTTCTTATGGCACTTTCAGCTTCTTCAAAATTCTGCACAATTTCGCGGTTTAGATACAGTATAATACACATTGTCGACAACCGGATGTGCCTGATTACAGGAATAAATTGTTTATTCATTGCCTCGTTTAGGTGAAAACCTCGAGATTCATGGTAATCACATTCTTTTAATTAGTTCCAATTAGCGGCTGTGACCTCGGCTGTCACTTAGGTCATTACATGTATGTATATATAATCTTAGCTTGAAAAATAACCGTCTTATTTTATTTTATTTTTTATTCTAATTAAAAACAAACATTTTCGCGAACTAGCTGTAGGTAATCGTATATATGTATTTTATTCGCAACCCATTCTGCACGATCCTACACAGTTTGTCAAATTTTATTAAACACGCAAGATCATATATATATATAAGATTTAGAGATTCATTCGCAGTTTATTCAACCTCATTAATTCGGTCATCGATGATTGAATAGTTAATTACAAAATTATTACTGAAAGATTATTCAAACATTGAAGATATAAGTCTCTATATACTAATTGAGCGCAAAATAACAGCTGCGAGTTTACGTATATACCAGAAAAATATTCGTTGAGAATCCCTCACATTGAAAAATGAAAAAAAATTAATATGAAAGAGACTTAGAATTAATGATTAAAAAAATTGAGAAAAAAAAAACAAATTAAAAAAAACAAGGAAGCTATTCAAATTTGGGAAAATTTATACGTATCTGTATACGTGTGTATAGGTATCCTTGCATATTATACTACGAGAGAACGATACAGCTTTCGGCCTTCGCGTGATCCTTAAAAGCCGTGACACGGATAAAAACTAGTTGCAATTAGATCTTACGCAGAAATCTTTGCCGCTTAAACGAGTAGTTCATTTATTTATTCATTTATTTATTTATATGAAAAATCGTTTGATATTACCTTTCGAAAGAAAAAAGGCTGCAACTCTCACGGTTTCTCTATCTTTATTTATTTTTTTTTTTTACTTTGGTGGGATTTTTTTCTTTTTCTTTTTCTATATTTCGTTTTTGTGTCTTGTATTTCTTGATTTTTGTCAAAAATCCAATTGTCACTTTTACAATCGACTATGCCCATACATACATATACATATATACTTATATATGTATATATATATATACGGCTTATGATATTAACCGACCGATCGACCTGCAGGCAAGACGAGATATCCGGGCGAGAAAAGGCCTTTTAACTTTTGAACGTTTTGAGTCGAGTGTCTGAGGCGAACTGTCGAAGCCGCTCGAAGCCTCGGAGCATTCGGTTTTTGCTCCACCAATCCCAGGGCAGCTTTACACTCGGACGATTCTATAATTCCTACGCGGTAACTCTCGATATTATTCTTCGGCAGAGACGTAAACTCGTTTTTTGTTTCTTTTTCAATTTTTTTTTTTCTTTTTTCTGATCAATTTTAATTTTTTTTCTGCTTCTTCTTCTTTTCAATATTTTAATTTCTCTGTTTATACGGATTATAAAATGTAAAAATAGAAGCTGGGAGACGCTATACATATAATACCTATAGTATGTAATATCCAATCGATATATACCCGCGATGTATGAAAAGATAATTGAAAAACAAAAAAATAAAATACTAAATAAAAAAAAAAAAAAAGAAAATAAGAGAGAGAGAGAAACAGAAAAACAAACTGCGTCGAAAGTTCAAAATTATAATATACCTATCTTACAATATACCTCGAAACGAATGAGGTACGGTTTTTTATTTTTTTTTTTTTTTTTTATTTTACATAAATCTATTTAAAAAATCAATCAAAAAAGAAACAGAATGATAAAAGATGATGAGACAAAAAAAAAAAAAAAAAGAGCCAGTGACGTATGCGATTTACAGAATGCCGCCGATAACAATTGTAGAACGTCAATTCCGCGTGTATTATCCGCAAAGGTTCTCGTATGTAGTAAATGTGTAGGCAGTGTGTATATATATATATATGTGTGTGTATATTTTATTTCAAATTCAGAACAAACAGCAAACTTTCAATAGCAATTAACATTACCAACGAATAGTTAACAGACCAAGGAAACAAGAAAAGTAAAAGAAAAAAATATGAAAAAATATGAAAAAATGAAGAAATGGAAAAATAGAAGAAAAAAAAAAATTTAAACAACGAGTATATGATTGAATGTTCTCTCTTTATGTATAGTCTATATATATATATATAAATATATATGCCTATATTTACCACGCATTATGTATTATATGTATATCGACAAGGAATTATTATCTACGATTATTATTACCTCAGAGAATTAGACACATACGTTATAATTATAATTATACGATCGTGTATATGATCGTACGATTAAAATCAGTTGATCTGACCAATCGAATGTATGTATACCTATGTATATGTGATCTATCTATCTATCGATCTATCTATCGTTGAATTTGTTTGGTCACGGTGTGTAATTTATGATGTATAGCATAAACAGAAGACATTGTCAACTCGAATTAGCTGACGATCAAGAAAAGAAAAAAACGAAAAAAAAAAAAAAAAAAATTAAATATAGACGAGAACGAAGTTAAATAAAAAATAAAATAGAAGAAGAAATGATAAAAGAGAGAAAAAAAAAAAAAGAAAAACAGAATGATAAATTATTAATCTTTGAAGGTCCGTCGATAGAAACACGGTGTTTAAACTCACGCCGCGGTTAACGACTCGGAAAAAGTATCAAACGATTTCGTGTCCGTCCGCGATCGTGGAACACTGACAACCGGCACATTCCACGACTCAAATCGACTGTGACCCCTTCCGAGTTTTCTACAGGGCGCGCTTGTGCACCTGGTAAAAGAGTTTTATCCTCGACTTGGTTAAACACCCTCGAAAAACGTATTAAGAGAAAAGGGAAGAAGAAAGAAAATGAGAAAAAAAATAATATAATAAAAAAACAGAAGTCAAAATCGAGAGAATTTTATACGTACACGATGAAACATCGGGATGAACATATTTTCGTCAATAGTTCAAAAAGAAAAAGAAATTTGTATAATTTAAAAAAAGTAAAAAACTTAAAATAAAAGAGGGTGGGATTAAACGAGGGCCCCTCGGGAGATACAAAGATTAGCATTTACCGCAAAACGCGAACCGCTATTCGGCATCAAAATGCAAGAGCGTTCGATACCGATCGTTCAATGACACACGTGACGTAAATCTAGACGTTTAATCGAACCTCGGTATTATAGATATACCTTTATATGTATGTATGTACAATCCACGGCGAATGCGTGCCCGATTTTTAATAGAATTTATATAGCACGTTAAATATGTATAAACAAGTGTATTTCCGACGAGAAAGAACACACACACACACACACATACACATAAACGAATAAACGATCGCACAATTAATTCGTGTATACAACTCTAAACTCAAATATATTTAATTATCGTAAGAAAATTAGGAATCTGTTTTTTTTGTTTTTTTTTTTTTTTTTTCTGTCTCCCCCTTTTTTAAATTTATTTTATTTCATCGTAATAAGCGCGTACGTCTGTCCCGCGACTAGATATACGCGTCAGTAGCAGCCATAACAGTTAATTTATTTCTTGCTGACATTTTTCATTGACTTTGATTAAGATTTGAGTGCAAAGAAAGAAAATAAAAAAAAAAAATGAAAAGAAAAAATTAAATTCCTTCTTCGTTTATACGTATAGTATATAGTATAGTACAAATTAGTTTAAATACGTATAATAGCTCCTAGTTGTATATCTACATACATATATACATAGATATGAGATAGTGTTATATATACGATTCGCGATTCGCGAAGCGGGAAGCTTTGATTTATTGCAATTAAGGAATAGACGCGTACTGAATTATACTTTATAAATATATATTATACGACCGCAAGTTTTATTATTCTATCATAAATTCCTTGCCATTGAAATAATTCGCCTTGGTTTAATAAATATACGGAAGGGGTAATACGTGTTTTTTTTTTTTTTTTTTTTTTTTTTTTAAATAAATTTTTGGTTAACAATAAGTACAATTGGAGCAATTGCGTCATTCTATGTAGTTGTACCTCGTACCAATAGCTATATATATATACACTATGTGTACGGTTCGGTATTAGTTTTCTTTTATATCATGTACAGAAGAAGAAAAAGACGAAGAGGAGGAAGAAGTAGAAGAAAAAAAAAAAAAAGAAAAAAACAAGAATGAAAAATATGCGCGACCAACGCCTACAACACGAAATATTTTAAATATTTTTTTCACAAAGAATCTTCTATAGGTATGTATATGTGTATGTGTATGTACTCTGCACTCGTGCTCCTTACCGATATGCTAGATCGGTCTCGAGGTGCGCCCGCCGCTACGCACACGGCAAACCAGACTCTATTTTCAAGGTGTATTCAAGGTTGCAAAGTGGCTTTAACTATTCAGCATACCTACTTCGCGGAATATACTTTGTTATATAGCTATACTTTAAACGGGCTGCACTAAACTCCAAAAAGCCATTCCCAACGATATTTCAAGTTTCAACATAAAATTAACGAATTAAAAAGGTCATGATATGTATAATCGAACATTCCAATATTTTATTTTCATTTGTAAAACCGAATTTCTGAATTCCTATAAAAACCTAACAATCTTAAAACTTTTACAAATTTTAAGAATTCTTTAACTCTTCAAATTGCTTGTTTTTAATTTTCAATTTTTATTTATTTCTCTCTTGCTTTCTTCTATTTAACGTACACAATTACCTCACGAAATTAAACTCTGCTAGTATCGCTACTAGCTGTAAAAAAAAGTACATACTTTTAAGTTTACTCGCATGCCGGCGGTGTATACTAGTGAGCAGGTGTGCAGGGGCACCCACGTTTTTGACTTCCACTATTTCGCCTATTCCTAAGCCCTCCCATGCACACAAAGTATATACCTACCTATATCCGATTTATTTTTCAGTAAAAGAAATTCTGGTCTTCCACTAAAAAGAAACCCCATATCACCAAAACGTTGATAATAAAACGAACAAGAATGAAAAATAAAGAAATAAAACCCATTATTTTATTATTTTTATTTTTTTTATCTACGATCTATTCAACGATTAGACTCAAGACTTCTCTACGTTTTATGTATATACATACACCATCTTATACGGGCAGATAATTAATTTATTTTTACCTATGGCATAGCCCGTGGGAGACACTCGGGAAGCGGGAAACTGACTAATCCTGTGAGACTGCATAGCAGAAATACCGAACCCAGGAGTATTTACTGAGGCTGTAAGATGGGATTCCTCTAGTTTTATTTGTCACGACGTCTTGTCTGCAGGATCCAACCGTACAGCCACAGCACAGTGTATGTTACATACACGAAGAGTAAGGTATGCCGTATGTTTAAATATTTAGCGATATTTAAAAACTGTATAAATATTCACGAACGATTTTATACAACCTTTTTGATAATTGAAAAATTTGAATATACCCATCACAGAATTCGATTAGATTTTTCGATTCGTCAATACGAGGTTTTGTCACGAGATAATAATAACGTATACAGCTAAATGAATTAGAAATCGAATTGAGAATCAAGATTCCTTCTAACCTATACTATTTAGATCTCGTATTACACGTGGAGTTTGTAATTAGTTGACGATGCGGTAGAATAATATAGGTATAAGTTCTGTCCGATGTGGGAAAGTAACAAGACACGTATGTAGCTGGCTAGCCTAGCTGTAGGTATGGTAACATACAAACTTGGGTACATATACGTCCTGCACCGTGTACTCGGGTGATTTTTAACATCTCGTCTTACGCATTCCTGGCATGGAGATGGGTAGTAATATTCCACGTGGAATTATTGTGCGTACGCTAGCAGAAATAATTGCAAAATAACCATTTTTCTTTACCAATGTATAATGTATAGAAAAAACAAAAGTGATAAAAATAAATGTGGCTAACTATTCGCACGATATATAATCAGGCATTCGGAAAAAGAAAAAATCTAAAAGAATATGAAAAGCGATTTTCATTACGAATAAAAAAAAAAAAAAATATTTTAATAACAGAATTTTTAACCCCCTTTGCTCAATTAATTTTTATACAGTTTAAAGAATTCGGAATTTCGTTCGATCGTGTAAGACGGTCAGTATACTATAGTTAACCGATCGGTAGCGACCGAATCGAGACTCGTATCTTCTCCTCTCTCATTTCTCTTCTCTTATAGGAGACCTTGAGAGCGGTCAGCAACATAAACAGCCAGTGGCTGGACCACCATCTTGTTGTGGCTACCATTGTAACCAGAGCCAAGTCGAGCTAAGCTAAGCTAAGCTAAGCTAAAGTAAGCTAAGTTCGAACCACCCACGCCTATAGCGGGTGTACTTTACCCATGGAAAGCAGCGCAAGCGTCACGATGCTCCTATTCAAGGGATGATTATGAACGGTTTGTGAAATCGAAATAAGGAAAAAAAAAAAAAAAAAGAAGTAGTATAAAATCTGTGCAGAGAATGGTCACGGTTCATTTTGGCTTTACGATATATCGAGCTTTCGAAATCATTTCGACAACCTTGTATTGAACACAAATCGATATAATCCTACTGCAGGGTGAACGCGGATATGTGGCATAAGTTATACCATATGAATATAATGATCGAAGGAATTCAGTATACGGTATAAGGTCAACTAGTCCTGTTTTGTAAATCAATTAATCACAACCTGCGCAAGCCATTATGACTATGACTATGGAACAATGGGTTGTTGCTTTTTAATTTCCCCGTTCCTTCTCTCGATCTTGTTCTCGCATTATACTCTCGATCCCTTATGTATTTCTACCATTATAATAATAGATTTTTTTTTATCTTGTAAGTATCGCTTTAACCTCGGTAAGATTTTAACGATGATGGATTTAAACACGATACACATACGAGTAAAGGTCTGACAAGAAATACGATCGTATAGAAAATTTCGGAACTTATGTTTCGCTGACTAAAATCCAAAAATAATAATAAAACAAATTTAATTATGGAATCAAACTCACCGGCGATGGGAGAGTCTGGGGTTTTCAATTTCTCCGATTCCTGGACCGGTTCTTCGTCACTGTCAAAACTTCTGTTTCTGTAAATCGAATCGAAGCATGTGAAATATGAAAACAATAAAATCGGGTCAGAATTTAATGAATCGTTTTAAACTCACGTAGTTGTAAATTCCAGGGAATTTCCTTCTTCCTCTTCTCCGATAGTCGCTAAATTGCTTTGCCAGTAGTAACTATCTCCGTCACTTTCATCCGTAGAATCTTCCTCCTCGTCTCTATTAACTTCCGAATTCTTTGACTCGTCACCAAGTTCGTCTAAAGATTTATAAGTATCTTCGTGGTCGATTTTATTATTTAAATTCGACTGATCATGATCATTTTCTTTATCGTTTTCGTTCTCTTTTAAATTTTTCCTCTTCTCATTATCGTCGATTAAATCGTTTCCGTTCTTTTTTTCGGTGTTAACGTTCACGAGATCTTCTCTTTTATCGGAAAAACCGCCCTCACCAATATCGTCGTTTATAATTAAACAAGACTTTGAATCTTTGTTAAAAACAGTCGACAATTGATCGTTCCTCTTCGATCTCTCGACAAGTGCCTTGGCCTTTTTCATTTCGATAATTTCCATCATTTTATTAGTTTCCGTAAAGCCAGATATTTTCAAATTCTTTTCATTATTTCTCTGAACATTAACGTCGACTTGATCGTTGTTAAAAATCTCAATTTCAATTTGACTCGATGAGAACTCGATGTCTTTATCCTCATCCCTCAACGGTATATTTTCCTCATCATCTTCTCTCCGTTGTTCAATTTCAAAAAATTCATCCCTCAATTCAACATCTCGACTCGACGGTATAAAAACCTGAACATCTCTTCTCGGCGGTGGTGGTGGAGGTGGAGGAGGAGGAGGTCGTTTTCTTTTCGATTTAACATCTTTTCTCGGCATTGGTTTAGGAGGCAAAGCTGGAGCCTCATTATCCGAGCAATTATTCGCAATCTTATCTTCGACAAGATCTTGATTAACGTTTATTCTACGAACATGATTTCGCGCCGGAAGTGGAGGTCCTTCAACGACTTGATCAACGTTACCATTAACGCAGTCTACTATCAAAGCGTCGTCTTTAATGGGACGGAAATGTGTGGTCGAGTCTGCGGCAAGATCTGTGTAAACAAGTCCCGGTCTAGTTTCATGCCCGTAGCTCAATGGCGCATCTTGAAAACTTAACGGAGGTTGAAGAGTGATTGTTTCTTCGATTAAAACTGTATTAGGTGCTACAACGGCCGTAACTCTTTCAACAACTCCGTCACCGTCGCCTAAAGCTTCGACGAAAGTAACGGCTTCAGAATTAGCGAGTCTTGATAAGAGATAGTCAGTCGTTGGTGGATTTGATCCAAATTCACGTTCAAGCTGATCAAATGGAGCCAAAAGTCTTACCAAGTCGATATTTTCACCGGCTGATATTTCCATCGGTGATTCTTTCAACTGTTGATACGTTTCCGAGGTCTGAACGGTCTGCTGATACTCCGAGGCTGTTGATGCGGTTGATATTGTTGATATCGTTGAGAAACGGTCTGACGTTGATAAACGACAATCAATTACCGTCGACATTGAACTTCCTGTATCGTCAGACGTACTTCCTTGGGTACTGCAACCATCGTGGGATCTGGCGTCAAGGTATATCGACGCTTCCGGCGGTTCCTAAAGTCGGGTATTTATCATTGGAATTAAAATTTTTTTATAACATCAAGATTTTAAATGGTAACGGAAAAAAATAAATTGAAACAAAATAGAACTTATATAAGATCAGCGAAAAACGAAAAGAAGTAAAAGGTGTTCATTCTTACCTGTCTGGATTTATTCAAATCCGGAGATTGTTGTTTCGGTATATTTCCCGTATTTTTCGGACTGGAAGTTTTCGAATTGCATTTACTCCCCGGTGAAGAATTGCAGCTTTCAAAAGACGTCGATTTACTAGAACCCGATTCCCTGCTGTTCAAAGAATTTTGTATCCTAGCAGGAGACTCCGTAACTGCAGATGAAGTGGCTGATGTTACTGTCGACTTAGGACTATCCCAAGGTTTTCGTACAGGACTAGGATTAGCCTCACCATCGGCAGGTCCTCGAGGTTGCCGTAATTTTCTCGGCGGTACAGGTGGCGGTACAGAAGGCAGCTCAGGTGGTACTTTATTACGTTTTTCTGGGGATGATTTACGCTCTGCACTCACCACCTCTGGTCTCAAAGCACCTCTGTATCGGACTAACAGTTTTATTACTAACTGAGACTCTTTCAATCGTCTTACACAGTCCAAACGTGTCATTTCGGTTACAGGTACTCCGTCAATGCTCAGCACCTAAAATTATCGAATAAAAAAGACTATTAGTTGTGTTCTAAAATTCAATTTTGTTTCTTTCTTTATGTTCTTTTGCTCTATTTTCTATCATATCTTTACAGATTTTCAAGGGTGCAGTGAGGGATGAAAAACTAAAAATTGACACAATTGTATTGTTTTCTGGATAATTTAATTATTCGTCGAAATCTGCACTGAGAAAGAGAGAGAAAGGAAGATAAGGAAAGTTATATCTAGAGTCAGTATTCAATAATGTAGCTTTTGGTGTATATCGGGGATAATTATAGGTATATTGTTTGGTACTTTTCCCTGCCTCAAGCGTAATGTAGGTATTTGTATGTATCTATGTATGTACTTTGAAATTTGAATGGATGTCTATTATTTTTTTTTTTTGCCCAGGATTTATAGAGTCGATGTCTATTCTATTTTTTATAGATCTTTTTTTCCTTCCTCTACCAATATGATATTATAAATTTGAGGCACGTGATGAATAAACCAATATATATACGTACGGATATATGATAATTATTATACGTATGTATGCGATAATAACAACGTTTTACAGTTTATATTATATACACAGGGAATATAGATATTGTATATATATGTATATTTACACGTATATACATATACTACGTATCGTGAAAGCGTTTCAGGACTAAAAAACCAATCACCGAATTCACCCAGTTTCATGCAATCTTCTTTTTAGCCCATTATAATTTTTATTTTTATTTTATTTCATTTTAATTTATTTTATTTATTTATTTATTTATTTTTTTCATTTAGTTTTTTTATATGTATAAACGAATCTAACCCGTTCTCGTATATCTTGCGGCCCATTGGCCGAGTTATACAGCAACAGACATGGCTATATGTTATAGCGATCTACAGTATAGTAAATAAAAACTGAGCCGAGGACATCGAACCAAATTCAGACACATATTTATGAGTGAGAGGAAGTATAAATAATTGTGCCACTTAGGTACGTGGATACAAAAAAAAAAAAAAAAAAATAAGAAATAAAAATAAATATCAAAAATCGTTAAAGATCTGATGAATATGTAAAAATCTTTTTCTATGTCATTTTCAAATTATTAAACATATATACAGAAATTTGTTGATTTTTTTTTTTTTTTTTTTCTCACCTCGTCCCCTTCGCCAAGTGTTCCCCAAGAGCACACTGCCCGACTAGCCGGACTCTCGGAAGCACAGCTTTGTACAAACAGCTTACGAACTCTTTCGGACGTCTTATTTCCGCCCTCAAATTTTAATCCAAATCCAAGCCGTTCACCGGGTAATCTAAACACGTCGACTTCTTCTTCGGGATGTCCATCCGATCCGTTTATTAAATCCTCCTTTTCGTTTTCCTTATCATCGTCCTCTGCTGCATCTGGATCGACGTCGATATCATCTTTGAGATTTACTTCGTTACGTTTTTTAACACTGTCGATCTTCTCTGTTCCATTACCGATCGATAAAACGGTTACAAAATTATCTAATTCCGGGTTCGAATTGCCCACGCTAACAACGGTCACGAACTCCTCGTGCGCGTTCTTGAGAACCTCCATTTCTCGTATCTCGTTTTTCGTTTCGTTTTTCGATTATTTTATTTTTTCTTTCTTTCGTTAAAAAAAATTATTATTTTTTTTTAATTCGATTCAGACCAACTCTCGCAATCTTTTAAATTGGTTCATTCATCTCTTCATTGACGCTTGATCTTTGCCCGAGGTATAAGGTAGGTATGCGGTGTTTCAGGCCCCACCCTGAAATACAGAAACGTAAGTTTATTCGATATTCGTATATACATACGTATGTACATACATACATCTGTGTGTTAGTCGATTACAAGATATTGTGTAAATACGTGTAAGTATATAATATAATATGAAGAAATACGAAATTCTATATATCCATCTCTTTTTATCTCTATAATTCCCACGCGTTTCTAAATACAGGTATAATAAAACACATCGATACCTCTATATCTTTCTTTCTCCTGTATAATATAATCAGGATATGCAAATGACTAATTCAAAATTATTAACTTTATCCAACTTCTTTTATAAGCAATAATTACGAAGCCTATACACGTCATCGTGACAGATTCTGATACTCTATACGTAATACTATACATCGCAGCATATGAAATATATCCTTAAAAAAAAAAAAAAAAAAAGAGAAAAATCGATATTTTTGATACACAACTATTTATTTATTTTAGTATTATTATTATTTTTCTTTTTTTTTAGACTCAATAGTACGATTTCTCAACACTATTCCGCTGTACTATCCGGGCTAGGAGAAAGCGCTTCGATTTCATGTGCGGGTATATAGGGATGGGTATATATATCTACTAAGATTAATTCTCTCTTCTATGCCACTACCTATCTCTTTAATTTGCGATGGCATCCCATTGATATATCAACGGCTATATGCAATGCCGCAAAGCCACAGCTAGACCTTTCGACCTCCGACCTGAACTAACTGCAAAGAATGTAGGAAATAGAAAGTAGAATATATCCATACCGGTGCAGCTAGTTTCTTAAGGTTTCTTAGTGTCAAGGGCAATCCTCTCTACACCTCTATACCTCTCTACCTCCGGTTTAATTTTATTCTATTAAGCATCGCACTCATTATATACCCATAGCAATATGAACTTATTATAAAATTAAATTTTCTTCGCTCAATCGTTGCAAATTTCTACTAGTTTTTTTATATTCTCTCTTTATCTTTCTCTATATATAAATATACATCTCTTTCTCTCTCTCTCTTTCGTTCTTTTATTTTCATCTTTCCTATACGCGTAAATATATACATCGCGAAGCGCGGAACAATAATCGACTCTGAATATTCGGTTAGATGGTCCATGTAAGCACGGTAGGTAGGTAGGTAGGAAGGTAGGTAGGTAGGTATAAGAGGTATAAAGAGGCAAGGCGTACAAGTGCGAGTAACGGTCCCCACTGCCGGCGGTCTTGCATTCCTAACATCAGTCCAACGTTCAACCTTTCGTCTCCGCGTCTCTTCCCGTTCGATACATCTTTCCTCTCTCGCACAATTTTTCGTCAGATCAATTCATCGATCTCTAACTTTGCCAGATAGATTTAAATAAGAAATAAATTCGATGATATTGTAAATGATCGATATCGATTTTGGATGATTTATGTGATTTTGTTCTTTTTTTTTTTTTACAAAGAAACTTAAATTTCGATACACGAACCCAGCTACTGTTCGATATAATTTACGTGTAGACTTTATTATGTGTGATATATATTAAGTCATGGATTTCTATCTTATAGACGATAAATATTGATTCTCTTATCTTTATCTTTAAAATGGTATATATGGATGTTTATATGTATACAATCCGCGCACGATTCTCTCGATAAGTTTTAAATATATTTAGAACCTGTTTTATAGTCAGAGAATAAGGCGTATCACATATATAGGTATATGTATTCAAGAAATACGTACGCGACTTGGTTCGAAGACTAAATCTGTCCAAATTTGTAGATATTTAAATATGTACCGAAAATTTTTAGTGTTAAATTTAACTTGCGGATTATTATCGAATGATGCAATACATTCCCTCCCTGATCATCGTCAGTTACCTACTTGGCTATAAGAAATAAAACCTGTAGTAAATCCCTCGCTCTATTATTTGCTTATTGTTGCTGAAGTAGAGCAGAAACAGAAAAAAAAAAAAATCCCTCAAAAAATTTGACGAATTTTGACATAAAGAAAATAAAAAGAAATGAAAAAAACGTCGGAGGAAGTTTATACACTTTGAACGAAAATAATAAAAAAAAAAAAAAAAAAACCGAGGATATCCTGTTGCCACGAAAACACATGGTGCACCTTTTTTTGAGAAACCTTACGAAAGTGTTAATAAGAAACTAAATAGAGGGAGACTGATTGAATGAGTTAATTATTTCTTCGATGATCGTGATAATTAATAATTATTTATCAAAGCAACAAAAAAATAAAATAAATTAGAAAATAAAAAGAGCTGGTAGGGTTTGGTTCTTTAAAATAATTCAGGAATATTTTTTACTGTTGCAAAATTTTCCGGAAGTATAATACTGTTGGGTGTATTAACTCCGAGACAAACCTCGCGTCATTTCAAAAGCGGCTTCCGGTAATAGGTTTTATTTTCCTAACAAACACAAGTTACGACCGAATCCTATATATGTATGTAACAAACATACATACAATCTGACAATAGAAAATGTTACGCAAATACCAGAAAGAGAGAGAAATAGAGAACATTAGATAGATTATATAGGCACATACATACACGTCACACCTCAGGGGTCGCGACATACACCGCATACCTTATATATCGCTTGCGGTAATATATTATATCTATAAAACTGAACAATATTTATGAATTTTAATTTACATAGCAATAAATAATAATAATTATTATTATTTTTATATAATTGTAAAAAATTGTTTTACAATATTAACTTTCCTTCCCTATTTTTAATCATAAAAATATCTCTTAACATCATATATTTTATATAGGCACATATATGATAGGTATAGATTGATATATTGTGTATATTGTATAAAGTATATAGAATAGGAGAAAATTTCTCTCAAGAAAATCTAACGAGACACACGTGATTGTACATATGTATGGTACATACATACATACATACATACATACGTATACATAAATAAAGGCGCGAGAAAAATCAGAAATGCCATCGGAACTTTCAAAGCCGAGTTCTCTCTACGATCTGTAATGCCCTATGGGTACAGGTTCGGTATGTCTCTCAAGTCTAACTGATCAGCCGCGTGTACAGGTTAAAACTGGTTTTGCATGAAATTTTCTAGAGAAAAAAAAAAAAAAAAAAGTAAAACTAAAAATAAAATATAAAATTCATGGAAATCTGACTCGCAGTGGTAAAACAATACCTCCTTCGACATACGTGTATGCGTAACATGTGTATACATACGTAACTTAGAAATATTTCTCACGGTTAATAAGAAAAATGAAATAAAGAATATCGTCTGGACCATTCGAAAGTAAATATTTAAATACACAGATTTGTATATTAGATAAAATTTTTTGAATTTTACGAAGATATTAAACGCAGTCGATATAATACCTATACGTAATATACATAGGTGTATGTATATCAGTATAGAAATATAACGTGTAACGCGTAATCTATATATAAATAGATATATGTAGGTATATATATGAAATATACGAATCTAAAACCGTATCGAGTGCAATTAATTTTGCAATATATAATAACGGAGAAAGTTCCTCATCACGAAATAACTAAAAGTTCAAAGACAGGCGATGTAAGAATATACATTATAATCCACGCGAAGAATTTTATCATTAAAATCATTCTATTTCTATTTTTTTTTATCTATTTTTAAAAATTTCGAATAGATCTGAAGACACTCGCACTGCTATATAAGGCGTTAAAAATCATCTTCACGGAGTCAGCTATTTAGCACAGTAAAATACTATTACAAGTGTTTTTCATCTGCAGGATATAAATGACATGCGGTTGTAAAACGTGCGGATGAACGAAAGACCTTGTTACAGGTATATGTAGTTACAGGTTGCTAAGAGCGGCATGAGGAGAATTACGTATACGTATGTATGCATGTACTCTACTGGTATACAGGTACTTGTAATTGTACTTGTACTGTACGTACGCTATACAGCATTTACACATCATGTTTGAATCTAGGCCGTCTCTTTCCACGCATCTTTTATCCACATAGACGGGCATTCGAAATATGTAGGTCTACAATTTTACCGTATAGGCCTTGCCTACGAGATCAGACTACAGTCTTTAATGTCAAATAAAATAACGATCATCATTATACATGTTTGATCAAACCCATTATATTACACAATATATGTGGAAAAAATATCGACGGTTATATACAAATAAAATTAATCACGAATGATGACATTAGCGATTAGAAATATGTAGGAATTATAAATACTTTGAGTTAGAAGATGATAGAATTTCAAATTATTTTACCTTATTTTTTTTTATAGTTATAAATATTCCGCAAAATTAACCGAATCTTTGATACGTTACACACATCGCTACAGATGTAATATACGTGTTGTAATTATGCGTATCTAAATACGTTATGAAATTATTTAGATTCATTTTCGTGAGAAAAGAGAAAATGAAAAATAAATAACGCTATACTACGTTTTGCTACATTTTTTTTTATTTTCTTGACAGCGATGTTACCTATAAAATTGTTTTTTTCAATTTGAATAATGGGCTGTCCGGTTTGCGTAAAGAGTACGTTTTTTTTTAACACGAATGTATTGTCGATTTTTGTGTTAGACCGAAACGATGTTGGAACGAAGGCTAAAGAGATCGTGTCAATAAAAAGTAATTTACAACGAATCCAGTTCTCGACTTCTCGTTTATCGGAGAGATTTAATTCCCGGGATATTATGGAGTCCGGTATTATATACGCGTCACCCAGACAAGTGTTTTTATAAATAATAACGACGAAACTCTACGACGCCAACAACTGTCAAAACACTTGAACTTAATTATTTGTCAAATATTGTAAACACGTTCGCGACATTTATTTTTTTTTTCTTTTTTCGATAAATATTAGAAAATTCAAGTTTCACGTGCATTCTGGGCGACGCGCCACAGATAACTGGGAACTTGCCTTTCTACCGGGACGATGCGCCGCGCCGCCAGCCGCAGGCTTTTTCACTCCCCACACTTGGCTGTCTATCAAGTTGCCGTCATTCAAGGCGTAGCCAAACACCTTTCAATGATTAATTTATTCATTTCCAGCTGTTCCCTTACCTCTTGTCATCACCTCGTTCATTTTCTCTGTAATAATTTCGATTAATTTTTTCACAAATTATGGAAATTTCTATTAAAAATTCTAATTTTTATCCACTCACTTTGTTTCATCCGGTTAATTATAACGACGGACCTATTTTTTTTTTTTTGTTGTTGATAATTTTGATATCGTAGATAATTGATAAGAAAATTTTTGTCATTTTTAATTTTTGTTTTTTTTTTTTTTTTTTTGTTACCGTTATTTTATATTTAAAAAAAAATACCGCTGAATAATTTATCACCGTATACGAATAGGGTGCGTCATTTCTGTTTGGAGTATAATTCTAACGGTACTTGACTAAGAAATCTGGGTTGGCAGAGCAGACGCACGTTTAAACTTCACTTGTAATTTTTCCTTCTTTTTATTCTTGTTTTTTTTTTTTTTTTTTTCAAACAATAGTATTATCGAGGCCGTTCCCACGTAATCATTACCGACTTTGTACAACTTGGAACGCGATATTTACGTAATACGTATTCCATTTACTGTTGATGGGAAAAATTTAAACACCAAGGCACGCGACTATAATGTACGCTGCACATTACATTATCTTGTTAAAATCTTTTCACGTACTACGGGTAGGTATATGTATAAACACGGATATACGAATAAGATAACATTGAATGAATTTTATGACTATGATTATAATTTTAATAATTTTATAGACCACTTGCCTCTAAATTTCGGTACAAAATCAGAAACTTTACTTCGATCCCTCAGCTCTCCCAAAATACGAACGATTTTTTAACCACTGAAATTGAAATCCAATTTCGTAAAGCGCCGAATCTCTTAGCTGAGAATTATTAACGCCTCAAGCAATTACAGACTTTTGAGGCAGTTGAAACAGGTACTTGAATGGGTCGAACATACACTGTGTGCTAGAAATTAGGCGAAAGTTGAGTTAAAGAATTGTAAAAAGAAAGACAAAAAAAAAAAAAAAGGATGTAGAGATATTGATATGGGGGTTGTTGAACGAAAGAGAGTTATAGCGGATGTACATACATACATATATACACATGTATGTATTTACATGGATTCTAATGCACAGACGTATAGAAATAGGCATGCATAATGGGGGGGAAAATGAAAACCCTTGGGGGCACCCGCACGTAGTACATATATACATACATATATGTATACTAGCATATAACTTTCGTGAAAGCGAATTTTTTGCTTCAATCTCACCAGAGAAAGATGCTGCAAGGCATAATCGGGCATGCGGAGAAATAATTTTATCATTATTGGCCTGAAACGAGGCCAGGATATTTGCGATGCGAAATACCTTTTCGAACCCTGCAGTATGCATTGCAATTACGATTTTATACATATGTATCAGTCAGTAGGTATATGTATGTAAGTATGTAGTAGTACATACATACGTGTCTTTGCAGAATAAAAAAAAAAAAAAAAATTGCAAAAAGAATAAAACAACAATAAAATAAATAAATAAATACACCTGTTTGCAGTTCACGTATGTACATACATACCTACTTAAAATAATTAACACGTACATTATAAGGTCTGAAGATAATTAATATAATTACCTTATATTAATAATTTTAGTTTTATTTAGAATTTTTATTGCTTTAATGATTTCAAATGCGGAAATGATCGTGAAAGTTTTCGCACTTGTGTCAATTGTAATTACACGACGACGAAGATAGTCGAAAAGGTCTAAACCGTGAGAGACGGTAAGCGATCAGAGATGAGTATGAAACAGGTGGTAACGGTAAAACCATTCGGTTAACACCGGCGTACTGTGTGCTGCAGGTTCAAGGCATCTTCTCCTCTTTCCCTCTCTTGCTCTCTACCAACTACAGTATTTACGTATACGAAATAATGACTTTGAAAATTCTTACACTCCCGAGCCAGAGAAGAACATTTCTGAAACTGGTCAGGTGCAGAATGGTGTATATCTTTTCGATAAATTGATACGTCATATCAAAGTCTTATAGGGGATGAAAGAAATGATAAAAATTTGGATTATTTTTATTCACACGCGTGCATAGGGTAGAGAAAAAAAGGGAAAGTCACGTAAAGAATAGAATTTGACTGGATTAATACACGTCACCTTGTCCCAGTGCACTTTTAAGCATTCCGAAGTCCCCCTAGTGCGACAGTCCGTTTGAATGCGCGCGATACGTCTCAAACAACAATATACAACAATTACGATCGACACAATTTTTATGCGTCTTTTTTATCGTAAAATTGGAAACTTGATATACATACCTATGTATACAATATACAAAAAAAAAAAAATAATCATCATTATTATCATCATCGTATATTACATATAGATAGGATATATGATGTGGGAACGTATGACAATGTCAAATTAAGATTGGGATTCACACTTTTGAATGTTTATAAATGTTTAGTTCTTTTTTTTCTGTTTTTTTTTTTTTTTTTTCATAGTAGCTTTTTATTAAAAATTAATATTATTTCATATATGATTAAAAGATTGTAATAATTATTTTTTGTTTTTTTGTTTTCACTTTTTACTCCATACAGCGTATTTTTTCATATACCATTGGTATAGGTATATACCAAATTATACCTATCGAATAATAATAATGATAATAAATATTACTGCATCGACGGACAAAGTCTGATCAATAATTACCCTACGCTATAATAACATACGTCGATCAGTATATCCAGCTGATTCTGAGATAGGTGCAAAAATTCATCATGCAATAGTGCAATTTCATATTTTTTATTTTTTATTTTTTATTTTAATACCATTTCCTACGGGTTGATATTTTGGCGTTAAAAACATCGCTTTTTTTTCTCTCTCTCTCTCTCTTTTTCTCCTTCTTTATTTTCGATCCTTAAAACGGAATCAGAATTTAAAATGCTGATGCTGCAAAGTATGGGATTCGCGAATCGCGGTTTAAATTTACTATACTTGCCTGCAGAGTCGCGGATCCTCGATTTATATACATTGACAGTAGTATGATAGTATTTTTTTGTATCAAGGGCAAAAATTAGGCGATTACTGACAAGTGTTAAGGTTCTCACCCGAGCGAATAACACGAGTCAGAATCGCCTTTTCTCCCGTGATGCATACATGATATTTTTTTGTCCAATACCTGGACCGAAAGTTTGCTTTAAAGTGCATCCAAAAATGAGCGAGATGTAGTTTTATTTACCGTGCAAGAGCGTAAAAAAAGCTACTTTTCACCCGGTTTACATTCACGTAATAGCATACTTTAGGTGCAGTAGGTAAGACAAAAATTAATATTATTAACACCTAACAATAATAGTTGTAATAGCACACGGAGATATAATCTTTACGATTCGATCCTTCAGATCATCTTTCTCCCATAATTAACAATTAGATGTTATTTAAATATACAATTTTCTACTTAGGCCAGTAGTGCTTTTCGCTCAATTTTTAAACTACAGCATTACACCTTAAACGGTTCCTCTCTTTTTCGCTAAGTTTTTTTTTTTTTTTTTTGGTTTTTTTTTCTAATTTTGTTTGCGCGTATTTATTTTAAACGCGATTTGACCCCACCGGTATATCGAATAAAATTTTACATATTCTCCCCATTATACAATATATAGGTATATATACATATAATACCATACGTATAGAGAGAACAGCAATGTCTTATGATTCTTTATTTTTACGTATTATTCTATACGCGTATATTAACGTGTATGTGTATTTTAGAACTATACATAAGTATATTATGTAATGTGCGAATTAGTCCGATTCCTAAGTACGAAATAAATATTTGACAGCACATCTCTATCTCTCTCTCTCTCTTTCTTTATCCTTACCTCCGTATACAATAATTACAGATTTCGAATAATAATTTTTGTTTGGAATATTTTTGGATAGATTAAAAAGTGTCTCGATTCATCAGATTAGATTTAGGTATATGTATTTGAAATTTGAATTAAATTTAGATCTATAGAAGGTAATTTTAAGGCTAGCATATACGTATATAATTATAGACATATTTAATACTTGAATTAAAATAAAAATAGAAAATTAAATGAATATTATTAATAAAGGTTTAGCAAAAGAAGGAAGAAAAAAGTAAACAATGAATAAAATAAAATAAAGAGAATATTGTGCTCCGATACTTTAGATAGTCTCTTTTATTATATTAAAAATAAAATTATTTTTTTATTTTTTTCAAACTGGCATCGCTTCACCGAATCTTTCTTTGATAATTGCAAATCACCCAAGACATAATTATAGAATGTGTAATTCATCAGGAACACATTCACGCAGCACACTGCACATTACATTTAAAATACGATGATAAAATATTGATTTAACAGTGATTTTAATTTATACCTACTATTATATTTATTTGTTGTATATAATAACAATACGATTATTCGTATATATGTAGAAATAATTCACCGCGCGCAAAAAAAAAGTCCCATATAAGTTTTAAATCTTGACTAATAATCTCTTACTTGTATCTTTTTTTTTCCTTCGATTTTCTATATTTTTTTTTTTTTCTCTCTCTCTTTTCACTTTCATGTATAAGTTTCCCTAGAGAAATATATATGATTCGGTATAATAATGTAGATATAATTGTTTAAAAAATAAACTTGCAATAGTGATATGGCAAGTATATTTGTTTATTTTTATTTCATTTTGTTTTGTAACCATTTTTCTTTGCTTTCAATTTTTTATTTTTTTTTTTTCTGTTTTTGTTTCGTTTTCTTTATATTATTTCTTCTAAATGAAAATATAATTTTTCCCTAATTAATACGAGATATTTCTTTTCTACAATTTCCCCTCCCCGCCCTCTTCAAGTATCAAATCTACTAATCCTGCCTAAGTCATACAATGTATACAATAAGATAATCCCAAAAGCTGAATAGATATACAAAATAAAAATATTAACGGAACCGAATTTAGATTTTCTATATTTTTATTGCCAATGATTTTCACGAGACACAAACCACAGCCGATAATTAAAAAAAAAATGAAATTAGAATTAAATAGTAGAATTGATATACGAACGAGCCCATAAGAGATAATCAGTTTAGGTATAAAGAAAGTGTTATCAATATATCTACCTTCTATTAGTGTTTTGGATTTTAATTGCACTACGGCCCGGATCCAGAATAGTTCAAAGATCCCCCCCTCCCCCGCCCCCCCAAGAAACAAAAAACGGTTTGTCTCATTGTCAGTCTTTCGATAAATTTGAATAAAAAATTACCTATATGTATATGTATAATTTCAAAATGAAGTAATTTAATTATTACATTTTATCCTCACTAATCTCCATGGTCGATCCACCAACTGATAAATTCTTGTTCAGCTATGATAAAATAAAAGTCCATTTAATAAAAGCCTAAATACCAAAAACTCTATATAAGTTCCGCTGTATAACTATAATCATTGAAAAGAAGAAAGAAAAAAAAAATTGAAAATAAAGATAAGAAAACAAAAAACTTACATACCAAAATTATCCCACGACCGTTTAAATTAATTATCAATATTAATAATAATAATAATTAATTAATCAACTAACTTTATATCACCGAAACATATTTAAAAAAAATAAGGAAAAAAAAAAATAAAAAACTTTTTAAAGTTAAATCGCAACCTGTTACACACCCCGCAATAGTTTTCCTGCAGTATATCCTGTTTAGTTTCGGAAAATATTAGCCTGGCTCGTTTAAAATGGGCCACCCTGTATATATGTTATTTAATATAGGTATAATGTTCAAATATGTTATAATGAAAATTGATAATCTATTTAAGAAATAATATTAACAATCTACTATCTACGTCATTCAATTCATTCGCTCGATCGATCGATCAATTAATTCATTAGTTAATTAATTGATCAATTAATTAATAACATTCATACGCAATAATCGATGAAATTTTTTTTATAACTAATTCTAAACTATTCCTGCAGATGTATCGACCGAGGTATTTAAGCATGTAAAATATTATAGATATGTATGTACATACATACATACATATAAAGCGTTAGCCCCATGTGATTATGATAATGTAAAATAGGATATATTATATTAAAATGTAGACCCAACCAGCGGACGTCCATTACCTTTCTTCATTGTTGATTTCCTGTGATCTTCAGTGATGGAGAAAACAAAATCTTCATTGATGATATTCAGTGTGGAAAGTAAAAATAATTTTTAATTAATAACTGAATTAATCAACGAATAAACAAACTTACGACAAAAATAGAGACGCAAGACTCGGGGGGGTTTTTTATGAATATAGGAAATATTTCCGGTACATATACCTATACATATGTTTTAACGACTTGCATTCTAAATATCACCGTTCTTTAATCACTTTGAAATTTTACAAAATGACTAATTAATCCCTGCGTGCGTACACGGTAGCGAGGAAAAAAGCAAAAATTTTTAAATTTAAAAGAATTTGAAATGTAAAAAAAAAAAACAAATAAATAAAACTGCAAGGCAAACAGATCCCAGACAAAGATAAAAAAAAATCACCAAAAAAAAAAAAACGATAAATCGGTATCAAATGAACGAGATAGTTGAACAAGTATTCATACCTTCTCAAAACGGAGAAACACTTTGCTGACCAAACGTATTACAATTGTAAATTGTAATAAATACAAAAATACTGTTTCTATTATTATAATGATTATTTTTATTATTATTACTATTATTATTATTATTATTATTATTATTATTATTATTTTCGTTCTTTCTTCTTCTTATTCTGCTTCTTCTTCTGACTATTCCGTAACAGACACTATAAAATCAAGTAATAGATTTCAAACACCCTCGATCACTTGCAACAAAGAATTAAATAATTGAGACGATATATTAAAAATTATTACGAAAAAATTCTCGACCCTAGAGCCATAAGGTTTATATTTTCAACCGAGAGAGCTAGACGATTCATTATTATCATCAGTAATATTAATATTATTATTATTTAATAATTAATTATTTACCGATAAAAATGTATCATTATTATTATTATTATTATTATTATTATTATTATTATTATTATTACTATGATTACTATTATTATTATTATTTATCATTATCATTATTATTAATTGTTGTTAGTTTTCTTGCTATAGTTACCAATTTCATCATCATCATCATCATTATTTATTCACTTTTAAACAAATTATTATTATTGTTAATATTAATATTGTTGATCCTTTCGGTCGTTGCGATTTTCCAACCCGTGTCGTTGTTGTAAAGCATATAATTTTCAACGGCGAAGGCAATAGCAAAATCGAAATCGAAATTGATATCGATATCGTATTGATGTACCCACCGTTCAATTCCACGAATTCTAATAACTAGATTTATGAATGTGTCTACACAATACATACATGTATTATCATTATTATTATCATCATCATCATCATCATCATTATTATTATTATTATTATAACTGCAGTAGAATATGTCTTTCTGGAATCCCAAGACGTACCTATAATATTAATATGGGACTTTCAAACTACATCAAGAAATAAAATCATCGAACGACTTAAATAATAATAGTCCCATAATAATAATTATAATTATAATAATAATAATAATAGTAGTAGTAGTTAATAATAATTGCTATAGATAGAAACGAACAAATAAATTGTTGCTAATGCTCGCTCGACAACAATGTAGTCCGGAGTAAGTCGCGAGCGTGTAAACCACTTACAATCAATTATACCTAGATGCATTATTATTATTATTATTATTAATTGTTATGCAGCGATTTGACATCTTTCTTTCATTTCTTATTTTTTTTTTTTTTCTATTTTTTCTTTCTTTTTTTTTTTTTTTTTTTTTCTTCAACTTGACTAATATACATACGTAAACTGCACTTAATTAGTCAGACAACGAACTTTACATAACTTCCACTAATTTAGTGTATTTTAATTGTATGTATGTATAATAATATTATAATATGTAAAGCGTTACAAATAAAATAGGTACTTTCTATTAGGTCACTGGTACTTCATCGTTATCATTATTGTTATTATTACTATTATACTATGTATAACTATGTATGTGTATGTGTGTGTGTGTCTGTGTGTACATATATTTATATATATAATGTATATAATATATATATATATATATATATACATATATGTATACTAGAAACTAGAAACTATTATTAAAGCTACAAACTATATTTAATGTTATTATTATTATTATTATTATTATTATTATTATTATATTATTATTAATATTATTATTAATCCGTAAGCGGGTATGTCGCGAAGTGAACGAAAAGAAGGGCATAGGGGAAATATTATATGGGGAAAAAAAAACTTCTATAATAATCGAAAATGGCATGCGCGCGTGATGATAAAACATGGAACTTCTACCAACATTGTTCTGTATCATTAACTTACAGGGAGATTATGGGATCATTCGGGGGGAACAGCTAATCAGTCTTGTATTTGAGGCTCATATTATATATGTATGTCTAGTTCCGGCTGTATTGCGTCGCTTTTTTTTTCTTCTTTTTCTTTAAATATTATATACTATACGTACTTTAGTATTGTACATACATACGTGTAGAACTGTAGATATACGTATACTATTTTCGTCGTTAGGGATATTCGTCATTCAACTTTCCTATTTGGATTTTGTTTTTTCATTTTGTTTTTTTTTTCATTATCTTTGTTTATCGATTTTTATTTTGTTTTTTTTTTTTTTTTCATTATCTTTGTTTATCGATTTTTATTTTTATTTTTTTTATTTTTTTTATATATCTTTGTTTCTTTTTTGTATATGTATACATATGGGGCATTCTGTACCACTTCGAACAAGGTCTGACCCTTGACCTCTCGGATTGGGCTCGTCATTTTTGATATGATTGTGTTCACACCTTGAAAAGCACATCGGGCTTTTTTTTTTTTTTAGACATTTTCGACTCGATTGGAATTTTCTACATTTTTTTTCAAACGATTATATTGATCGACACAATTTAAAAAAAAATTTTCAATATCCGGTGTGACATATGAGAATGTTTCAGCAACCATCCACAGTAAAATAACTCCCGTTTCTAATTTTTTTTCACATTTTCTTTTGGAAAAATCTTAAATACAGTAAGGAAAAATCTCCCCACTCCAGTTCTCAGCTTAAAAATTTTTATACCTGATACGATTTTTCAGAATTTTTTCAGATTTTTAAATTGTGTCGATCAATACAAAAGATTGAAAAACATGTAGAAAATTCAAATCGAGTTGAAAAGATCTAGAAAACAAACTGAGTGCCTTTCAAAGTGAGTACAATCATATAAAAAAATCGCGGGCCCAATCCGAGAGGTCAAGGATCAGACCCTGGTCGAAGTGATATGGAATGCCCCATATATACCAATATTCATTTTCGTCAATTCTTTTTTTCTCTTTCTCTCTTTTCTACGTTTATTTACCATTTTTCATATATAACTCTATATATATATGTATCTTCGTTTCAAACGTCAATCTTGGCTCTCATTGGGCTATGACAGTCTCCGCTCTCTCGTCTGTTCAACGTTACAGGATGGTTCAGAAAAGTTTAATCTAAGTTTGAACAATTGACATAGTTTGAAAGTTACTTTGTGTCAAATCTAATCTCTATAATAATATGCGATTGATGATCATTGATAGGTTTTTGTAGATTATATATCAAGTCAATTAGTTTTTTTTTTCTTCTTTTTTTTCAATTCTATAATATTTTCTACCTTTCTATTCCTATTTCTCTATCTCTATCTCTCTATCTCTATTTCTATCTCTATCTCTCTATCTCTCTCTCTATCTCTCTTTCTCTCTCTCTCCCTCTCTCTTATGATAGTAAAACGAATAATTAAAAAGAAATAAAATAAAATAAAGTAAAGTAAAACTGAAGTAAAGTAAAAATTAAATAGAATAAAATTAAATACGACAACAAATTTGTTCAATAAAACATAGTTACAGTAAATATATAGTCAATATTAATAGTTAAGAAATAAATAGAATCTTTGATATCTTATTAGTCCTATGATCTATTTAAACAAGTAACTTTCAAACCATTCAAAGTTTGAAGAAAAAAATAAAAATAAATAAAAAAACAACAACAGCAATAACAACGATTTGATATCAATATTTTTTTTCAATTTAGTCGAACATCAGACATGGGAGAAAATAATTTGAACGAAATTGAATATCGCAGATTAAAGTTAAAATTGAGGAAAACAAAAAAAAAAAAAAAAAGAAAAATTATCTTTATATATTACCAGCCTAGTAAAGAGGAGGGGGGTAGGAGGGGAATTTTTGTCAAGATTCAACTTGACAAATACTTGTTAAATATAAATGTGAAATCGATTTTCTCACGCGAAGATAATTCAATATTTCAATCGAGTACTAATATCACTGCAGTGTTGTTGATTAAATTGTGTTGAGAAAGTCTTTGACTTTCGATAACTACAATCTCAATACTTTTTTTTTTTTTCTTTTCTTTGTAAATAATATTTTTAAAGAAATAAACTTATTCTGAACAACCCTGAAGAAGATACTTGTCCACACACTGATAACTATTAAAGTCTAGATATATATATATATATATGTATTGTATATATATTAGTATTGTATCGCGATGTGTAACAACGTATCCAGTGACGATCAAGTTTATTTATTTTTTTTTGTATGTTTATTTGATCTTGTTATTATTTATTTATTCTTATTTTCTTTCTTTTTTTTAATAAATCCGTATCGAAACTTTATAATTTTCATATTGGTATCTGTGTCATCGATCAATCAACTATTATGATCTGATTTTTCTTGGTATTTATTTTTCACTTGATCGCCACCGATGATTATTTATCTCTACTATAGGTTGCGATTAACGATGCTGCCAACATTTTGTTTTTTCTCTACTTTTCTTTTTCAATGAAACAACGCCTTTCCCTGAATTTTGTTTTTCAGAGAAAATCAACAGGGAAAAAAATGGATGAAAAAAAATAATAATAATAATTGTGAAAAAGGACTACGCCATGAATAACTTATCATCAACGGAATCTTTGCAAGTTTTTTTTTTTTTTTTTTCTCTCTCTCTCTCTCTCTCGTACTCTCTCTCTCTCTTTTATATCATTCACACAATTTCTCTCTCTAATTCTTTCTTTCTATTTTTTTCTCGAGACTGTTGTCTATTTCATACATAGTTAAAAATGCTTGTCCTGAAAGGACGTTTAATTGGACGGCGAACAACCGAAGGTTCCAGCCGTGTTCATTTTTTCGATTATTATTATTATTATTATTATTATTATTGTTATTATTATTATTATCATAATTAATATTATTATTGTTAATAATTTTTTTTTTCTTTTTGTTTTGCGTTTTTTTCCAACGTTTTTTCTTTTTTTACTTTTCTTTTACTAATGAAAAAGGCACGCACGCAATCAAGACTTATATTTACCGCGTGAGTTTCCCTATATCGTATTAATTACCTCTCTTGTAATTATCGAACGATCACTATCTGTTACGCAATTTCTTAAAATTTATTATAATTTTATTATGCTTACGCCAACGAACGAGTTTTACAATCAATTTTTTAAATTTATATAACACTAAAGTTATTAGATAAATTACATTATTTTTCTTTCTTTCTTTCGCTCTCTCTCTTCGTCTTCTTCTTTCTTAATGGATGTTATTGCATACATATACACTCTCACTCTCGCTCGCTCTCTCTTTTTCTCTCTCTCTCTCCTTCCCCTAAACTTTTTTTCTTCTTCTACCAATCGCTTACTACATTATTGAATAATTTAGATTATATTTGGATACAGCTTATTATTAATTGAGAAAAACTACATTTAAACAAAATTTTTTTTTTTTTGTTTTCCTTAATTTTTTCTTTCTCTTCTCTTCTCTTTATATGTTGCGTAACAGGGATCGTTCAAAGTTACAGAGATGTTTCGGACGCTTTCGAGCATTCGTAGTATATACTTGTTAGTTTGTTTTAGTTATTTTATTTTTGTTTTTTCTTCATTTTATTTATTTATTTTTTTTTTTTTGTTTTTTTTTTCATCATTTTTCTTTTTATATTGTATTTCAATATCCTGAGATGTCCTGCTTCTAACGCACGTGTAACCGTGGCTGTGTAAGGGTAATGTAACACGCGCGATTAATCAGTTTAACAATTGTTCGAAATCTAACAACGAAAGAAAGGCAAAAGGCAAAAAACAAAAAAAAATAAGAAATTAATATTTCAAATCGTAAATTTTCAAATTTTCTTTCGTTTTTTTTAAATATCAAATGAAATACCAGCCAAGGAACGCCTTACCGCGATCTGTTAACACTGTGTAGTCTTACCGCTAATATATCCGTTGTTTAAAGTTTCTGGTTTACTCTTATAATCAACTTTGGACTTGTTATCATTTTTTTCATTAATATTTTTGTTATCCTCAACGTCGTCTATAGACGGAAATTCGACCTTACGTACATTCGTGTCTTTTATCGGTTCACCGGAATTTAGAACTACTTGAGGGGTTCGATTTTCGTAGTCTGGATCTTCGTTTTTTATTGTAGAAAATCTTGGATTCTCCAAGAAATTTCTCTTCGCAATACTACCCGGACTAAGAGATTTACCAACCGAATGATTATCGCTCAGATTACCTCTAGACGAAGAATTATTTTTTTTATCAACAAACGGCGAATTCTTAACCGACTTTAAACTATCCTCAGCAAAAGGTAGATCTAAAGTATCTCGGCTTGATCTCAAAGACTCCATTGATGCCCCTTCAAAGTCATCAAAGTCAGCCTTCAATGGTACCTTAGATGAATTAAAATCGTTGAAATTTGGCGACACCTTAGAATTATCATTACGATTAGTCGCTCCGTATATTGGATTAGCACTAATCTTTATAGAATTTGGACCTGCCGGCTCGAAGCTCGCAAAATCTCCAAAATCTTGTCTCAATGGAGATTCTTCACTTCCTTCAGCCTCGGCTTCGTCATCTCGCATATTGTGCAGCGAAGCCATTTCCAAATCCCTGTTAAAAATTTCAAATATTATTTCAATTTTATAAACAAAATAATTTTTTCTATCTTTGATTAAACAAATCTAATAAATTTCATTGCTGAACAACTAACTTGTCGGTCTGTGGTGAATGAGAGGCGTTTTGATTCCTGGCCTCTATTCCTTCTGGGGAATGGTAAAAGCTAACTCTTTCAAACGACTCGACATCTACTTCTGACAAAAGCATTGTTGCAATGTCAATAAATGTCGGTCTCTGATTAGGCTTGTGATTCCAAGTCCTTCTCATAAGAGTGTAAAGAGAATCAGGACAATTTTCAGGACGTTCCATAACTCCGCCGTCGATTACGTAGCGAAGGACCTATCGAATAATCATTAAATAAAATATAATTCACGATAAATTTTCATTCAGTAATATTTTCCGCTTTATCTCAATACAATCAATTCGAATAAAATCATAATCAGGATGAAATACACATTGAAAACTTCTGATTATTTACCTGATCATTAGATAAGCCCTGATAAGGTTGCGAAGCAAGGGTAACCATTTCCCACAGGACAATTCCATAGCTCCATACGTCAGAATAGCTTGTGAAAACACCATCCTTCAAACTCTCTGGAGCCATCCATCTAACGGGTAATAAGCCTTTGGTGCCTTTGCGATAATAATCAGTCTCGTATATATCCCTGGTCATTCCAAAGTCCCCAATTTTAACAGTCATTTCTTCTGTTACCATACAATTCCTAGCTGCCAGATCTCTGTGAACGAATTTTTTAGCAGCTAAATAAGACATGCCGTCAGCAATCTCTATAGCCATTTGCAGTATGCGTTTTAAAGTTGGAGGTTGTTTAGAAAAATTTTCGCAAACATCTGGTCTGTGACTTCGCAGGTAAGTCTTTAAATCACCATTCACCATTAGTTCCATAACTACTAAAGTCGGTTGACCAACAGATACAACACCCAATAATCTGACAACATGATGAGTATTGAAAGCCCTGAAAATCAAAAAAAGGATAAGTAAAAATAAATAAACGAATAATTGCATAAATATTGATCATTGTGTGCTAAGTAAATGTTTTACTAACTTCATGACTGACGCCTCGTTAAGAAACTCTATGCGTTCTCTATCAGTGGCATTTTCGTTAACAGTCTTGACAGCGCATTTAACTTCTGGTTTACCCCTGACAACGTCTCTAGCAACACCTTCGTACACCATTCCGAAAGATCCATTTCCCAATTCTCTTAAAAGTTCAATTTTCTTTCGTGGAACTTCCCACTCATCAGGTACGTACACAGTGCTGACATATTCTGGATTAACAGTTGCGATGAGCCTCATATTTGATGCGCTTGGCATGAATTTTCGTTTCAATGCATAGCCAATACACCCAAGAGCAATGACCACTATAAGAATGATCAGTATTGTCCAGAGGAAGGGATGTGAACCTCCAGTGTTTAGGTCTTTGATATAAAAGTATTGGTAATCTGTATACGCTCCGTTTCCAGCCAAACTAGTAGCTCTAAGTCTTAGTGAGTAATTGCCAGATGGAAGATCTTTAAGAAAGTATTGTTTATTATTATCGAGAAATTCTTGACGAGATGTGCAAACCTCAATTGCCTTTACCTGTAAAAAAAAAACAAGAATTTTTCAGTCAAAAGAAATAATTCAAAATCGATTGAAACTTCTCCCTTTCTATCTATGTACTTACATTTTGGATATTAATATTCTTGTATTCGATTTGATACGTGACTATCAAACCGTTTGGATTCATTGGTTCTTCCCAGACCAGCTTGACGGCCGATTGACTGTCGTTAGCTTTTAGTATCTCATACTTGAAAGTATTTTTCGGAATATCATCGGCAGTTTTAAGCGGTAAAGTTCTTGCAGTCTTAATGCTCTTAGTAGAGCAACAGGCTTTTTTGTCATTCACAACAGGTTCTCTGCATGCCTGTACCTCGATTGTGTAAACAGCAAAATGTCGCAAATTTTTCATAGCAAAAGTAGTCTGGCCATAAACAGTTCTGTTGAATACGTGGTAGTCTCCATTTACGATTTTTTCGGTCACGTTTTCTGTATCCTATAATGTTAAACAAGTTATAAAAAGATATGCGTTACAAAAAAACCAATTTAAGAAATAAAAATCCGGTAGGTATATGAATTTAAAACCCACCTCAGAATTGGAATGGGGATCCTGAATGTCGTTCAAATCACGTCTCCTGCGTTCTTTGCTTAGACGTTTAACATACACCTGATTATGCAGAGCATCCTCAAAAGCTATAGAACTTGAGATTGATCTCTCTTTGGCCGAAGAATCGGCCTCATCTTTGTCACATTTACAGTTAGATGGCTGCTCCGTTTTCGTAGAGATAGTTGTCTTTTCTTCGGACGCTTTTTGACGATCCTCCTCTGCTACAGACAACTTTTTTTCTGCCAGTAATAAAGCTTTAAAAAAAAGAAAAACGAAGCATTGAATATAATTACGAATCAAATATTTGCAATACTGTAACACTGCAAGTGTACACATTAAATGAAATTTATAAAAACTATTAAACTTATATGAATAAAAATAAAATAATAATAGATAGATGTAATTTAATATTGTTTTAATATCAAACTAACGTTCATTGCAGTAGTTACGCTGATCAAGAAAATTTCTGTCATCCTTTTCCCATCGTCCAATGATTCTATAATGTGTTAGATTTCCATTTTTATTAATCGGTGGTTCCCACTTGATAACAAGTTCGTTGCTAGCATTACTCCAAGCGTCAAGATCCCTGGGTATACTTGGAGCATCAGGATAAGTCGTAAAATAATGCAAATCACTCTGAGCTCCCGATCTCTCAGTAGCAATGGTGTAAGTTTTAACATAGAAGGCATACTGAGTGTAAGGTTTCAGCTGTGTCAAAAGATGTGAAAGAGTAGTAGACTCATTCGCATCAACTTCTGCAGCAGTAGCGTTTGGCAAGACGACCTTTGACGAATTATCAATAGAAGATACGTTATCGGCTCTCGATACGTCGTCAACTTTCGTTACGTCATCGACTCTCCATCCGTCTCCTCCGCAAGCATCCCTACCGTCATACATTGTCACATTGTTTGGAGCGTCGATAGAATATACAACATAACCAAGTAAAGATCTAGGATCGTGGTGATTGAAGGCTTCGAATTGGATCACTGCAGCAGTAGAAGTTTTGGCGGTGACATGAGCTTTGAGTTTAGTAACATTGCAAGCAACCTTATCGCCGTTACTGTTTGGAGCAACTTCAAGCTCACTAAATGCTGGAAGTTGGGCTACCTTTCTGAACTTTTCTATTGTGTCGAGACAAAGTTTTGGATTAAAGTGAAAGAATACACTGACAGGATGATCTTTGGCAAGGATTCTTATCTTCTTGTGAGAGTCAAGATCCCATAGTTCCTGGAGATTTTGATTGTCAAGAACAACTAAACTGTACTTTCCACTCTCCAAAGTGTTGCCGTGTATAGTGTGAAGATTTTTCAAAAAATTTAACGATATTAGAGGAAAGCTACGAACGATTTTTAAATAGCCATCAATTTCCTCAATCATATTTAAGTTGTCTTCCAATTCTTTGACGATATTTTTACCACCTCTTATCTGTATCTCCAAACTACCAGTTATACGCGTACATCCCCTAAGTTTTTGAGCAGAAGCAATACTGTCCACGCTAGCGCCACTGCATTCTTTTAAACAAGGACCGTCACATTTCTTGCAAGATGATTTCCCTGGTGTATCATCGTCCATGTAACCAGTTGGACATTCAAGTATGCAGCTTTTGTTGAATGGCTTGTAAGGAAAGTCTTTTACAATGTCAAATGCTTCGCGAGGCTTTTTCATTTTCCTGCATTCATTTTCCTGGACACACCGTCGATTTAAAAACTCATAGGTACCTGGAGGGCATTTATTGACACAACGATTTCCGTCCAATAACACGTCCTTGCATACAGAACAGTCTTGAGCCGTTGGTCCTTTACACCCTCCCAAACAATTTGGATCGCAACATTCACCGGATAAGGGATTGCTGCAGGCATTATCTCCACATTTCGGACAAACTGTGAAAGAAAGAAGTTCTCTTATTTTATTAATACATTTTTAAATAAGTCAAACATTGGACAAGATGAAAGCAAGCAAAAAAGGATTCGATACGGTCAAGGGCTGAACATCCTTTACAGAAGATAAAAGATCATCTGTACCGTTCAAGATTTTGATCTCTTTTAATATTTCGTGCAATTTGTACGTGAAAAGAATTACTTTTATTATCAATCAAAAATGAATTATTATTATTATTTTTCTTGTTTGTTTTTGTTTGTCAAATCAAATTTTTCATTTCCACAAGTAAGATGTAATATGGGGGAATACAGGATGAATAATTTAAAAAAACAAAAAGACACATTTACGTTCGATCCAAGGCGCAAATATTATTTCTCTTGGTTATCAACTTTAAATGCGTGTAACAAAAAAAAAAAAAAAAAAAAAAAAAAAAAACTGAAAAATGATAAAATAAAATGTAAATAAAAAGATGAACAAAAAATGAAATAGAAAATCATAGGTGTACGATTCCATGAAACTTTTTTTATCGTACGATCGAGTAAGGAGTTTCTTCATGTAGAAAATGGTGAAAAAAAAAAAATAAAAATCTTAGTATGACAAAAAATGAAATACAAATATAATAGTTTTCTTTGAAATGAATTAAAGAAACTCACCATGTTGACAATACTGTCTGTTCCAGCACAAAGTTTCATCCTTTTTCGTCAACCGAGTGGGACAATGTTTCCCACAAACCGGACATCCGTTTTTCGGTTTGTTGCCCTGTTAAGAATAATATTAAAATAATTGAAATTAATAAGGGAATCAAAATATAAATAATGTATATATACACACTAATTAGGTATTACAATAATATCGATAAAGAGTCTCCTCTGTTTCCTTCTACCACCTTCCACAAAATATAAAAATACCCTATATCTTTACCAATTTACCCAAAGAAAATCTTTCCGGTAAGTATAACGACGAACTGTACAACGAAGTTATACACATAAATCTGATATCTGATACTTTGTATGTATACACGTGTATGTATATGTATGCATGTACGTGTGTACTACACGTAGTACGACCATACTACGGTGATAAGTTTCATAGTAGATAGGCGGGTAAGATAGATAAATAGATACACATATATAGATAGATAAGTGATGAGAGGAAATAGCACGCGGTTTAGATCCGTCTTTGACGATGTAATTCGCATTCGCTGTAATAAATATATATATATAATATACCTGACTATATTTCGCGTCAAAAAGTATCTCTTACATGAGAGAAAAAAAAAAAAAAAACAAACCTGTACAGCGAATGATTTATTGATATTATAATATTATAATAAAAATGGTAACCATCAACGGTATATACATAACTTACGTATATAAAAAATGCCATATCATCTTTACATTACTCTTCCTATTCTTTTTTTTATTTTTATCTTTTCTTTCTTTTCGTATTTCGTTTTTTTTTTTTTTTTTCTTGTTTCCGTTCTTTTATCCTTTCTCTCGATCTCTTTCACACACACACACACATACACGTCGTACACAAACCCATCCAAAATATAGAAAAAAAGAGAAATAAAACTAAAAAATAAAGAAGAAGAGAAGAGAAAGAAAGAAATACCCAAAGATTGTGTTTACTCTTTAGGCCGCGTGAATCACGTCGAAATACGACTACATTACACGTGTGAGCCTGCTACTCGACAAAATCGCACACACATATGTCTGTCCCGAAGAATCTATCTATATGTATATCTTTTTCTTTCCCTCTCGTACTCAAGCAGCGTTTGCTAGCGATTTGCTTGTATAGAGAGGTATAGAAGGAGCGTGGGGGTGGCGGTGTGAGATAGAGTGACGGAGGGGGAGAGAAGGGGGGAGGGAGGGGGAGAAAAGCCGCCAATCGCGAAGGTCAAAAAACAAATTGCAAAAGGCCGTGTTATACACTAACGTTACCAAGTATCAATTGTATAATATAGGTATATCTATATCCATATGCGTGTGGAGAATATACCTAAACGTATGTATATATATGATACTCAGCACGCGCTTGCATAGTATATGTATAGCCGTTCACATATTTGTATAATACGATCGTTTTCAAGATGTAAAGCAAACTCATACACACAATACGTAATGGACATTTTTCCCTCTCCTTTTATTTTTTTTTTTTCATTGTTTTCGTTTTTTCTCTTCTCAACCCTTATCTTCATCTCATTTTTTATGTTTTTACAAAGTGAGAACAATTGAACTTCAACAATTGAAATTTCCGATAATGATAATAATGATGATAATAATATTAATAATAATAATAATGATAATTTAAAAAAAAAAGCACAAAAATTAGTGTCGATTAATCTTCAAATTCTTAATATTGTATATCAAAGCAGAAAAATAAATAATGCGGAATAAAAATCTTCAACTTACAGATATCACGTGTTCGGTTCCCTTTCCGGTGATTCGATCCCAGTCAATCGTATCCACGTAACACAGTGCCGGATTTTTTTCAAATCTGACACTACCTCGTACGATATTGGTCAATGAATGAAGACCGATTTCTTGTAGATGCATCATCTCGAAGGCGACCAGAGCATAGTTTATGAACAATGAATGTCCTCGTATAACAGTCAAGTTTGGAAACAAATGACCGACACTTCTCAGTCCGTTCACTCTGAAGATCACAAGCCATTAACCCCCCCTTTATCGATTATTATCATAATCATTACATAATTATTTATTTATTTCTATATAAAATTATTAAACAGATCGTTGATAGAGTAGAGTATTAAAACTAGATCGACATGCAATAATAGATCATTATTAACCATAACCAGTGTGATAATAAATTGTTATTGTAATTATTATTAATGTTGAAGTATGATAAATACATCGAGAATTAAGAATTTTGATATAACGTATATTTAATAGGTATATGTGTATATGTATTGTCGAGTATAGGGATATGTCACAGCTGATAAAACGAAACCACATTCGCGTTGACAGTCGAATAAATAATTAATAAATATACGTGAAAAGAATTTATGATGAAAGAGAATAGAATTTTACCATAAGATTGACCTCGTTTTTTTCATTCTTTTACTATTTCTTTCAACACATATAATAACACATATAGGTACAATATCATCGAGTTTGATATAGAATTAGTCCCAAGACGTAGGTATACATGTATACTTTATTTGATTAAAATTTCATTCATTTACATTATAAACTAATATCGTATGTATATAGATATATTGTTAATCGTTTATTCAAACCGTATACTTATATCCATACAAAAAATAAAATGTCATATATGTATATGTCATATGGCAAAAGAAGGACAGATAATTTAATATGTATATTGTATAAAGGAGTTGAAAATGACAGGATAATTAAAATTTTCTTATCATTTTCATGTGAAAAGGACGATGTTACGTGTGGATACCTATATATGAATATAATATCATTGATTTTATCGCAGAAAAATAAATAATAGAAAGAACAAATGGAACAAGCTGGGCCATGAAGGGGGGATAGGGGGTTGGTGTGCAGGCATTACAAGCAATGTTATACCTACATTCATTTTACAATATCGTTGTAAATGAGTTATTTTAATAATAATATTATTATATTATACCTGTAGAGGAGAAGGTAGCCGGTAATTTCAACCAGATCGGGAAAGGTGAGATTGGCGTACGAACTGTCGTTCGCATGATCGATCAACAATATCTGAACGAAGCCTTCGACCACGCGACATCCTTTCAGTCTAGAAAATTGGCTCACGCTATTTCTCACGTCGACGCTTTGACAAACTGCAAACAAAAAAACAAAAAAATATTACATGTAAAAATAGTATATAAATATTTTTGTATCAATAATTTAATTCGTATTCATTGAATTCGATAGTTTTTTTTTTTTTTTTTTTTTTTTTTCTTTTTTCGATTATGTGTGTTTCAATGTTGTGAAAAACAAATAAATAAACGAATAAATATGATTAAAACAAGAATGTCGAATCATCGATCTTTGCACAACGTGACCATAGTAGGAATGACGTCAAGTTGTGCACAGACAAACGCTAGCAATGGGTGTAACCTCGACTTTGTTAATATCGCGATTTGAATGCGAGCGCAGGTAACGAGGTAAGTTCCGTTATTATACAGTCAGGGACCGATAGAAATGACGCGAATCCCCGCTACAGTAATAAAAATGCTTCAATACAAGGGAGAAAACAAAAAAAAAAAAAAAAAAACATGTATTCAAAATTGAACCTAATTGTAAAAGCAGAAGAAAAATAATCTCTTTTTAGGATACAAAAATAATTAATCAAAAGAAACCTTTTAATCCCTTATTAAGTTTGTCTGTTTTGTTTCTGTACCTCGTTACACCCTGTACTATACACAATATACACCCACGCATAGTCACATACATACATACATATAAGTACTCTCACATTGAGTGGCGTTAATCGCAACGAGGAATGAAAACAAGGCGTACCATCCGACCGGATATGGCGCTACGAACGTCCGGTCTGTCATTCTCGTCCGTCCCCGTCACCCCGTCCTCATAATATCGTCATATCGTACGTACTGCTGATACCCGACCGCACGCGGTATACTAACGAATGAACGAATAACCAAAGTACTGAATGAAAAAATGAAGCGATATAATAAAGTAAGTAAGAAACTAGACTATTATAGTAAGTATGAAGTAGTACATATCAGTAGTTAGATACAAAGTAACGTATAATACTATAAACAAGTAGAAAAACCACATCGCCTTCCGCTTCGCGGTCCTACTACTACTACTACTACTAACTCCTTTATTTCTTTCCACGATCGTGAATGCATTCGTTTCTGTTTTTTATATAGGTATAGGTGTATGGTATGTAGTACATGTATATGTGTAGCAAGAGCAACGGCGTTATAGTTTCATTCATAAAACGGAAGGACGTGACGCGTAATCGCGTTTCTCTCTCCGCAGCTCAAGAGACGCGCGCGAAACTATGTTACATAGCCCGCTCGCGAGTATAATATGGAGTTAGATATATGTATACCTATGTATATATATATACAGTATATACATGTATGTGTACTTACTACCGCAAACTAAGTAGATACCGGATATATAAAACGTTTAGATTATCAAACTTTATATAGGTAAATGTAATTAATTAAAAATTAGTGTATATAATATAATAATTATTACATTATATATGTCATTCATTCATTTATCATTACCATATCTTTGTCAACTGGAGATAAAAAATTTAGTTTATTTGTAAAAGAAAAATAATAATAATAATAATAATAAAGTAAAATTGATGAACGATTATTAAAAATTATTATATATAGGTATGTATATGTACACCTTAGCGATTAAGAAATATATATTGAACAATTATCATGTTATCGTAGTGTACACATACGTATTTACGAATCTAACTATGTGTAGGTAATCGTATCCGCGTTCTATACGTGGGCAAAAAAAGAAACGATAAAAAATAAATAAATAAATAAATAAAAAAAAACCAACAACTATACTAACGCTAATATATACATATATATATCCAGTTACGTCATTCTAACGACGGAAATTCCGCGAAAGGCTTATAATAGAGAAAGAATCTAAAAAGTAAACGATGTGACAAACAAGTAAACCTAAACCTAAACGCTTGAAGCGAGCAGTACGTAAATTATCTATTTCTTCTATAAGCATTAATTAATTACACGAGGCACATACATGTTTTTTTTCGAAAATTGAACTTGACCTAAAGTTAGAAAATTTTCTCACCTCTAAACTGCGTTTCTTGCCATCTTTCTATGAATTTTTCTCGCTGAGATAGGCACGTTTGAAACAAAAGACTACGAAAAATCTTTCAATCGTAAAATTTTGAAAATTAAAACAGAATTAGTTCAATGGTAATACTTTCCAGAGGATGAAATCCCCTTTAAAAAAAGTGCGCGGAAAAATTGCTTTACGATGAGTCCGGTAATAAGTTATGGCAGATTGAAAATTTTTCAAGTTAGTCTTCTTCAAACTTACGTAACGATCTCTAAAAAAAAAAAGTTTCTCAGACCTGACTGATTTTTCTAAAGTGTTTCTAGCTAAATGCTGATACAAAAAATCAGTTTCGGACTAAGGGAGAAAGGCTAGACGTTTGGACGGTTTGACGGTAGGAATGTCCCGTAGAATCAAAGAATGTATAGAAATGTGTATGATGGATAAATTAACTAACGCCATTTAATTGCATATACTACTGCAGATTTTTAATTTCATGTACATCTCGATAAATTCCGCGATAGAAGATTCGTATCTGTGCAATAAAAATCTAGATTAATGAAGACTACTGACTCCCAAGATTAAAAAAAAAAAAAAAAAAAAATAACTCATAACTGACTGATTTTTTCAAGGTGGTTCTTGCTGATACAAAAAATTAGTTTCAGACGAGCGCATAACGCGCGTGGTGAGCTAGTACCATAAATATATTATACAAAATATATATGTATATATATATATATATATATATATATATATATATTTATTTCAAATATGTATTGAGTGATCCCGTTAATATGGATTCAATGTGTTTAACGTGTGTCGACGACCGCGACCGCGGCGTTGTATATGACTGCAGATCGTATAAGTATATATATGAAGTAAGTAAGTAGGCAGGTTTATATCTAAGGATATAATACCAAAGAGAGTGAGGAATAAGATGAGAATTATCGACTTCCGTCCGGCTTAACCTATACGTGTCCGTTTTCTTTTATCCCTTTTATTTCCGCCTTCCAATTTATAGACGGAACAGTTATTCGCCAAATTAAGTGAAGCTCGAATGACCGGGTTTACCAAGAGGTTATTTCAGTCTCTTCAACGGTCCCGTATATACATATATATACCTATATACCAATAGAACGAATCTTGAAACTAATATAACAGATCCGCAACTATTCGACGATCTAGTATTTCAATTTTATTACGTTAAGAGTGTAATTTCGAGAAAATATATAAGGAAGAACAATATACCTACTACCGGAAATAGAAAATGTTCTTAATTTCAAATTTTGTTCACTTTTAATGTATAATATTCGTTTTTTTTTTTTATTTTTCTTCCATTTTTCTTATTTTTTTCTTTTTCTTTTTTTGTTTATGATAATTTATAATGATTTCAAACTTTGCTAACCCCAAGTGTCTTTTCAAGGCCTCTGGCGGGCGACGCTCTGTTTGTTTTTTAACATTTTTAACGACTTGTTAGCGAATAATAACCGGAAGTATGAAACGAGCGATCCGTAGCTCAGCTACCGACCAATTAAGGCTGAATCATAATTGAACCGCGTTAAATTTTACTCAATTCCTACTTAGGTACATACGTGCAACATATTACTCACTGCGGGGTGCGAGAGTTGATTGCGATTATAACAAGCCCAAAAAAAAACATTATATATATATTATACGCACACATACACTCCTCAAAAGAATTAAAGCAACACCCAACCTCTGAATAAAAAACAGTGAATTTTCGAATTCAAATAATAAAAGTATTTGAAAATTCACTATTTTTTTTTTCGGAGGTCAGGTGTTGCTTCATTTCTTTTTGAGAAGTGTATAAATAGGTGTATATATATATATATATATATATATATATATATATATATATATATATATATATATATATATATATATATATATATATATATATATATATATATATATATATATATATATATATATATATATATATATATATATATATATATATATGTATAGCATATAAACTGACTCCAATAAATATGGAATAAAGATAAAAGAAAAATAAATGAATGAAATAAATAAATAAATAAATAAAAATTTCAACCTGCTGCACGTTCATTATAAGAATACATATAATAATACATATTAGCAAATCTCTTATATGTATATAATATATATGGTTGTAATAATAGACGTGCGCATTTATAGGTACAGAGACAAAAATTTTATTTTTATCCGGGTAAAACCAAGGTTAGGTTAGAATATATATTTAAGTACGAGTGGCAATCAGACATTGACCCGTAGAGAGGTAACTGGCCTGGGACAATTAACTAGGGAAATACCAAATTCAGTTATATAAGTATGTACATACATACATAGTCAAATGTTTCCTTGTGCAAGATATATCTCCACTTATTGTTATTTTATATAGAGTAGATATAATGATTGTGAATATAAAATGGTGCTTAAATCGGTAGACCTATATACCAGTAACGTATAAACCCAATACAGTAGGATTATAAGAAGCTATATATAATATACGGATATAGTATAGCTACATAACTGTACCAATATCAATACGGAGAAATTTTATTTATTATCACGAACCGCGAATATAATTTTGAAAAAAAATAACTAAAATGAAAAAATAAATAAGAAGAAGTATACATATGTAGGTATGTATATTGTGAGTATATGTATAGATGATTATGTAATATGTCAATTCTGGCAATTACGTGGATATTACATAGTATGTATGTGAACACGTATAGATGCGATAAAACTCTCGTTGCACGTCTCGTACGATTGCGGCGTCAGATTCGATCTTATATATAAATATAGTTACATGTATGTATGTATGTATGTATGTATGTATGTATATATATATATATATATATATATATACCTACCTATATATGTATACCAAAACTGGGATTGACCGAGTTTAAATATCTGATATCGTAGCTATAGTAGCAGCTACTATACTACGAAGTGTGAATGCGATAGGGTAACTGGGTCATTCTTCGCTGATTCGGTATATTGTATATGTGTAACAGATTTGACATATACGACTGTAGTTTGTATAACAACGGTTTTACGTATATACGATATGTGTACAAGTATAGGAAATTCATATTGTATGATATGTATATGTATATAGTATATAATTTTTTCTTGTTTCCTTCTATTTCTTATTTCATATACATTATGTATGTCTATATATATATTAAAAAAAAAAAAAAAAAAAAAAAAAAAAAAAAAAAACAATCTCAAAATTCACAAGAAAAAAAAATTATTTATTTTCTGTTGTTTTCAATATTTCGAAGATCGTCGGAACGCCGTAACATGAACACATGTATAATCGCTGAAGGGATCATGGCGTGGATTTCACGTGTATATATACATATATATATATATATATATATATATATAATATGGTATATGTATAGGTGTACATGATATGTACGTATAAGAAAGGCGCGGCTGGGTGAACCGGAATGCGAGCTGGCCTCGTGAAGAGTGAACCGAGCGAGTGAAGAGTGGGTGCAAATAAGAAAAGCGTCTAGACAGTGAACTTCCGGTGATCGTCTTGCCGACCTTCGAATAAAAACACCTGGTCTTTCCTTATCCCTTATTATATATGTATACTCCCTTGCTGTAATAGTCATTGATCATTTTGTTTTTATTATTATTATTTATTTATTTATTTATTTTTTTTACTCGTCTCGTTATACATACGTTATATACGTATACGTGTATAATAATCGCGTAATTTTGAAACATTTTTTTTGTCTTCCTTTTCTTATTCGCAATATTTATAGTAACTATAAGAAATATTATAATGTTGAAAATAAAGAAGAAAGAATAAAAAGGAATGAAGGAGAGAATTGAGAACGAAAAAAGAACAAAGAAATATAACGAAACTCATGGGTGTAATCGCGAATGAACAATAATGATATATTTCGACGATCGAGTGTTAAGTTTAAAGTTTTGACAGCTGGGTAGATGGTATATTATTTATATACAATATATAGTCGGACAGTAAACTATATATATTCCAGATAAAAACAGAGATAGAAAATATTTCAATTTGGCAGAGTCCGGGCCAACTGTCCGTGGTTATAATGAATTGGTTAGCTAGACGCACGTTGATGACTGTGTTTCATTAAAAATAGTATATCTAGAAGAGAATAGAATAAAACAGAATAACGAAAAGAGATATATGCATGTATGTATGTACAATACCTATACATATCAGTGTAGAGAAAATAAAAATATGATTCTAGGTATAAACGATTTTCGAAAATTCGGATATCAAATGATGAATAAATAAAAAAAAAAACATAAAAAATAAATAAATAACGCTGCAGTTTCATTGAAAATAAGAGAATTACGCAAGATTAGAAGAGCGAACGGGCGAATATAAGGAGATTAAAAATTATCACCGAAAGCTGAAGGAATCAAGTGGCGTAGGTCGTGACTCTGAAGAGTAAACGGACCGGCTAGCAAGCAATCTAATTATACAGATATTTTAAAGAGACATGCAGATGTATTGACTTTTTTCATATCTACTTTTTTTAATTCTTTCTCTTTTTCTTTTTTCTTTTTTTTTTTTTTTTATTCTGGTTCACGTTTACAATTCACACGAGTAAGTAGGTATATTCATTATACATACCTACGTAGCTAACCGTGTTGAAAAAAAAAAAAAGTAAAAAATAATTGAAAATAAAAATGAAGAAGGAAATGGAAAAAAAAATATATACGTATAACTATATGTATAAGAATAAAAAATGAAAAAAAAAAAAATCGTGTAGGAATATCATTTCTATACAATTATTGAATTGAAAAAAATCAAAAATATCAGAAATTTTTTTTTTTCTGTCTATGAGATTCAATATATATGTATAATATGAATGAAGATATTAAATATTGTTACCTAGGTATATATACGTATATATTAATATAGGTATATATGTATATTATACCGGTTGATTGGAATAATCGAGGAAATAAAAACGGATCCCCTGCCTTTAAGCTAATCGATCTAATAATAGACAAAACCGTTATATATGTATATTATTGTGGGCGTAAAAATACTGGTGTAACAGTAAGAAGTGTAAGTTTGTAAGGCCATCGAGCCTCGCCGGCGTTGTACCGCGACTCCAACTTCCCCCCACCGTCTACATTGCTTTTTAAAAGAAAGAAAGAAAGAAAGAAAGAAAGAAAGAAAAAATTCAAGTAGATTGATTAACTATTTGATGATTTATTGATTTATTTATTTAATTATACGTCTGCTCTCTGTAATTGCGATACGAATTATTCAGTCTCCATAAACACAACTCGCAAACGCGAGACGGTATAGAACGTCTACAAAAATATTTCGAAGAAAAATATTATTATTTATATTCTTCTTTTTGTTTTCTTATTTTTTATTTTTGCTTCATGTTTTATAACCTGAAACACAATTGTTACTCAGAAAAAGAAATCTATAGCCCCCACGAGCTGGGCGTTATAGCGAGATATGTTGTACATCGATATATATGTATATGTATAGTATAATAAATACAGAAATCGCTAACATATATAGGTATAGAATATAGGTATACATATATACGACAGAGAGAAGAGGATATATGTAGGTATGTACATACATACGTATGTGGTACCACCTCCTACTCATACAATGCATATGTCAAAGGGCGATCACCCAAAGTCTCGAATAGATGGGAAGATCAATTGGCAATGATTGGCCTGGGGCCGAATATGATCACGGTCTGACGACCCTAACGATAAAAGATGTATTAGATACTAATAAGGAGCATAGGGGTCACATACGTGACCTCGAAAGGTCCCGAAGCCCGTGAGACCTTTTCACTTCACTTCACATCGTTCACTATATACCTATACGTATATATGTATATGTATATACAATATGCATAATATATACATATACCTATATAATGTACAATAATTGTACATAAAATAAAATTTATCATTATATAGGTATATAATTTAAAAAAATAAAAATTACGAATGCTAATTTTTTACGAGTTTTTTTTTTTTTTATTTTATTTATTTTTTATTATAATCAATTCAATCAATCAATTATTATTGTTATTATTATTATTTCAAAGCTTTGAACTTTACCCTACACATGGTACTATTTACTGTTATTCATATGACAGAATAATAATAATTAAAAAAAAAAAAGAAATAAAATAATCAGAATAACAATTTTATCAAATGTATATATATATACATATATATATATATATATATATATATATGTATATATGTATAGCCACGCTCAAGAATTTCGATCGAAGTAAAGATTATGTTGTCACGATTCAACGGGGTTTGATCGCTTCGCGCTTCTCATTTACCGCTCCTGCACCTGTTCCACAAGCAACGCGCTGAGATGAAATTATATTTTAAATATATACCTACATACATATATTTAGGTATGGTACTGCATACCTATAACGAGAAGATAATCGTGACGTTTTGGTAAATGTATATAAGAACAAATAATAAAATAAATAAATAAAAATGAAAATAAAAATAAATTTAATTATATTTTGAAAGAAATACGACTTTTATATATATATATATATATATATATATATATATATATATACTTCGTATATAAAAAAAAAAATGTATATATATATATGTATATATTCGCGATATACATATACTGCACGCGTCGAATTTTCAGCAAGGCTAAAATCCTTCTGAAACCTATTCCTATTTTTATTACATCTGAAGTCGTAGCAAGCAAGATTCGCAAAGTTGAATACCAGTGACGTTACGCACGTGGCAAGGAAAAAAAAAAAATTAAAAAAAAAAAAAAAAAAAAAAAAAAAACTACTAAATATACATACATATATAAAAAAAAAAGATGAAAAAAAAATCACAAATTACGAGACGCCCCCTCGTCGTACATACATTCGCTCGTTCGCTATACCTAGACTATATACCTACGTAAATGAAGAAATTCACGTAAGACCTAATTCGCGGATTTATATATTTCTTTACTTTCTGATTTTTAACCCAATTTATATATATATTGAATAATAATCATTTATAACTATCAATAACTAGTTATATACACACATATATATATATATATATATATATATATATATATATATATATATATATATATATATATATTCTATATACAACTGTTATTAGTTCAAAGTATTCACTATATGCGTACTGTAAATACTATTACTCCTTACACCGTCCATGTATAATGTACAAAGTATAGATTATTTAGTTATTGTTTTATCGCGCGTGTACGTAGGCATTGCATACCTATATGTATACAGTATATGTGTATATTTATATATGTGTATAGTTTAAACGTTAAATACGAGTGTAGTATATAGGTGCAGTATACTACGCATGTATATGTATATAGGTATAGGCGCATAGGTCTGCTACTATAACGCTTATATACGAACAACACCGCAGTGACTACGATGTAGTTTTATCTGGAAACAACACCGTGTTACGTACGTACGTAAGTACGTATGTGTGTACGTACGTCGTGTCAACTATATATGTATATCATAACGTTATTACGTAAAGCCGCAAACTATAAACATAAAACTTACCGAGTATAAACTCACGAACGATCCGATGATCGATAATTTATTTAAAGTATGTATGTAACGAATTTTTAATTCGATGTATGATTCGAGGTAAGATCTTGCAACTCTTATACATACATATATATATATATATATATATATATATATATATATATATATATACATACCAATTTTAAGAAGAAATCAAATAATTTTATGATTATTATAAAAATACATGTTTTTTTTTTTTTTGCGATTTTTTGAAGAAACAAAAAAAAAATTTTTTTCTCAAGTAAAAAGAAACTTTGTATAGGAAAATTGTATATATGTATATATATATATATTTTTTTTTTAATATATATGTATATATACGCCATACCTAGCCATCGGGAGCACGGGGTGATTCATCGGCAAGCCCCGGCGCGGAGAAGAGGCCTTCCGCGTTTTAAAGGGAAAGAACGATATAAAAATAGAAGATCATTCGGTGCCTAAATTTACCATAGTCTTACGTCATTAACGTCACGTCGCTAACTGATCAGCGGAGCGGAGGCGTGTTTGCTATTTTTCGCTCTTATATGTATATTGTATTATACACAGTACACATACATCGTATTAAATCTATTATATATATTTACATAGCCATTCTTCTTTTTATATAATTCATCAAATTTATCCATAATATTCATTCAAAGTTCTTCTCCTTTTCTTTACCGTATATAAATCTTCTAATCTTCGTATTAATAAATGAAGAAAAACTAAGAAATGATTTTTTTTTTGTTTTCATATTTCATTTTTTAATTACAAAAAATGTCAAAAATCGACTAAAATAAAAAATAAAATATGAAAAGATTTAACGACCGCGACGGATGCATATTATATCGTGTTATATTTCACCAGGTCAGGTTTTACTGGTTGGTTAGATAACTTTTCTTTTTTTTTTTTTTTTTTTTTTTTTTTATTATTTTTATATTTCTTCTCATTTTCTATTTCTTTTTCTTTTCTTCATATATAACTTCTAACTCAATAACGATAAACTAATTTGAATACAACGCGAAAATGAGGTTAAGCGTTTTAAATTACAGCGACTGCGAACGCGGAAAGAATATTTTCGTTGTTAATCAAATTAAAATTTACGATATATGTAATTTATTTTTATTATTTTTTTTTTTAATTTTTCTTCGCATTATGAGTTTTCGTAAAGGTATACCTACATATATAGATATATAGATACATCTTAGCAAAGAGGAAGAATATTATTTCACATACGTCAAAAATAATTTGCAACATTTGATTGAAACGTATGAGAAAAAAAGAAAAAAAAAAATTGGAATATAAACCCGAGACGTTTAATAGTAATACAAATATTACATATAATATAAATAATATATACACGTGTAAAGTTGACGAAATGTCACGGGTATGAATTTACGGTTAATTAATATTTATTATAACGATAATATACCATATACGTATAATACATATACATATATACGTGAAAAGCTAATTAAAAATTCTATCACCATTTTAATCGTCGTTGAGAAGAGACATCTTTATAAAGTTATAAGTACAGTGTCACCAGCCTACACACGAACGAGATCTTGAGACTAATTTTATTGGATCGTTAAATAGAATTGATGTGACTGCAGGTTCGGTGACGACCGAGGTGACGACGAATAAAACATACAACATTTCTCGATAAAGACTATACACACATACCAATAAATAAGAAATTTTTTCTCTCTTTTTTATTTCTACTTTTTTCTATTTTATTTGATTTTATTTTATTTTTTTCAAAATTAATAAATAAATTTAATATTTTTTGTTAACAAAAATAATCAACTAAATAGCCTAAGATCAACTCAACGCAATGTAAATATTCAAATTTTCATGATTATGGATAATAATAATAATTAAAAGAATTTTTCTCCGCTCTTTTCTTTTATTAATCTAAAAATCTACAAAAATAAATAAATAAAATAAAATAAAAAACGTGTAAGATAATTTTTGAATTTTTTTTTCTCTTCATCTAATATATGTAGTATATGTGTATGGAACTTTTTTGCAACAAGGATCATGCTACTGCTGCTGCTGCTGCTGCTGCTATAGTTTTAGAGTATAGGTAGGTAGCGTAAATTTATCAACTTGTAGACTTCCGTTCACACGGTTGAAAAAATAAACGGAAAAAAATAAGAAACTAAAAGAGAATGATGGAAACGTGTATCCGCGGATAAGGTGTATGAATACTATATACATATATATATATATATATATATATATATCAAAGAGCTGAATACATTATTGTAATTTTGGCACTAAAAATCTGCAACCAAAGAGCTTTAAAAAAAAAAAAAAAAATCCGAATAGATAATATACCGCGAGAGAATAATAAGAAAAAAAAAATTTATTTCAAAATTTCTTAACGCCCTGATCGGTGTATCTTATTTACTACAGTTTATCATTATGTATATCTGACTAACGATAAGCATAGGCCCGCGCCGCGCCGCGTAGATGATGAATTACATATATATCTAAATTAAAAGTATATATAAGAGCTATACGTGTATGTACCAGTACTTGTAAAATTAAAAGAAAAAATTAAAAATTTTAAATAAAAAGAAAATTAAAAATTTTAAATAAAAAAAAACTTAAAAAATAAAAAACCGCGTCACACAATGACTGAGGGGGTCTAGGGATTAATGACAAAAATTCAGTAACTAATGTACACTCTTATCTGTTGTTTTAAGAATCTATGAATGTGCAGATCCTTATCTTGGCGCCTCACATCTCGACCGTGTGCTGACTTATATAATCAGACGATTTAATCACGTCCCGAGAAAGAGAAAGAGAATTGGAGGAGTCGAGAAAATTTTCTCCTTATACATATACATGAATAAGTAAATAAATAAATCTAACAACTTTCGAAGATATACAATAGAATTTATAAAAAAACGAATAAAAATAATTTTTTTAGACCAAATAATTCTTTATTTGAGATCGCGATACTCGGGTATATATATATATATATATATATATATATATATATATATATATATCAACTATCCGGTATATATCATGTTCTAAGTCCGAGTTTTATTGGTTTACGATTTCGCTGTTCGCAATTCCATATTCTCGAGACAATTTTCATATACATGTATATATATAAAAATATATATATATATACCTTTCCGCGCAACAAAGCGGTCGCATAAATACGCTTGTATTTAGTCAAGTGAACGCTATACCACGATCTCGCGGCATTGACACGTGCCTCCGTAAACAGAAATAATATCATATACCTACCTAAGCGTTTAGTTTAGTTTAGTTTAGTTTAGTTTAGTTTTGTTATACGCATAAGTTATGGTTATATATTTTACTCTTGTGTAAAAAAGAAGAAATCAACTGATACTTTACTTGTGTATACCTATAATATACTCTGCCCGATATGAATATAATAAATGTTAACGTTTATTATATACAATGGCTTAAAAAGCGATATATTAAGTATGTATATATATATAACTCTCACGGATTTGATATTCTTCTATAGTTTTTCTTTTTTTTTCTTATATATTCAACAGTTTATTAATATTGAATAAAAAATAACGATCTATCTATATGACTAAAGAATTTTAAAACTGTAGAAAAAAAAAAAATCTAATCATATTCCATAAATCATCTGCACTATCGTGAATCCAGGAGTCTCCTTTTACCTCCTTCGGTTATCCTCTTATCCTTATTTCTTTTTATATATTTCTCATTCCTTATCATAAGAGTGCAAAAATAAAGAGAAAAAAAAGAATAGAAAAAAAAAAAAAAAATAAGAATAATAATTCCAAGAAATATAAAGCATATTGTGTTATAGATACGCATTCCTGGACGTGTGTATATAAATATATAAATATATATTTATATATAAAGATAACAAATTAAAGAACCCCTCTGCACCGTTGAAATGTTATACGTGAATGATAAGATTGTTCATTCACTTCTCGAAAATTTTTATAAATATAAAATTCGTCGATTTTACCAATCTGGTGGATATATGAATATATATAACTATATAAGGTATGAACATACTCAGGTATTCATAGAAAAAAAAAAAATCACACGAACGATTTGCAGCACCGAGATATTAATACCAAATATCTAATTCTTGAAAAAATATATAAAAGAAAGTGAAAAATAACCCTACTAAATCTTTATACACATACATAGGTATATAGGTATAAATAATCATATATAGGTATGCATAATCCATTACGAGGCCAGTCTGCACTGATTTAACCTTGCGTTATCCGAACTAATTGAACAGTGCACTCGATGTTTATATGTTACATATACATATGTAGGTGTATATATATATATATATATATACATATAATAACATGCAATTGATAAAAAAAGAAAAAATAAAAAAAGAAAGAAAAATTTAAATAAATAAACCGATTTGAGATAATATAAGAAATATTTGCGTCAAGATATATATATAAGATAATTGAACTCTTTCTCTAAAAAGATTGAAAAATAAAATAAAAATGTAAAATAAAAGAAGGAAAAACAAAAAAAAGAAACACTCACCTTCTCGTTTGGCTACTACAGATGTGGAAACCTCGCTGTTAGTGGCCCGATGAACTTGAGCACTCGTTGATGTTAGGGTAAGGGCGAATAGAATGACGGTAAATATCCACGAGAGTTTAAATATCGTTGAATATGTGTGCGGTATGGAAGAAGAAGAAGAAGATGAAGATGAAGATGAAGAAGAAGAATAATGAGAAGTTGAAGATGATGAAGAGAAAAAAGGATAAGAATGGGGTGAAAATAGAAAGAAATTAGCGAACGATGATAATGACGATGATTTTGAGGATGATAATGATGTTGATGAGGATGTTGACGAGTTGGTGATAGAGTGTGACTGTCGATGCCATCGAACAACACTCGAAGCGCATCTTAGCGAGTGTCCAACATCACTTTGACACCGACTACAGTCCATAGCTAACGGATCTAGTTGATTTTTAATTAGATTCCCGGGTTTTTTATATATTTTATTAAAATTCCTTAGAATTTCATATCTCCGATAATTATCATCATCTGTCAGTAGTTCCTTCGGTATTTTTCGATCGTTGTCGTTATCGTCGTTATTCTTATTTTTGATATTATTATTATTATTATTATTGTTGACGTTGTTTTCATTATCGTTCTCATATTGGTGATGATTATTTTTAAATTGACCACAACCTTGAAGACGTTCGCAAATTTCACACCTTATCAAATTTACATCTGATGTTTCTTGTATATCAATTGCTGGACAGGTACGACACACCACCGACGACGACGACATTATTAAAGAATTTTCCGTTAATAAACTACTACTTATACTTTTTATATTAGTGTTGGAGTCACGCTGCCTCCTCGAAGAATACGTTTTACTTTTCATTGTAATTGTACGATTGATTTTTTTTTTTTTAATTTTTTTTATTTTTAAGATATTTGTTTTATTTTATTTATTTAATTTTTTTTTTTTTTTTTTATCTGACGTTCCCTCTCTCTCTCTCTCTCTTTTCTTTTCTTTTTTTTTTTTTTGCATTCATTTATCGATTTAATTATAATATTTCTTAATAAACACAACTTTCTTTTTATAATATATTTGCTGCAGCGGGAGTATTTTTAACCCGCGCGCTGCTTGCAACTAAACTTTCCGTACAATTATATTGTTATCGTAAATTAGCTAGCTAACCGTAGCTAGCTTATAGCTGCGTGTTACGATTTAATTTCTTATTTTTTTTTTTTCCTTTATTTTCAATTTTATTTATTTTTTACCACCAATCACGCTCTTTTTCTACCCCACGGCGTAGGATTGTTCGCGTGTCAAAGACATGTTTAAAGCCACCTTTATGTATATGTATATATAATATGTATGCGTGTGTGTATGTCTGTTAACGTGTATAATTTATATATATCGTTCCTTTTCTTTTTTTTTTATTTATTTATTTATTTATTTTTTTTTCTATTTAAATTTCTCTATTTATTTTCCTTCTGTACACTTGCACTAACAATTATACGGTCGCCACACTTTTCGACACACTCAAAAACTATTATACATGTATACATATACTTTTCCTTATATACATACACGTATATATTTCGTCGTCTAGGCGTTAAAAGATAATATATTCAATGATTTTTATATATGTATATATACTTGTGTATTTTTCTGTAAATTTTTAATTATTTTTTGTTATTTTATTTTACTTGTTTTTTTGTTTTTTTTTTTTGCAATTTATTTTATTTTATTTATAGATAATATACAACTTTGGTCACTCGTTTGTTATTGTTATTATTATTATTATTATTATTATTAGATAACACGACGAACACGATAATACGAGGAAAGAAGACAAAAAAAAAAAAAGAAAAAAAAAAAGAATCAAATAATAAAATAGAAAAAGTATTTAAATATATAATTTTAGAAAATTCTTTGTTTTAATCCTTCGAATAATATGGCTGTTGCAGTGTTGATTATCTGTAAATTGAAAAATGAAACAGGAGTTAATATTATTATCATATCTTCGCAAAATTGTTTTTATTTTTATTATTTTCTATCGATAATGCTTAGCATGTTAAAAATTGTTTTTAATAAATATAACGTATATTATAATAACATATTGTTGAAACTGAAATAGAACTTCGTGTCGTCTGATCGTTCAGAGAGAGAGAGAGAGAGAGAGAAAGAGAGAGAGAAAGAGAGAGATAGAAAGAAAAAGAGAAAGAGAGTATAAACGTACAGGTTATTTTATTATTTTCATCTCATTTTATACCTCCTCACACTTGAAAGTTGTCTAAACATTGCGTCGATGTATTAAAGAGAGAAAAAGAGAAAAAATAAAAATAAAAATAAAAAATGACAGAAAAAGATTAAAAAAAAATATCCTATATATTATTGTACATTACGTATCCCGTTAAGAGAAATTATCGTTCGAGTTACATATTATGTATTTTTTTTTTTTTTTTTTTTTTTTACCAATGACAAACATGACAACGTACGCATATATGTACGATATATACATATATAATCGAACGAGAAAACACGCGCGGCACGTCGGTGCTACCGTTGAAAATTATTAACCGCGTTGGTCGTACCCACCGTGTGCAAAATAAAGAAAGAGAGAAGAAAAAAAAAACGGAAAACAAAAAAAAAGAGTAACAATAATGATGATGATGATGATGATAATAATAGTAATAATAATAATAATAATGAAAAAAATAAAAATGAAAAATAACGTCAAATATTCACGAGATAATATAATTATGCGGACACGTCGTGGGGGGTGGCGAGCGCGAGGAGGTGAAAAGAATAAGAAACAAGAAACAAGAAACAAGAAAAAAGAAAAGAAAATAAAAGAAAAAAATAAAATGAGAAAAAATTAAAGAAAGAAAAAAGAAAATTAGAAGAAAAAAATAGTCTGAGAAGACGGAGGGGAGAGAAATACGATAAGTGAAAGGAGAGCTTTAATTTAGCTTATATATACAGGGTGAGTTTTATCAAAGGTCTAAAATTCAGTATTTTTTTTTTCTCAGCTGATTAAACAACTGGGAGTTTAGAAAATCAAACGTAACTTTCACATTATATGCATGCTTGAGTCCTGTAAATCAAATTTTTATACGCGATCGCAAGTATTATTTTTCCAAATAATGATACTTTTTTTTTTTTTTTTTATAGCAACTGAGAGGCTAGACACTTTTGATAAGACTCACCCTCGTCCATGTCGTACATACAGAATGATAACTATAATATTAAAAGTAATTTGCTTATAAGTATACGAACTTTCGTTTCTTTCACATTCAATTTTAAAACAAACAATTCGAAATGATTATACCCCCCTAAGTCCCCTTTCAATCGCTATAACTAAAAGAATTAACGCAAAATATATATACATCTACATATATGTATATACATACATACATACGTATGTACGTACGTAAATACGATATCAGCAAACGAGCCTCGCGGCGTCAAAAAGATTGCCGCGTAAATAACTAGCGCCGTATTAGGTGTATATATATATACACAGTATAACGCGTATGAGTATACGCGTGTAAGATATACCACATGTAGATTTTTACATATATGAAATTTTTATGATCGCGATGAACCGCGAAAACTTTAGCGTATCTATAATAAAACAATATGTATATTCCAAAACGAAAGGAATACAGAAGAAAAAAAAAAAAGAAAATAAAAAATAGAGACGGGTTTAAGTCAACACGTGAGAGACACATGTCATAGATATATATATATTTCAACATTTCACGCATGTATACTAATCGTGAAAATAAGAATACTCGCTTAATAATGAAACAGAATCTATCCATAGACCGCGATGTTAAAGTTTCTTATCCTAATATACATATTATGTATGTAGAATGATAAGACGGGTTGGTAAAATTATTGCACTGTTTTTTCGAAGTGATGAAAAAGAGAAACGAAACAAAAAAAAAAAAAGAACACAACAACAACAACTAAAACTTTCCTAAAAAATGAATGATATAATCGTATATAAATTCATAAACTAAAAATGTATTACCTAACGTAAAGAAACTATATCGTATTCAACTCAACTGTACAGAATAAGTCTCCAGGCATTTGTCGTCGAAGTTTAGTACGGCATTTATAGTTATAGATGCACATACGTATTATACACTATCGCTTGATTATTGTTATTACACACTCGGTAGAAAAAAATAATACGATGACAGGAAAAAAAAAAAGAAAGATAGAAATAAAGAAAGAAACCTGTTTAATCTTACGATTAACAACGCGTAATGAAAATAATATATCATGTAATATTTTAGTTCATATAGAAAAGAAAATCTCTATCTAATTAAATAACAAGGTGTTTTTGTCAGTTTGTCGTGATTTGTTTACAACTCAAGAACTAGACCACATTCATTTATAACGATTGCTTGTCACCACACACATGCACGCACGCACGCACGCACACACGATCGCCCGCACGTTACAGATATAAAAACTCGTTAAGATCCAACCCCGACGAGGGTTGATCCACGACTAACGTAAGCACTAATAGTATAAAGCGGGACTCGACTTGCCTCGCGCAGCGCACTCGGTCGGCGTGACGGTTGGTAGCAGCGTCGAGTTGTCGTAGTGTTGTTGTAGTAGTAGTAGTAGTAGTAGTAGTAGTAGTAGTAGTAATATAGTAGCCTGGACTGGTGCGGATGAACTAGGAACTTTTTTTTAAAATCAATGGCCTTTTGCTCACCGCTAAGTAGTAGTGGAGTGGTGAACCGGGGTGGGAGGGAAGTGGTATACGGTCGGGGCAAGGGGTGTGCATTCAGTCAGCAAGGAGGCGATCGTCGTAGTATCTAGTGCCAAAGCGCAGCCGCTAAATTCCCCAAGAGAGAAGAAGAGACGGGTTCGGTCTGCAGGGCCGTAAGAGCCGCAACCGTGCGGCTAATTTACTCGCTATTGATGACGCTGTTCCTGTTGTTTTCGTCTACGGTACCGGATCCCACGTTTTAAACGGAGCATCTGTAAGCAGAAAATCGGATTCCCCAAATGCTGAATATTCAAAAAATAAAAAATAAATAAAAAAAAATTTTAATTAATCAAACTTTGAAATCTTGTTTTCACACGAAATAAAAGAAAAGAAAAGAAAAATATTAATAAGACAGATTTATACCGGGAGTGAGATGAAAGTATATATATATTAATTGACATTTTTAGTCAGTATACATACACACGCATATATCTTCATAGATATACACGTAAACTCAAGCATAAGGAAAATAACAAGAAGTTAAAGATATAAGATATATCTACACATGTATTAGCGAATGATTTTTCTTCCCCCCCCTTCACCCCCCTCCCTTCACCCTTCGTTTCGCTGAGGCCCCTCTTTCAAATTTCGTTTAATATCTCTTATCTTATCAAACTATACACCGAATATATACCGTAGTTGTATCATTATTTTTTTTTTTTTCTTGTAAACGACGATAATAATAATAATAATAATAATAATAATTATAGAGCTCTTATATATTTTATAGTTGTCAAAAACAAAATTATTCAGCGAGGAGATATTTAATTTTATGTATTTCAGCTGCTATAAAAAAATGAATTTTAAAATATACTTTATACCTGTACACGTATAATATATATATATAAAACAATTTTTTATTAATGAAAGTTTAACGTAGAAATCGAATGGGTAACATTGTTTGTTAATAAACAAGATTGATTGTTAAATACTCCCACTATATATTACTCGTTCGTTAGTTAGTTATTGACAAACACTTGAAGCGCGGGCTTATCTTTAATTATTTTCATATTATATATTGTACATACCGAGTATAATCTAATAGACAAACAATTAACGATAATACATATATAAACATATATATCTATAAACATATATATATCTAAAAATCGTTTGAAATTAATTGTTTGAATAATTATTTATCAAATTCTTTATGAAAAATCGAAAATAAATAAATGAATAAAAGTAATCAATCTGAAATATGAGATTAATTGATTTCATCAAAACTTATAGACCCCCTTTGATGGTTACGATTTCTTGATATTTAATTAACTATATAACGTGTACATATAACATAACGAAGTTTTCTAATAATTGTTTGTCACACCTGTTATCGCTATTGACGTAATTGTAACTACAACTCTTAAAGATGCGCGATAAATTGTATATAGCTAGAGAAAAAAAAAAAAAAAAAACAATAAATAAATAAATAAATATAAATATATACTATATATAATACTCAATAATACTTTTTCGATGAATCTTTACTCATATTTATAAGTATATGCGTTATAGGTAGGTATAGGATCCCTTATAACATTATTATACCATGGTTTCAATTTAAGCTAGATATAGGTACATACATATACATACATACATATCATCGATATACACATAGTAGTTACAATAATCGCAATCCAGATAATTATTGAGGGTATCCGCGTATTTGAATCATCGGAGGTTATATTATGCGGATGTTAAGTTTATAATATATAGGTAATAGGTATACCTAACTATAATACATGTGTAAACGTCGTAACAGGTGTGGTTAAATATTAAATACATTATCTATTAGTATGTACAACACATACATGTAAGATCGAGTTTTTTTATTTTTTATTTATTTTTTTTAATAACTTATCGACTTCTATAACGCGCTTCGGAGCACGTGATGATGTGTATATGTATATATGTATATATATACCTATATACCTATATCCATATGTACACATATGCGTTCTTGTTATTGGCAGTTAAATTTAATAAATACAATCGCAGATAATAATTGTTAACTCTTAACTTATAACCGTATGTATACATATTATAGGTATATGTATACAGCCCAAAGGCCTGGTAATTAAGTAGAATACATTATAGGTATATAAGCTCATACCTACATATATATATATATATATATATATATATATATATATATATATATATATATATATATATATATATATATATATATATATATATATATATATATATATATATATATATATATATATATATATATATGTATATGTATAAGTTTAAAAATTATTTTCAAGCTAATATTAACGTATATAGTATATCCTTTAACACTGCATAATAGGTATAATGTGAATAACTGTCTATATAGTATATAGAAAGGAAATAAATAAATAAATAAATAAATATTAAAATTAAAATAATAAAAAGATAAAAAAAATGATCGTGAGTAATTCCACATAGCTATGCATGTTGTTCAATTACCTACTCTTCATTCGATTAATACGTTCCCTGCGTACGTCTGTTAGTAAGTATATTTAATGTATGTATATATATATATATATATATACGTATAGATGAATGTATAGAGAACTTTTATTACTTCTTATTAACAATAATTGAATAATTTATGATCAAATAACAATCAAGGGAAGCGATAATAATTACGTACAAGTATTTTATTCATATATATGTATATACATATAATATATATATATATATATATATATATATATATATATATATATATATATATATATATATATATATAACTTTAATTGATTTAAGAAATTTTTGTCTCACGGACGATCGTCGGTGTGAACTTGGTGGTATTTAAAAAAAATATATATATATATATTTATGTAGATAAATGAATTGTAAAATAACAGTATTTTAGTATATTTAAGTTTTCTGATATTCCATGAGTGTAACTATACCTATACGTGTGTGTATATATATATATATATATATATATATATATATATATATGTATGTATGTATATATACCTCTAGTATATATTTATAATTCAACAAGAAAGTTGAACATGGTTTTGGTAACGCAGCTGTTACCCAAGCAGGGGGAAAAGAATTAGAGGAGAACGAAGTCGAGACGAGTAAAATAGAAGAGAATAGAATAGAAGAGAATAAAAAAAAATTAAAAAAAAAAAAAAAAAAACAGAGAAGAAAAGGGAAAAAAATTTTCTGAGAATAAACCTTTCTTAACGACGCTTGCAGTGTCTGACCAAGAAGGGAAAAGTTATTGTACGAAGAACGTCTACGAGTCTTGGCATCGGTTGTGTGGTATAAATTCAGTAGGTATAAAGTATTATACGATATAAGGATATGTGGATAAACATACATAGAAATGGAAAGACTAGCGATTTGGCGATTTCCCGGGTGTTCGTCGATACCCTATAAACCCCATAGATATTTATTTTATAAATGTTCGTTTTATTTTTATTATTTTTTCTTATTCCAATGAAGGGAGTATCACCGCAGGGCAACGTGTAATAGGTGTACACGTATATATGTATATATACAGGGAAGAATTTAAAAGAGTAAAATTAACGGTATATATAAGACAACGTTGTACGTTAGTGAAAAAAAATAAATTAATTATCCATCCAATAATCGACTTGTTGATCGAATGACATTCCGTTCCAAGAATCATTGAGACAATTGCTGCCTGCCACTCATAATGAATACTCTGAGAGTTCTTTGGCTTTGGCGTCTAGATAATTCATATCCCTCCCATTATTCTCTCTATATATCTTATTCTTTCTCGCGATCTCGATATCTAGATGATTTATGTTATACACGTGGCTTGTATAATGTACGTTTACGTTACGATGTTTAATTACCTATAAATCATCATCATCATAATTATCATCGCATCCCTTGCAGTTATTAATATAACATGAATAAATAAAACAAATAAAAATTAAATTGAAATAAATACAAATTTAGATTTTTATATTATAAATATACCCCTACATTTATTTTACTAAAGTTAATTATGCAACACCCTATGTGTATGTACGAGATGATGAAATTTTTTCACCTAGTACCTGTCACAACGCGTAGCGTCTCGAATGACCCCTCTCTAAAAGCATTAAATCAATGATTTATTTGATCAAATAAATGCAACGTGACCAATCAGACGAACACGTGCTGGGCCTTTGCTTTTCTTTTCTTTATTTCATTTTATTTTCTTTTTTTTTTTCTATCGTTCTTCACGTTAGTAAGTCAAAGTATGTGTAAACTTATATATATATGAAATATAAGTGTAATAGTCTGCTATAAGAATATTTCTATAATATTGAAACAGACCCATAAAAATCTATGCATATACACAGGTATAGGTATATATGTATACATGTCTGAGTTAGAATATGAAAAAATTAAATAAAAGATTTATAAAAAAAAAAAAATAGATGAGAGATGATATTCTTTCGAACAATTATCAAACGATCAATTATCATATTTCAATATAATTTTCGAACCGAGAGCCTCGGAGAACAACGAAGCAAATATAAATAATACCCCAAATTATTCTCGACTTCTGAGTTTACCTAACTCGAAGAACAATTCCCTAAAAAAAGAAAGAGGAAAAAAAAAAATAATCCATTCCTCCAAACTCTCTCTGGGTATTGTTCGAGTCGAATCTTTAAAATAGTCTAAACAACATCGTTTAACTTCTAAGGAATGACATGTACATGAATTTTATATTAGAGAAATCGTTTGATTTATTCGTGAATTAGAAATGTAAAAAAAAATAAATAAATAAAAAAAATTTTTCAATTAGCTACTGAATTAGTCAAAGTATAGAAAAATTTCGCGCTATACCTTTACGGTACGTATGTACTTAAACCGTCCGCCCGCTACCAACCATCTCTACTCCGCCGCACACACGCTACGCTTCGGGCGGGCTAGTGGGGCGAGTGACGAGGGCAACGGCTTCATTCACCACGTGCCCTACTACTACGAGTGACGCGACGGTGGTGGCGGTGGCGGTGGTGGTGGTGGTGGCCGAGGCGCGGAGAGAAACGAGAGGATTTTAGAGGGGCTGGAGGAGGAGAGGGCGCGAAAGAGCCAGAGAGAAATAGAGAGAGAGAGAGACATTGGGAGCCGAGAGGCGACCGAGTGCACGTAGCGTACCTATGTACCTACCTACCTACCTACCTACCTTTCGTCTCGTCGCAAACGGTGCGAACTCAATGAGCAGAGAGTGGGGATGAGACAGACTGAGCAAAAGAGCATTAGAGAGAGACGAAAGAGGGTCGATAATTTAAACGGAGTTGCCGGTTCTCCGGTACGCTACACCTTCTACGTACGTACATATATATATATACGTGGGTAGAGTAGAGCTGTAGCTAGGTATCTATCTACGCGTATATAGATACTTGATGTACTTACGACTCTACGAGGAGACTACTGACTGCCGTTTACTCTTTACTAGTTCATTGGATATAGGTATATGCACTCCTTCCCGTTGTTCGAAAGGAGTCTGACGTTTAATCTCATACTTACGAACGAACGACTATACGTGAATGCATTGAACAGCGTTTTGTTACCCACGCAATACGTTCCCGCCGTGATTCGAAGATACCCGCGGAAAGCTTCTATTAGTTCTCATATAAGATTAAGAAGAGTCTAGATAAGGTTACTTGCATCTACCTATTATCCAGGGGACAGAAGGGAGTGGCCGAACTGCGTTAGTTATTATACACCCCATGAATAACCCTCAAACTTTTCTTGTCAGATTATATATATATATATTTTTTTTTCTTTTAATTGTGAATGATTTTTCGCGGGAATTATAATAGATATTTTTCTCTACAAGAGATGAGAATTACAAAAAATTTTTCAAACATTTATTTAATTTTTTGTTTATTTTGTTTATTTTTAATATAGAAGAGGAAATGGGGGGGGGAATGAAGTAGAGTCAGAAACTACTTTGCGATATCAGCTATACTTCGTCCCACTTTTATATTATCGAATACTGGAGGGAGGCACTGTGCGCGGTCTAAAACCGCGGTGATAAATCGCATGCAAATTTAATAGGTATATGTATATTGTACGTATACCTATATAAATAAATGTGTAGGTATATAATACAAGACAGAACTTAAATTTCAGACTTTGAGTGATCATCGCCCCAAATAACCTATCCGTTATAATAATTATAAAATTCGTATTGTGTCTAGAAACGAATGAAAAATAGAATAATAAATAAATAAAAGGGATCGAAAGAGAAGGGGAGAAAACTAGAAATCCTACGATTCTCGATCAGACCTGTATACAGACGGAGGGGGTCAATGATCCAGACTGAATTTTGCTATACCTATAATATACCCACGTGAAATATACATATATATATATATATATATATATATATATATATATATGTATTCGGTCAACGAATTAAATATGCAGTTCGTTCACCTTGTATAAAACACAACAACGCAGACACAACTTATACTATATCAAGATAATAATTAAACAATTTACCCGTTCGGATAGAAAACAAATATATGTATATACATACGTATATTACATATATGTTTAAGAAAAGCGCAATATATTATTCGTTTGAGAACCACTGCGTCTGAGGGTGGTTCAGAAAGTACAGCTTGGCAAAATAAGGGCGGGGATAAAAGTGGAAATAGGAGGGTTGACAGCGGTCACAGAGCCGGAGTCACGACGAGCAGCAGCAGCAGCAGCAGCAGCAGGGGTATCGTCGTCGTACGTATATGGCGTAAGAAGAAGGGATGGTCATAGAAAAGAGGATAGAATTCGAGGGAGTTATATGAGAGAGGGAAAGAAAACTAAGGGGGAAATAGGAAAAAGAAAAGGACGGATAGAGGGAAGGGGACTGGCAGCCAGGGCGGAAGTATCTGAAGTTATAACACACAAACCTCCTCCTCCTCCTTCTCCTCCGCCTCCTCTATCCTACAACTGCGTCGCAGTCAGCGTATACGTAGGGTGGTGAAGTGGTGAGGAGGGAAACGGAGGGGACTGGGTACAGATCGATGAGGACCAAAACATTGCCACATGCCCTGCCCAAGCTTTCCTCGTACAACGCTTGAGGGCGAGTTGGTACGATTTTGGCGAGGAAAAAAATTAAATAAAAAAAAAAAAAAAAAAACAAGATGATAATAACGACAATGAAAAATGGTTGCGAATTGATGATCGATAATTTTTTAAATAAACATTATACATTATTTTTGAAACTATGAGACGAAAAAAAAAATAATATCGATTTACTGCTTTTTTGATCATTCTTTTACACAACGATCACTCAAATTTATTTTAATATCCTTATCATTGTATTACTTTTATTATACGTTGTTCTCTAATAAACTTTGCAATATATATATATATATATATAAGTATAATTGTTCCATTGAATAATATAGATGATCTATATTAGAGCAACAGTTGTTTATTTAATATGTTACAATTACTGAATGAAAAATAAATAACGTTTACGAATATGGAATAGACACGAATAAAATGTAACAATACTATAAGAGAGAGAAAGAGATAAGGAGAGAATATATTTATAATAATATAGTAAGCGGCAGCACGTTGTGCACGTAATCTTACGAGTGAATGACCTTGGTGCGGCTGTACATAAAAGAATATTGATTCCTCGGTATACTGCGTCTGAGAAAAACTCAATCTATATGTACACATGAACACCCACCCACCCACGCACGCACGCACGCAGCAGCAGCATTCACCATGAGAAATAGAGAAGGAAAGAAAAAAAAAAAAAGAGAGCGATGTATGTACGCCGAAAATTGTATCCGCAAAATTAAACTATTATACTTACACGTGTATGTGTATAGTTAAACTCAATAGATAAAAAAAAAGAAAAAAAAAAAAAACAATTTTACGGGTATATAAGATATTATTATATTCACTTAAGTATGACAGAAAATAAATTTATCTCGCGGTTCTTACAGAGAGCTGCAGTGATCATCTACCTCCACAGTCCCCTCGATGCTGCAGCCCCGCAGAATGTTCCGAAAATATAATAATAGTAATAATAATAATCACGTTTTAAAGTTGTATAACGGGTAATATTGATATACGTAGTATCTGAGTAGATTTTAAAATAAGTTGTTCCTTTTTATTTATTTATTTATTTTTATTTTTGATTTTATTTAAGAACGCGAATGTATTTATTTTGAAATCCACTTGAGTATAATGGCCGGGAATAACTAGACCAACTCTCTTTATTCTGAGTGATAATAAAACTATTCTCTTAACTCCGTTCGAGACACATACAGCACGAAACGTCACAACAATAATACGAAAGCGTGCGCCGAGCGTCAGACTAGTCAACGACGAGCGTAGGGCGACGCAACCGAGTCTTGCGCCTGCGCTTTAGTATACGTTTTGTTACAATACGTACGGGGGATAGGGATGCCGGGGATTGTTTGACGTAGGGAAGTGCGCAGCAAGTTAACGGGGGCGGGTCCGCGGGGTTCTCCAACGTAACATCTATGCTCTCTATGCTGCACTATTCGATAAAAATGCAATTACGAAATTACCAGACACCGTATATTCCTATGGCGATATGTAGGTACTGTTGATAGTTATATTATGCGGCATTGATACGTATATAATGTACTGCATAATGAAAATACGGGAAAATCGATATACCCTAAGAATTATCAAGAAAAAAAAAAAGTAATAATAATCCACATGCATCGGGAGATTCAGACAAGTAAAAACTGATCAAAGAGTGTAATAAAATGCTATGCAGATTAGGTCGTCGAAGAATTATGAGTCCGTTTATTAATGATAAGCGTTTGTAATACGAATGGCTAATGCATATTTATTTATTATTTATTAAATAAATAAATAAATTAAATGAAATAAAACCAAGAATGAGGGTCGTTCGTTTTGACTCTTTGGTCAGAATAATGGGGAGCGGTAACACCACCGTCGCCGCCACCGACGTAGTCTCAGACTGCAGAGGCTCCTCGGCGGTAAGTAAGTTCGTATTTCAATAGGCCAAGCGAGAGATTCAAATATGGCGCCGAGAAGCGATGGAATGCGGTTGTGGGTAGCGAGTCATTTGTTTTGGTCGCTTTGTTTTGACCGTTTAACTATTGTCGTCCCTCCTCGTATAATAACGCTACTCCCGAAACCGTGTCTGCAGTTCAATTTCTCTGTACGAAATGGAAAAAACGAAAAAAAAAAAAAAAAAAAAAAAAACGAAAAAAAAATATATATATATACATATCCCTGTACAAACCATTCGAATTTAAATTTTTGAAATTCTTATTGCCATTTCCTATGTAAGTAGTTTTTTATTGGATATTATCATATTATGAAAGTAAAGAAATGAGAAAGAAGAAAATAGAAGAGCATATAGCGATGATAAATTTTTTTTGTTTTTTTTTTTTTTTTCTTCATAGCGGCGTAGCCACTTTGATAGATCAAACTGTAAGATGCAATAATTTGAGAAACGTTATAGGTATATAACTATAGATCGACTTTAGGCCGACGCGACGTTCGCGTCTTTATAAGCCTGCGTCCAACAATCGCCGCAGCGGCAGCGGCAACAGCAGCAGCAGGTGACTAAACTTTTTCCAGCAATGGCGGCCGGCTTGGCTTGCCTTTTTCTCATGAATGACTGGCATTACTGAAATTCCGGAAATTCCAGTCCCACTTTATGACCCAATCGAAACGTAGGGAGGAAAAACTATATATATATATATATATATATATGATAATTATAAATCTATGGAAAATATTTTCCGCCAATATATAGTGCGGTTCCGTAAAACTCCGTAAAAATTAATTCGAACGAAAAGAAAACAAAACAAACGAAGGAAAAAATAAAAAATAACAAATGAAAAATGAAATAAATAAAAAGTTTGGGAATAATGATCGAGTTAAAATATAATCTAAATCGACGCGCTTTTTCTTTTTTTTTTTTTTTTTTTGTTGTTAATACGAGCAGAAAAAAATTTGTCAAAGAAAGAAAAGTAATATATTTCGATGCCTAAAACACGCGTTATACATATACCTATCGCGTCTAATGTCTAAACGTATAATAACACGTACACACATCGTGGAGGTGGAGAGAGAGATGGTGATCGCCGTACTGCGCAGTAGATCCGGACTCTCTCACGGTGTCGATACACTTTTAATTGACTATAGAGAGAACCGAAGGAAAATAGGACCAAAAAATCAAAAAAAGAACAAAAAAAAAAATAAAAAACAAACCGTTATTTATTTAATTATTCAAAAATTTCTTAACAAAATCGCCTTATACCACTTGACCTGTGTTTATTCTATTCTATATTATTCATATACTATTTTCTCTCAATACAATGTTTTTTTTTTTTTTTTTTTTTTTTTTTTTTTTTTTTTTTAACGATATGTATAACGTGTGTGCGGTGCCCCACGGGTTAGATTTATTCAATTCGTTTCTTCTACTTCTTCCTATTCTTATTCTCTACACCGTATATACACTATACATTATGCACGCGCGTGAGATACGATACGTGCACGTGTATAAGGCGTGTGCGTGGATTTGTTACTATTGTATGTGTGTGTGTAAAACACGAGTACGGGAGACTCAGCGTCAGGGACAATAATAGAATGTCTCTGTCTCTGTCGGGAAGTTTCGATCCAGTCTTCTTCTTTCTTTTCCAAACATTTTATTTTCTTCTCACTCTATCTCTCTCGCTCTATCTAACTATCAATCTCTTTCTTTCTCTCTCTCTCTCTCTCTCTCTCTCTCTCTCTCTCTCTATTTTTCTGTCAATTTCTATCACATTCTTTTTTTTTCCCCCTTCGTTATACAGTTCGTTTTCTTTTTTTCTTTTCAACATATTTAATTTCTTTGTTTTTCTATTCATCTCGCTTTATCTATCTATCTAACTATCTATCTCTCTCTCTCAATTTAACAACCCAAAGTGGATTGTAGGGGGCGGGAGAGAAGGAGGGGCGTGAGAAATAATAACAAACTGCGCAATAGTTTTTTCCGTCCTCAAAACAAAAATATATATATATATATATATATATATATATATATATATATATATATATATATATATATATATATATGTATACCTATATATAAAATAAAATAATCAAGATCATGAATACGTTCGTTACTGTCAACGAAAATTTTATACATAAACAACAAGGAAAGAGATGGCTAAAAAATGTATTGAAAAAAAGCAATATTCTACAATAATCGGTGCAAAGAAATTTAACGACTACAACGACGCGATGAATTTCCAGGAAAGGCTTCGCACGCGACACAAACGTTACTCCCGAGTTTATAACTAGACTCTACAACTCATCGCTGTGTCGGTTTGTCGTTTCTCTCTCTCTATCTATCTCTGTCTCTGTCTCTTTCTGTATACGCGGGTACCGCAGGAGCGCATTATGTGTGTACGATATACACTGACAGACGTATAGACATGTATCGGTGTAGCAGCGGCGGCGGCGGCGGTAGGCAGGTATATTGCAATACAACATATCGTATAAAATGTATATAGCATTGGGGATACGATAAGATCGGTGACGCAGTCTGCGGCGATACGATATACCTATAGTGTATTAAAATAAAGTAATCGGTAACGATTGCGTAGGGTTTGTTAGCTCGCGATATATTCATTAGCTAGCTTTTGGTATGTATTTAGGTAGTATATATCTCTTAAGTAATTCCTATGTAGTAGTAGTGTGTAATATCACGTGTAAGTTGTATCAGTGTGACAAGAAGAGACCGAAAATACGACGTAGGTAGGTAAAGTGGCGCCTAGATAGAGGCTAGAATTGAGGTTCGGTTGAACGGAGAAAGACTCGAGAGAGGCTAGAAGGGGGCTCACCTTGTGGCGTTCCAAACTTCCCATGCAAGATTTTCGAATATTTTTCACACTTTATAAAGGTTAAAACACACCGCGGATAGCGAAACTGTAACAGTTGAATACACCGTTTATAAAATCTCAAATAAACACACTCGATTTAAACGTGATATATTTACTTTTGAATGTAAATTCACAAACCGAACGCGAGTTGTTTACTACAATGCCGTCGTCGTACACGAGAGCATCAACCATGCCCGTGTAGCCGCGTCTCGTACTCTCGTACTCTCCTTGACTGAGCAAAACAAGCCCCGTGCGCAGTGATACACTGCGCAAGGTAACGGCGGCGAACGAGGAACGCGCGCATCGTCGTCGTCTACAACGAGCATATTTTTTTCCCACTTCGAAAGCGTAGCATTTCCTTGGGCCACGCGATGCGGTTTAACCATTTTATCGAAATATAGACAGGTGGTAGATGGGAGGGGAGGCCGGGTGGTGGGTATCGCGATCTTTAATATACGAGCATGTACGATTTTTAGAAAATTTTTATACTTTTTTAACCCTTTTTTCACGCAGTATTCATTCACGATTCGATTCAGAAAACGTTTTATTAACGGGTTCATTGTCCTCTTGGGAATGGCCGACTATTTCTAGGAAATTTCCGGCCTTCGGAAACGGACTAGTAGCGCCATCAAACATATACAAGTGTAAGCTTGATCTGTTTACACAAGTCGATAACGTAGACTATCTTTAATCGACAAGAATCTGCTTTTACCAATACGGTTGTAATGCGAAGGAAACATTGAGGCGGGCGGAAGATTTGAAAATAATTTTTCTTCTATTTGAATAAAATTATGAATCACTGGACTTCTTATCATTGTTTTTATTTTGTTCTTTTTTTTTTATTATTTTTATTCTTCAACATTTATATCATGACGTATTATTCTGCTCTCTTTTTCGCATGTCTGTTAAAAATTTCTCGCCGATAAGGAAATTAGAATTTTTCTATTATTATATATATATATAGTATATATTATAGTAAGTAGCTTGGTCCTTATGAAATCGAGAATACAGAGCAGAATGAATGTAATATGGTGAATAACAATTAGAGAATTGACGACAGATCCTAAAATATAATATCACTTATACATAATATAAACGCGTTCAAACAATGAATGTGTTATAACGTTCAAAAAGTCTAAATAAAAGACAGTTTCTTTACGGAACGTATAAAACGAATAAATTATCATTGTTTAACAGTAATACTGTGCTGAAAATAAACACCGAAGTGATTGCTAAATAGCCATAATTGTTCACAAAAGCGTTTCTCGATCAATATATTGTATATACCTCTATTTTCTATTTCTAAACTGCAATAAACGATCTTTTAAATCAAGTGCAAAGTATAAATCTGATCAATATGATTACTCACTTTAATGAGTAGGGTTTAATAAACAGTTTGTATACCAATGTATGAGAATTAATTTTCAAAACTTTCATAAAAAAAAAAACTTCTGCGAATTATATATCCACAAAATATTCCTGAGATGAGGAGAGAAATATTTGTATAAAAAATTTAGGAATATTATTTGGTTGTTTGTTGATCAAAAATTCGACGAAACTTACAAATTTCTTTAGTATTTCATGGTACAGAGTCCTGCTTATTCACCTCCAGTACTCTATTATCGTATTGCTTTTTTTTTATTTGGTATCAATCCATGGTTACTTTAGTTGAAACCTGATTCAAGTTCACTCGAAATACATAACTATATATTTACTTGAAAAAATATCAGCACGCTTCTTATCAAGAAGAGATATATCATAGATCTAATTCTTCCACAATTACAATTCTACCTATACTCGGCTACCGTCGAAAGAATATTGTATCTTTTTTCGGCCTGACGTACCTCGTAAAAAAATTATACTAAGTTTGACATGCTTCGCAGGTCAACCGCTTCATAAACTTTCAGCCTTGGTTGAATTGTCTATAAAACTCCTGAAATAAGTATACAATTAGGAACATTTTTATTCACTTTAAATAATTAGTCGCCTAATATTAACAAATAAGTCAACCAATTCCTTACAAATCATATTTTCACACTTACATAATCAGTCCGGGCAGTTCTGGGTATCGACATATCCATTTGTGGCCAAGTCCAAGAGAAGAATCTATCCGTACCATACTTACACGTTTAGTTTCATTTCTGGGAAAGTCTAGAGCCGCTTTGTACAACTGTAATACAGAAGAATGAATAACAATGAGATAAATTTTGCAAAGTTACCTATACAGTGAAAAGTTAGTCAAAGATTCAAAATAAGATTTTAGTTTGTTTAAAGAAAAATTTTACTAATTACTAATAGTGTTGGAAAAATTGCAAACCTTTTCTCCTAAGAAGAAAGGAATAACGCCGTCGTCTCTGGCGTGCATAATCATTATCGGACATTCGATTTTCTGAATATGTTTGTCAGACTCAAACCTCAAGTAATTATCGTAAAAGGGTTGAACAATGAGCCAATGAAACCAAGGTAAATGTTTGAATATCTGAAATTGAAGAATTAACATTTCAATTGATAACCACGAGCCATAAAATGATATCAAAGATCAAATATATCAGTTTCATGCAATTTCCTGCAAAGCTATTTACCTGAGCAAAAGGATGCTCGCTCAATTCATCGGCTATGTTGTTGAAAGGTGCTTCAAGGAAAAGGCCAGTTACATGAACACCTTCCGCTGCGAGTAGAGCTAAGACGTGTGTAGATACGCTAAATGAGAGAAAGAAAAAGTGGAAAAAAGGGTGAAAATAAAAGAACAACAAAAGCTAAAATACATATAGACAGTTTAGGCCGAATTTGTCAGGTTTTTGTAAGATATACCTATGTATCAAGTATTTTATATAGTTCTGAAAAATACTAAGTACTGAAAAACTAAAAATTTTACCCAGTTCCCAAAGAATGGCCCCATACGAAAATTGGGGCAGAATCATTTACTTTCTTGATCAACCATTCCAGCATGTATTTGCTATCTGCAACGACCCCAACTTCTGATAAATCTGCATCTTGGCTGTCCCCATAGCCTGTGAATTATTATAAATTTCACAGTTTTAGATTCAGATTTGTAAGTTTAAATTATTTGATTAACTCTACAATAAGAAGGTAAAATTACTTCGATAGTCAAAGCACACGACGTGATAATCTAGGCTTTGAAATAATCTGTATAATTCGATTCTATGTCCGCTAGCTCTGTTCCCGCTGTTTCCATGCATGTACAGAAATACTGGACGTTTTGAATTGCCTAGAACAGATTCATAGGCTTCGCTTGTGAGAGGAATTGACGAAGTCAACAAAGATTGAGGTAAGATTTGCCTGTAAAGTAAAGTAATTGTATTATTATTATGTTAGGGAAATTATTATTTCAAGCATTGAAAACAGTTTTCCTTGGAAAAGTTGCTTACCACACCCCAATTTTTACTTCTTGATCAGTAGTTATGTAAAAATTTCTGGCACCTTGTAGCCCCACAGCTTCTGGTTTGTTGAAATCAACGCTCCGAGGCCAGTAAACTGAATCAACCAAAATATCTGTTTTTTAGATTTAAGGTAGTAGTAAAATTCTCGGATTTCAAAATCCTTACGTGGCGAAATGACTTAATATCCATAATTCAATTAAATTCTAATTTATCGCGGATAATTTTTTTGATTTCTGTAAAATAGTGTTTGAAATTTATTTAATTTCTCTTTTTTTCTCAAATTTATACACACGTCGTTTAACCACGTAAAAATAGATAAACCTAAAGAGACAAGATAAAAACATACTATTCGAATGAATTCTGTGAATTATGCACTGGTTAGATCAATCAATTAAAAAATAATCACTACGATGATAATAATAAATTAGCAACAAAGAAAAAAAGTATTGATAACGAAATGACATTGACGAAATTGAACTTCTTTGTTTGTTCATTTTTCATTCTTTTTAGATAAGGAATGTAATAAAATTAATCGCCTGCATAAATATCCCAAATTGGGCTTTGCTGAAAATAGGGAAAAATAATAAAGTCTGAATTTTTTCGTTGATAATTTGGTACTCTATTCTAAAGGATAAGTTATGTAAGAATAGAAATACATATTATGTATATGAATAACTTTCGACTTATATTCAATGTAGTCAGTGGAGAGAATATATTTACCAAAGTTTAGGAACAGTATCTTTTGTTGTATCGTGTAGGAGTAGTGAAAAATAAGTGGTAAAACTCCAAAAACGGTTACATAGGTGATAATTGAGGCCTTCATTACGCAGAGTACAAATCTGAAAAAAAACATTTAAAGCAAAGATTAATTGTTAATCGATATATTCGATAAGAAACGAAAAATAAAAACAGCCGGTTCTGATTTCCTAATTTAAAAACGAACAAAAATTAAATTAAAATAAACGAAAAAAAGAAAAACAGAAATATCCTTATTCCGAATTTTAACTAATATTTTTGATGTTGATTTTTTTAAATAAAATTAACGAAATACGAATTAGAAACCGCCTAAATGATAATTAAGATTTTTATTTTTAACTGCACGATTATACAATGCGAGTTCAAAGAATTTCTCTTTCACACCAAGTATCAATAATAATTTCTCCTAATAATATATATATTACACTTGTTCAAAAATTACGCAACACAGCGACAGCGGATCCGGAAACGTTAAATGAAAGTTAAACTCAGAACTGTTATAGAGTCTCTAATTAATTTATTTACTGTATCTTATTAAAACATGCCTTAAAATTTTCATGATTTTATCCTTCGGAGATATATCTCTGTTTGTTTTCGATTAAAATAACAGTAATAACAATAATAATAATAATAATAATAATATCAAATATAAAGTAAATAAAAATCCGTATGCGTATGGTATGTATTTATTCCACACAAGTCGATAATCACACACGTGAAACTTTTCCGCGTTTTAACATAAGATAAATCAAATGATGTGCCGCGCCAACTTTGTTCGAGAACTACTGACAGAGTGATAGCTCCTCGCGATAGATTAGCCAGACACTATTTTTTGTTTCCCACCACATTTGCAGCAGCAGTTCAGTTCATTCGTGAAATAACATCTTTTTTTTTTTATTAGAAGTAAAAAATCGGTCTCAATGGTGACTATTTATAGAATTTTATGTATGCAAAAACTGTACATTGATATAACAAAAACGCGATTACAGGTAGATATACGTGAATATTTTTCCTATAAATGATACACCTACTTGTAAAATGTTTATCACGTGCCATACCTCGTAGTTATAGTTAGATACTGTTAGCAGATAGGATTATTTTATTTCAAATAAAGTATACTAGATGAAAAATTGAAGAGAAATGATTAAAACGAAATGTGAACAACGCATAGGAAGCGGCTGAGTCGGATGTAGGAGGACAAGAAGAACGCAGTATATTAATTTAATTAAAAAACAAGTTCATTCCGTGTGTAAAAAGATTTTCAAGTCACGAAATTTTTGTATTTATCAATGCCAAAAATTCGGAGAATTATAAAGTCGTCACCGAGATTAACGCAGATAAAAAAAATTAAAAAACATTTAAAAAAAAAAACGGCTTTTGATAAACTAAATTCGTTCAAAGTGTAGAGAATGATTAAGTTGTTGAATATATTGCATTGCGTCAACAAATATCAACGAATGCAAAATCAGCGTTATTCGAGGTATAGGTGCATAAACGTTTACGATTATTGAAGATAAACATTAAGAACGCGAATCGCATTCACGAGCCGTATTATTCGTATGTATATGTGTAGCTAATTAATCGTTGGAATTTTCGCGCACAAACTGCGCAGATAAAATATGTATGTATGTACATTGTACACACATACATACATAGATACATATACACAGTTATAGGTATGGTAGTATCTTATCGATTGACAAAGAATCGGTGATCGAAGATTAATAAATTCGGTTTGAGGTTCAGGCCCACATGACGCGGCAATATTTGACTCCCGTAAAATTCTTCTCTATTTTTTACTTTTAATTTCGTACAGATTCGTATAATGAAAGGTGCGAACATCTGATTATCCTACATTATCATATACCAGCTACTTTTGCATCTAAATCTTCAACAACTCATCAAGGAGACCGAGGATATGTAAATCTACGCGTAAAATAAAACCCCGAGCAAAAAGTAACATTCATTCATTCATTCATTCATTCGTTGAACCGTTCATTCATTATTCAAACCTTTAATTCTTAACACGGATAACTAACGGATTTGGTTGCATTAAGCTAGCTAAAATAATACAGCAAATGCGTTTGTGTCGTTCAAACAACAACGTTATGACAAATTTAGGTAGAAAATTTTTTCCCGGTAATAAAGTCGATTAAAAAAGAAAAGATGCAATTTTTCCTCCTTCTTCTCATTTCTAACAGTTTGACTTGTTTTTCTCCCTCTTTCTCTCTCTCTCTGTTCATTTCTTTGCTATCTTTCAACACAGTCGATGCCTATGCGCTGATGGTTTGAATGATACAAGATTTATCATAAATGATGAAACAGTGATTTTTTTTTAAAATAAGAACTTACGAGCCAGTATACCAGAAATCAAGCACAGCCAGAGACAGAGCCACAACCAAGAACAGGCATCGGCGGGCCCTCATGATCTATTAGAAAAGACTTTTCTTTCAAATTCTAGTAGAAGACGACAGAGTTGTATTTCTTTTTTTTTTTTGTTTTGTTTGTTTTTTGAGTTAATTCACAGAGTAGGTAATCATTTATCTTCAACAGATTTAGTCATTTTGTTTTTGTCTTTCCATCACAAGATACTATAATATTAACCTGCCGCAGGTGTAAAAATTAAAGATATTAATAGAAGGTGCATAGATTATTAGTATCATAAATAGATATACTTATACCTATATGTACATGGATATGAAAATACTTTATATACACATGATTAGAAAACTACATAGGTTTCTGGTCATTCATTGTTAAATATATTAATTATAGCATGAGGAATAGTATAGCATAATAACAAAGTTAAGCTAATTAAACATGAAAGAATAATAATGCTTGGGAGTTTTTTTTTTTTCGATTTTAATTCAGGGATTGTAATTGGTTATCCCTTAAATTGTTCATAAAGTGATAAAATACGTACATTATATTGTTTTTCACGTTATGTAATAAAATCGTTACTGGTTCCTGGACTGACCTTGGTGTCTTGTTATTTTTAACTAATATGAACTATACCAGGTCTATGAATTATTTATACTATACGTGTGTAATTTTGCGTGGTCGAGATTTTTATCAAGGGTTTTATAATATGATACGAATTATGCGATTCATCGTGATAAAAGTTCGGTACTTATTTCACAAAGCTATTTTAATTGGTGTATACATTTGTTTGCAGTGGTAATATTCAATCGAAAATAATAATGATAATATTAACAATACCTATAAAGTAATTAACAATTGGCTATTGCAATTGAAATAACAATGTAGATAAGGATAACAAAAGAGTAAAATAATACCTTTTCATAAAGAGCCTCTTTGGTAGCCAGTATACCATAATAAATCGAAAACAATTAAAAACAGTGCTGCAAATAATATACTGCTCCGTTTACAACGATCAATTTATGTAATTAACTATAATTCACTTCACCTAGTCATTTACTAGAGGTAGATTCTCAATAGAATGAAGTATTATTATAACTGGTGTCACAGTCGCTGTTAAACCTCTTAGGAATTACGATGATTGTTGATTATTGACGTTTGATGAACAATCACTAATTCATAAACAGTTACTAGCAGAAACAAAGCGATCTATACCATGTATTTCAATTTCTGCACTTTGAACGACACGATTCTACCGACTGTCACAAGACCTTTTTTCTCTCTTACTCTTTCGCACTCTTCTAATGTGACACTTCTCTGCCATAAACCTAATGACTAAAATCTGCGAGATGAAACTTGGCGGTTTATTTTGTACCGAAAATACAAAGCGCTACAAAAATTCGACGAAGTGTGGCGCGTCAAGGCGGTTTTTACTTTTTAGCTTCACGAACACCTACCATTGAGTAGAAGTAGGTATAGAGGTGCGGACAGCGTCGTGAGAGTATGCTTATTTACTTTTCCTTATATACTAAAGCTTTTGCACCCCACTAGCAGATGGCGTTGACAAAAATCGCCCAAGTTTGACTCAGTCATAGAAGATTGTCGTGTGGGTAAGACACACACACGTGAATCGCTCACAGACGACCTTAACCTTAGCCCCTAAGATTTTTTCCCATAAGATTAAATCTTTCATTACTCAATCAAAGTCGAACAAAGAAAAATACTTACATTTTCATAGACATTTTAATCCTAAACAACATTCACAAATAATTTTCAACATTCAGTAAATAATGATATATTGAATAATTAAAAAACACAACAAATTCAATAATTTACAGGAAAAAGGAGGGAATGTTAACAAAAAAAAAATTTTTTTCATTTTTATTCATGGTTTTTTTTTTCAAATAGGTTCAGGAAATGCAATATCATCGTTTTCTAAATCTGACTGCTTTCGTTTTTTCCCTTTAGCTAGTGACGATAATTCAGGAAGCTGAAGAGATGTTAATTGTACGTAATATTTTTTTTATCAAAAAATTTCTTTGGACCTTCCCCCTTGTTCCCGTGCATACTGTTTTTTTGAAAGGGTGTAAAATCCAAAAAAATTATCAAATCCAAAATCTGATATCACCAGCATATATAGAGCACTCTTCAAACTAAAAAAAAACAATTTTTAATTCAAAAAGTTGAAAAATTGACAATCCCCCTTTTTTCCGTGGACCCTTTATATGTATAGGTATGTATATAAATGTGTGTGTCCATTATGCGGTTTTGAATTGCAACACGTATTTCAATGGTATAAATATTTGTAATATTTGAAAATTAATTTATTTAGCCCCATTTATAATAAATTATATTAAATCAATTAAAAAAAAGATAGAAAGAAAAATATATAGAAAGAGAGTGAGAATTGCACTGCTGGTACTGCCTATAAATTAAAATCCAGAGACATATTGAAATGCATTAAAAAGTTTCTTAAATATCTAATGAAACGAAAAAAAAAAAATTAAAAACCCGTTTTCAATTATAAGATAAAACCAAAAAGAAAAAAAGAAAAAAAAATGAACGAGTATTATCTCTATGCAAACTATTTAATAGAATATATGGGGAATTCCATACGAAACCGACCAATCCGTGAATCCGACCATTTTTGATTTCTTTGAAAATTTTCTATTTTCTTATACCTACTAAACGCAGTCTTTCGGAATTTTTTTAGACGTTTGTCTCAACCCGTCCAAACACAGGAAATTTTTCGAACTTTCGCACAATTTTTTTCAAATGCTCATAGCTTTTTCACAAACAGAGATATAAAAATAATATACTAGATCTTTTTTTCGTTTTGAATTGTGGTTCCATAAAAACAAAAAAACGAAAAAAAATCGAAATTCATCTTCGTATGTTTTTTTTCAGTTTTAAACCCAAAATATTTTTTTTCAAAACTTGAACCATTTTGATTTCTTTGAAAAAATTCACCACTATTCAAGAGACATTTTTACAAGTACTGTAAAATTCGTAGCTTGTGATATTCATAACTTGTATTTTTTTTTTTTACTTTTTTTTTTTTTTTTAGTTTTGAATAATCTAAAACGCATATTTTGTACATAATTTCGTTTTGGACTGGAAAAATACGATTAAGACGAGATACTGAGCTTGAGCTCTTATTTCTATAATTGAATACCTTATCCACATTTAGGTTACACTTCTCTTCATCGTTTTCCTCAATCTAAAATTTCAATCCTTTATGTTTTTTATTTATCAATTTTTTTTGATTTTTTTTCTTCTATTTATTATTGATTATCACCTTTGAAAAATTAATAAAATTTAAGCTTTTGATCTGGAGAGCAGGTTTTCTTGATTTTTTTTTAAGATTTAAACAGTTTCAAAGAATTTCAAAAATTTTATTTAAAAAAATAATGAAATTTTCTTAAGATCAGAGGCGGACACGTGTTTTATTTAACGAAAGCTATTTGTCATAATATTCACGGATATTCAAGAAAAGAGAAGAAAAGTAAAGAAAAAAGATAAGAAAAGAAAACGCTTGTACTAATATACAGGGTGAGGCATGTATAGTGGCCCAGGCAATTTTCTCCTAAACAAAAAAATATTTTGGACGCTAGTTTCCTGGTTTCAAAGGGGACACAAGATAGTGCTTTTCATTTTTTTCCAAAGTCGAAGTATCAAGGATATTTAAAAGTTGACTGTGATTTTTTTAATGGAAACCTATATTTTTATTTGCAAATTCGTGTGTTGCAGGAAAAAATAAGAAACTTTTGTTCCAGACTTTTTTTTCTAATTTAAATTTTTTTGGTACTTTTTGTTATTTTTTTCTAATTTTTTTATTTCATCAATTTTCTTTAAATCATTTTTTTGAATTTCAAATTTTCAAGTGTTCTATAATTTCATATAAAACACGTTTCTGAAAATTTCCGGAAAAAAAGAATTTGTTTTTTTGAGGATCTTTTTTAGAAAAACTGATCCCGTCAGAATTCAAACTGATTGATGACGTCATGCGAACCTTCAATACGGTGGCTCGCGCATGCGCGGTCTGATTTACGGCTGGCGCGGACTTGTCCGTGGCGACCGGCGCACCGGCGTCAGTCGCCGCCGTGGCGTGACCGGAGAAGGTCGGAGTATCGCTCGTGGTTCCGTACGTTATTATTCTGCGTCAAAAATTCAAAGAGTACATAGACAATGAAGAAAAAAACAAGAAAGTTTTGTGCTAATACCAATAATTATATAGTTATTTTATTTTGTGTTAAAAAAAATAATTAAAGAGTGAATTGCAAGTGACGCTATAAAAACCCGTGTATAATATTTCTCGACTGAGGTTGTGTTTTATTAGCCTGCAAAACCGTCGTTGACATGTGAAAATAGGTAAGAGTAGTTTAATCTTGACATTGCACGACCATTAGAAGTATGATTCAAGTTTAAGCATGTGATTTATGTCCGCTCAACCCGTTTAACAAAAACATACATTTCCGAGAACAGAAATTTTTTTCACTCATTGTGCTGTCAATTATTTTCCGCGCGTAGTTGCATTCGTATATTATTGCCAATCGTAAGTAGTGAACAATTGTGTCCCCCGGGACATCATAGTGAGTTAAAAAAAAATCGTCAGCTGCTCGCATGGACTTGTAAAAAAAAACACGTAAAATAAAGTAATAGTACCATCTCGGGGGACCATGTTTTCTCCACGTTTCAGACGATTCTCAATCGATTGATCCAGGTAAACAATTATCAGTTTTTTTTAAAGTTCATGCGAGCAGCTGACGCATACCCCCCCCCCCCCCCCTCCCTCCCACGACGCAGCTACCACGGTGACCGGTGGCCCGGCGTTACTCGGCGTCAGTTAGGTAGTGTTTGGAGCAGGTCGCAGTGTTACGCGTGGTTTCGTGGGTTATTATTCTCTGTCAAAATCTCAAGGAGGATATAACCAATTAGGAAAAGACGAAAAGTCGGTGTCTAATTTCAATCAAAATTTTCTCGAAAAAGTTGGCAGTGAAGTTTTCTAAACCAAATTCTCTTGTCGAAATCTGTACGAACTTTTCTAACCTAAAGTTCAAAAAATTTTTCACTAACAAAAAGTTATGAAACAAAAATAAAAAATTTTTCGAAAAGATTATGTACTTTGGCCTGCAAAACAGTCGCTGACGTGTAAAAAAAGTTTAGTCTTGATATTGCATGAGCCATTAGAAGTAAAATTCAAGTCTGAGCATTAAATTTATCTCCGCTAAATCCGTTTTACAAAATCATGCATTTCTCAGAAAATTTTTTTTCACTCGTCGCATCGTCAATTACTTTCGGCAGTTGCCTTCGAATATTATTTCTAGTGAACAATTCTGTATAATTTTCGAGAAAAACTATAATAACACTTGCATTAGATTCAATAGTACTAAAGTAAAGCAGCTTCGTTGAATATATGAGCCTGTTTCTATATTCCAAGTCAACTTTATCTCAAATTTATTTCTTATTCAGTTTCCTTTCTTATTTTTACATCGATGCAAAAGATGAGATTTCGATGAATTAATTATCAAGTTTTTCATTTGTAGTATTTGATTAGTTTTATTGCTCGATTTGCAGATTATATTTTATTAAGACAATTTTCTAAATCATTTATGTCTTTCTTAAGTAGAAGAAAAGAGCAAAAAGAAAATGCAGCACGAAAGAAAGGAAGATGCTGGGAGAGAATCCGATTGCGAAAATCATAGCGTGCAAATAATTTTGAAACACATGGGCAATCGAATTTGACAACAAAGTGGAGTTTCAGAGGTCGATTATTACAAATCAAATCTCACCGATGAATTAACCGAAAGGTAAACAATATTTTTAATCATTCAGCATTTTTATTCTCGTTTACATTTATTATTTTTATATAGAAAATCGCTTGAATTTACATATTCAGTTTTATCATATTTTTATTACGGTTCAATGAGAATATGAGCAGTTATGGATGCATGCTCTCAACAAAGTTTGAATAAGTCAATCTTTGATCGCATGAAGACGGAGTGGGAGAAAGCAGAGTCCTCATCTTTTCAAACAGACTTGAATTTGTCAGTTGATTATTGAATGTGTTTTTGATCATTATAGATCCGGATTGTTGACATGCCGAGTCATCGGTAACACTGGCCTGATGTCACACCGGATACTGCTACGGAGACTTGGCTCTTCTCATTTGCCAGGGATGGGGTACAGATCTGGTGCCATAATCATAATCCTGCAGGTAAGATTCGTCTTACGAAGGCTCGAGACTTTCAAGGCTTAAAAGTCTTAAGGCTAGAGACTCAAGACCCGGGCTTGAGTCTCGTGAGCATAGACCAGAGATCAGGGAACCAGAGACCAGGGAACCAGAGACCAGGGAACCAGAGACCGGGGAACCAGAGACCGGGGAACCAGAGACCGGGGAACCAGAGACCAGGGAACCAGAGACCAGGGTTTTCAGAAACCAGGGAACCAGAGACCAGGGAACCAGAGACCAGGGAACCAGAGATCAGGGAACCAGAGACCAGGGAACCAGAGACCAGGGAACCAGAGACCAGGGTTTTCAGAAACCAGGGAACCAGAGACCAGGGAACCAGAGACCAGGGAACCAGAGACCAGGGAACCAGAGATCAGGGAACCAGAGACCAGGGAACCAGAGACCAGGGTTTTCAGAAACCAGGGAACCAGAGACCAGGGAACCAGAGACCAGGGAACCAGAGACCAGGGAACCAGAGATCAGGGAACCAGAGACCAGGGAACCAGATTCCACGATCCCCAAGACCCGGGCTTGGGTATCGTCGGAATTTGGGCTCGGGTGTTTGGGTCCAGGTGTTTGGGCTCAGGTGTTTGGGCTCGGGTGTTTGGGCTCGGGTGTTTGGGCCTCGGGATTATGGCTCGGGTGTTTGGGCTCAGGTGTTTGGGCTCGGGTGTTTGGGCTCAGGTGTTTGGGCTCGGGTGTTTGGGCTCGGGTGTTTGGGCCTCGGGATTATGGCTCGGGTGTTTGGGCTCAGGTGTTTGGGCTCGGGTGTTTGGGCTTGGATGTTTGGGCTCGGGTGTTTGGGCTCGGGTGTTTGGGCCTCGGGATTATGGCTCGGGTGTTTGGGCTCGGGTGTTTGGGCTCAGGTGTTTGGGCTCGGGTGTTTGGGCTCGGGTGTTTGGGCTCAGGTGTTTGGGCTCAGGTGTTTGGGCCAGGGGATTTGGGCTTAGAATTGAGCTTGCAAGGCTTGGAAGACTTGAGACTTCCCCTTTTTTTTTTTTGTTCCAGGTTCTTCTTACTTATTCCTGTCTTCAATAATTCTGCGGAATAGAACGCGGGTGAACGTGTGAGGGAGCTTTACGATGGATCGACCGGAAAGAAGATAGGCCGCCGAAGGAATGGTTAGGAGATAAGAATCTGAACAACATTCTCATTATTTTTATAGCCAAATCTTTTTTTTTTATTGAGCTGATATTTAAAGTGAAAACCGAAATTGTATTTTCAATTTTGTTTTTTGTCGAATTTTTAATCAGGTAAATTTAAATTTTATCTGTATACAAAATGAGCTGATATGTGATCTATGTTATGAATTCACCTGTACAAAATACATTTTGACCGATGAGGTAGAGTCTTGAAGTAAAAATTTGATGTCTAGTTCTTGTAAAAGTATGGGGAAGTACTCTTGAAGATATTGTTATTAATAAAATACGAATACGAGAAAAAAATTGATACATATGATTGAGGTAGAAGAAAAATTCCCAGAACAGTTCTTGATCGACTTAATGAAAAATGAAAAAATTTTGAAGTTGGGTCAAGTATTAAAATAAATATAAATAAGAAAGAAAGTACAGAATAATTCGATTCAAGGGAATTATTTTAGCGTTAAAAAAATATTAAATTACAAATCGATAACTATGGTATGACATACTAATATTTTTAAGACTAATTCTATCCGTTAAGACCATTTGCTAATTTATTATAATGTGATTAAAGACATCATTGCTATTGCTTTTGGTCACTGACTGACATTGAAATTAGAATGAATTGATTCGCTTAAAAAATGAAAGATTATTAGTTTACTTTTGATTACAATAGATATACATTTATGATTAGGCACTAAATTTATATGGTACACATATGGTCTCTATAGTGATACAGGTCGTTTTCTGTTCTGGAATTTGAAAAGCTTTGAAAAAGATTCGACTGATTAAATCGTATATATGCAATATACGTTGTAGAAGTCTAATCAATAACAATTTAGATTATGGAATTTGAATCTCACCGATAATTTTAATATAAGGTAAACTGTATTTTCAATTTTGTCTACTTTTATCCCCAAATTCAATCATCCCGTCCCTTCATTATTGATATCAATCGACGAGTTTTCTTCATGCGAAAATAGTTTTGTTGAGAATTACGATAATAAGTGAGAAATTTCAATTAATGAAACTATTCCCCAATCTTGTTATATTCCTGTTGCAGTGTAAAAGATGAAACGTGGACCAAATATGAGGCTAAGGGAGCCAAGGTCCTAATCACATATGCAGCGATCATGCAGAGGTAAGATGAAATATCTTGGATAACAATATTTTCATCAAATTATTTCAATTGAAAAGTTAAAAAGTTATCAAAATAGAGCAGTTTTCCAATAATTTATGCGCTTTATTTCAGATGCAAAATCAAATTTGCCATTCAGTTTTCGATTCTTCAGTTATTTTTTCAGAGAAGTTTACATCACTCCCCCACCAACTGGATGAATTATCAAGAACAGAGGATGGGTTACAGAGCAACGGAGCGTAGGTGAGAATAAGACATTTTGTCATCATTTTCATTTGATGTTCTATTAAGATATAATATCACCTTGTGATCTTTTCAAAACTGCATTGCAAAAGCGCTACTTAGATACAGACTATTTCATTTTATTTTGATGATTACAGAACCAAGTTAAGTAGAGATACTAACAAAGAACCGATATATTGATGTTTCAAGTTTCTCGTGAATAGTTATTAATTAATACAATAAGTTGGTTGAATACTCGTCCGATTTTCATCTAACAGTTTATAAATTCAATTTTCTAAATCAGTCATTTCGATTTAAGGTGGAGGAAAAGGAGGAAAAATGAACGATCTACAACACGCAGAATCAGAGGGAAAACAAGGAAGACTAAAAGAACCGATTTATGTCTTCAGTTTTAATATTTGTATTTTGTACAATTTCATTATTTATGAATTAGTCCTAATCCTATTAGTAGTGAAATTTGAAATGAGCTGTCACTTGTAAGAGGTTATTACAGCTGTACTTGTCCTAATTATTCAATTATTCGAAAACTAAGAGGGAGCAGTTGAAAATGAATGTGGTGCAATTTTTTTAATCCCCCGTAGAACGTTGTATCTTCACCCGGTTCATTAATACACAGATTTGGCCGTCATTCTGCTATAGAAGGTCTCTATTAGTATCAAACATATAACTATAAAAATATACTCGTAAACTTTTCCAATCGATTGCATTGATAAACAATAATAAAAAATTTATTTGCAATTGGTCACGGTGCGCTTACACACAAATTTTATGTGTGAGAGAGCGACTGTGGTGCATAAAGTAGTATGGGGCTAAAGTTGGGGTCGCTGTGAGCCATTCACGTGTGTGTGTCTTACCTACGCGGCACACTTTTCTATGTTTAGTCAAATTGGGGCGATTTTTAACAGCCCCATCTGCTAGTGGGGCGCGAAAGCTTTAGTATATAAGAAAAAGTAAATAAGCAAACCCCCACCACGCTGTCCGCATCTCTATACCTATATTTACAATGCACCTACTATGGAGCCCAGTATTCCCTGATCGTTAGACAGCAGAATCGAGAAAAATGGCGACTACCGTAGACCCCGTTAGGGAACAATCCCTTCAAGATTATAGAAAAAAACTACTAGAGCATAAAGAAGTTGAATCTCGCCTGAAGGAAAGTGAGTATAAAATGTGGAGGTATCACTTCATTCTAATTCCCGAGTATCTGTATCTATTTCAAAGAATATTGGTAACATAACCTATCTTTTACTTGATAAAAATTTATAATGTTCTTTCTTGTTTTTTCGGTCTCCTGTTGATTTCGCTGCTCGAATTGAGTAGTAATCTGACAGTTAAAAAGACTTTAGTATTTAATTTGAGTTCGTCTTATCTGATATAACTATGTATAAATAACCTATCCTTCTTTACGGACGTTGACAGTGCTATAAATTAGCGAAATAAATAAACAGATCTTAATTAACCCTGTTAATGATTTGTTCATTTATTTGTTACACAGAATTTTTGTCGTTTTTTTTTTGTTACTTAACAAATTTAACCTTTGTTTTCTATTTATCAGTGCGTGAGCAACTGAAAGACTTGACCAAGCAGTATGACAAGTCAGAAAATGATCTCAAAGCATTGCAGAGCGTCGGGCAGGTAAATACATTCTATTTCTTATCGCATATAAACAAAGTTATTCAGATTTTTTAATTATTTTTCATATTCTTTCAGATCGTTGGAGAAGTATTAAAGCAATTGACCGAAGAGAAATGTGAGCATATCTAAATATCCTATTTTTGTCTTCTAAATAATCCTTTATTGTAAGAAAAAAAACTGACAGAAACTTTCGAACTTTGAAGTTATTCTTGATCTAGATGATAACAAAGAAAAAAAAAAACTGCATTTTTCACTCATTTTTCAGTAATTTTATTTTCTTTGATAACATGAAATACTTTTTTAGAAAGAAAACTTTTGGTATGGAAAAAAAAACTTCCTTAGATAATGGAGCAGTATTCGTAATTGTTTCACAATTTTCTAACAAAAAACAAGAATGTTATTTACAACTAATCACTAAATAGTAATTCTATTAAAAATGAATTGAAATGTTTAAACGCCAAACTACTTGATATTTATTTCTCATTTTCAGTCATCGTCAAAGCAACTAATGGTCCGCGCTATGTTGTGGGTTGCAGACGTCAGCTAGATAAAAATAAGCTTAAATCAGGAACTCGAGTAGCTTTAGACATGACCACGCTAACAATTATGCGCTATTTGCCTCGTGAGGTAAATATCATTTATCATCAACATTTTTATGGTTTTTCTCAATCCAACTCATCACAGGGATAGATAGATAGAAATTGGTATTCAAAGAGATTTACTGATTCTTATCTACAGGTTGATCCCCTTGTTTACAACATGTCTCATGAGGACCCTGGTGATGTAACATACGCTGCTATCGGTGGTCTGAGCGAGCAGATAAGAGAATTACGAGAAGTAATTGAACTGCCCCTTCTCAATCCTGAATTATTTCAAAGGGTTGGAATTACCCCACCTAAAGGATGCCTTCTCTACGGACCACCGGGAACGGGTAAAACTCTGCTGGCTAGAGCTGTGGCCAGTCAGCTAGATGCTAACTTTTTAAAAGTTGTCTCCAGCGCCATTGTTGATAAATATATTGGAGAGTCGGCTCGATTGATTAGAGAGATGTTCAACTATGCTCGCGATCATCAACCCTGTATTATATTCATGGACGAGATAGACGCGATTGGTAAAATTTGATAAACCTTGTCAAGATACTAAAAGATTGAACATACATTAATTATTGTCTCTGGTTGTTTAAAGGTGGGAGAAGATTCTCTGAGGGAACTAGTGCTGATCGTGAAATTCAGAGGACTTTAATGGAGTTGTTGAATCAAATGGACGGTTTTGACTCTCTGGGACAAGTCAAAATGATTATGGCCACAAATAGGCCAGATACTTTGGACCCAGCTTTGCTCAGACCAGGAAGATTAGATAGAAAGATAGAAATACCGTTGCCCAACGAACAGGCGCGATTAGAAATTCTGAAGATTCACGCAGGGCCGATTGCTAAACATGGAGAAATTGGTTTGAATTTATATTTAAAAATACTGGCTATTCAAAAATTACACACTCAACATTAATGTACTATCTCCTTTTTTCAGATTACGAAGCTGTGGTCAAATTGTCAGACGGATTTAATGGCGCGGATTTGAGAAATGTCTGTACAGAGGCTGGTCTGTTTGCGATACGTTCGGAGCGTGAATACGTTGTACAAGAAGACTTTATGAAAGCGGTTCGAAAAGTGTCTGACAACAAAAAGCTAGAGTCTAAGTTAGACTATAAACCAGTATAATAAGTTCAATCATTATTGATATTTTTGCTATTCTAATATCCGTATGCTAATTATTATAAGGTTGATAGATAACAGAACGTGCATCATCTAAACAATCTATGATTTGAAAATAAAATTACACATGAAAAATTATAGAAAATTCAAATTTATTTATCAAAAACATATATTTGTTTATTTGAATAGTACAAAGATTATACATTCATTCAGCAACCTTTGCTAATAGACGAGATTTTTTCCTTTCCTTGTAATCTTGAACATTATCAAATTTTCTTTTGTACAAAATCGGAAAGAGAGTTTGTTTGTTTAAATTATTTCGTAGTATTTTCCAGGATTCGTTTAGCTTTCCCAATTTTGAATTAATCTCATGCCTCTTAAACTGTTTATCGTCAAATTCATAAACGCTCAGTCCCTGATCACTCAATGCCCAGAATATCTTATCATTTTGAACAAGACATTCGAGTGGTTCGTCTTGCAAGTCAATCATTTGTCTTCTTTCTAATTTAACACCTTTATAAATACTCCCAGAAACATTGTAAATAAATAAACGTTTGCAAGAAAATAGCGTAGCCATAACTACGGAAGTAGTGTCGTCAATTTTAGAAACAACCAAGTGTTTCAATGGCAAAACACTGACGGATTCATCGAGCTCACAATCCTCAAGGCATTTATTAAACTCCTTAATGTCCTGGTCTTTAACATTTTCGTTTATATCAATGGATAATAATTCTCTTCCAATTTTATAGTCCCAAAATTTTAAACATCCGTCTCCTCCGCTAGATATTAGTATATTATTATCATGGGGCAGCTCCTGGACATTTGTAACAAACTTTTCATGTCCTAAACAGTAAGATAATATATTGTAGCAGTTTGGGTACATGGAAATTCTGATCTTCTCATCTCGATCTGCCGTAATGATATACTTCTGATCTTTAGTCACAAGAACATCTAGTAGCATCGACAAATGACCTAGCAGCACGGTTCCCTCTTCGTCAGGCTTACTTGTTGAATAGATATAAGCGTCTCCAGACTTATCGGCAACAACAATGTCATTATTTGGTGAAAATCTTACCCTGCTAGCAGCTCTGACCAAAGTTCTATTTGAAACAATTTTTCGCTGTTCTCTTTTGTACAGACACAACTGTTTTCTATTTGTACAAATGATAAAATATTCACCGTCTTTTGAGTAAGATACGTTTGTTATTGCGTGGTAAGAATCTATGTCTATTTTATTGTGGAGTATACCATCCTTGGCTAATTTCAATTGCGGTAACACAAGATCGATCACTTTACCATCCTCGATGTTATATGTCACGACGTTTTCACCGCTACAAAGTGTGATCTCCGAATTGTAAACCGAGAAGCTCATCTCAGATATATAAGATAATAAGTTGGGTTAAGTTAGGTTAGATTCGAACTTAGTGGCTGTTCATGTCGGCTCATTCGATAGCAATAAAGGAAAAAACAAGTGTCTTGTTTGAATGTGTTTTTTAAACTTTAATTTGTTCCACTTCAACTTGTCAATAGAATATTCAAGGAAATACTAAAAACCACGATCTTCTAAAAACTGGTTGAAGCCATGTTTACGACGTAGCAGAAGCCGAAGCACGAGCCTATCTCGTGTAGCGGCTGCGACTGAAGACCGTGGTAACGACGATGCTCCAGTCTAGTTTTTAAGAAAACATTAAATAATGAAATAGGGATTTTTTATGGTGGAATAGCGGCCAAATGCATATGTCCACGATTTTTTATTTTCAAAAATTTTGTTAAAATTACGTCAAGTTATAATGTAATTTTATGCGATAAACAAGATCGTCAAAAAACATTCATCTATGATTTTTTAGTCAATTTATCGTCAATTAGTTATAAAACTTTCATAATCTACAATAGCTCATTCCGCCAGAATTTAAACTGATGACGTCATACGGACTTTCAACATGGCGGCTCGCGCATGCGCAAGACTAACGCGTCAAGTTCGAACTTGGCCTTAGGCTGCAACCGGCATCAGCTGTCAGTCGAGCTCGAGCAGCTGTTAAAGGAGGTTTGAGTGTTGCTCGTGTTTCCGCAAGTTAATATTCTCTTCATTAACATCGCAAAGAGAATATAAACAATAAGGAAAAGAAGAAGAAAGTTATTATTTTGTGTCGAAACTGACGCCGGGGATAATAAAAAGTGAATTAGAAGTGACGCTACAAAAGTTGGCAGTTAAGTTTTTCTAAATCCAACTTTTCTTATCCAAACCTGTATAAACTTTTCTAACCTAAAATCCGAAATTTTTTTTTTACTATAAATAAAGTTTTTAAACAAAAGCACAAAATTTTCTCGACAAAATTGTGTTTGGCCTGGAGACCGTTGCTGATATGTGAAAAAAGGTAAGAGTAGTTTAATCTTGATATTGCACGAACGTTAGAAATAAAATTCAAGTCTGAGCATGTAATTTATCTCCGTTAAACCCGTTTTACAAAAACATACATTTCTTAGACATTTTTTTTTCACTTGTTGCGCCGTCAATTAATTTTCGTACTTTTCTTCGAATATTATTTCTAGCAAACGATTGTGTATTGTGTATAATTTTTGCGAAAGATTATAATAAGACTTGCATCAGATTGAATAGTATCGTGGATTGTTCGGGATTGTGGATTGGATCGGGGATTGTTTACCGCGTATAATTTTATGTATATGTATACAATACGCAACAAAGTCTTGACGAGAAAAATGTAAAGTAAACACGCGCGAGCGGGTCGCGTAGACCGAATGTTGTTTACATTTGGAAATAATCATTAATAAACAAACCACGGTTAATCACTTTTAATTAACGATTTGACTGAACTTCTAATATACCGTGATACTTTATATTGATAAAAAAAAAAAAAATGATTTGATTACAGAGACAAAGTGCAGCAGGTCGTAAATGCAGATCTCTGGCAGTTTGAACGGATAAAATCTCACTGATGAATCGAGAAAAGGTAAGCCGGTAATCATAACATTAATTATAATTATTTCGCATTTTTATTGAAGTTCAATTGTTGAGGGATTGTTGAATATTTTTTTTAAAAAATTGTTTTATTTTTAAATTCCGATTGACAGTTTAAAATCCAATGCATTCATTTTATTCATGAAAATTACACAGAATAAATGTTTGGCTTGTTTTGTTTTATCTTGAAAATAATCGCAACGCTAATTGTACGAATATTTGATTGATAAATCTTTTCCATTTTTTCTTTTTGTCGCAGTGAATTAAGTTTTGTCAACATCTGCCAATTACATTCCTGTGAAGATGTTAATATTTGTTTTTATTTATTCATTTTTTTTTGTTCAACTTTGATTGAGTGATAAAAGATTTAACATGTTATTTTCAATTTCTGAGGGATCCAAAATTTTGACAATCCCCCCTTTTACCGTGTCCGCCCTCGACCCATACGCGAATTCGACTTATATTTTCGGAGTTATGGAAAATTTAGTACGAAAGATCGAGTTATGAAGCAAATTTTTAACTTATGGTAGTTAGAGTAGCCGAAAACAATAATAATTGCAGGAATCTCTGGAATTTGGTAATTTATTTTTTACATTGGTACTTGAATTTGTCTGTTAATTGATAAATTTGTCTTGAATCAGACGAGTACGTGATCAGATCATGGACCACTGTAGGTGTGCAGAAAATGTGGAGGATCTGAAGCAAACAAAGCTGCAGAGCATAGAATTAACGAAATACTCGTCGTACAAATGTAAGCGATATTAGAGTAGACTGCGACGACAAATTTTTATTCTCATTGAACTAATTTTCATACTAGAACTGAACTTGCACCTTAAGTTATATGTCCACTGTCAGGTTTTTTGCACTTCATTGCGTGTATAGAGTAACATCGTAGATCCAGACTTGGTGCGTAATAAGTGATCTTCGGACGTCAATCGTGTATTTGTATTTGTATTCGTATATTCATATTTCATTTGAGAAGTTGGAGAGATACATAGATGAGATTAGATTATTATCATGAACATAAGCGTAACTTGCAGCTACATTATATATACTATCGATCGATCAACGATACGGGTATAAAACCGATTAACGCGCTTTCTTCTCGTTTACACTTGGTGCACAATAATTGATATTCGGACATCGATCTTACATTTGTATTTTCGTTCAAATATTTATATTTCATTTCAGAAGTTGAAGAGATACATAGATAAGATTAGATTACATATGTGAATCTTCGAAATTGAGTTATTTTTAGTCTGGCAATCGAACCACTGACACGACTGCCAGACAAAAATCTAGAGAAAAATCTATGTCCGACAGAATGTAATTTATATTATAAGAATTTGTGTATAGCAGTAAGCAAACAAATAAAACTCGTTAATTTGAGATGTGTATACCTATGTATATTGACTTATACGAAATATCTACATTTTTTATGTATGTATGTAACATACTTACATAACATTGACAATTAGAAATATTGTATCGATGCTGCAGAAATAAATTCCCAAATATACTTATAATTAATTATTTCGTCATTTTCCACTCTCCTTTTCCTGCGCCTCTTTATTTCAGGTATTGAATACGGTAAGTAAATTATAATAACCGTAAGAAGACACGGCGCAATTTTTCGATTTACAGAAATTTAGAATTTAAAATAACTTAAAACATGCAGAGAGACACATCATACGCATGCATGCCCTCTTAGACATAAGCTCCTGATTTTTCCCGCTAAAAATTTTAGCACACCTCCTCAGCTCAGATGTTCTCCTGATACCAGGAGCAATTTTTCGACTTAAAATTTCAAAAATTTTAAATTTCGTAAGTTAATGAGAGATACAGAGAGACACATCGATGGAAATGCATGCCTGCTCAGACACATGCTCCTGATTTTTCCCGCCAAAAATTTCAGCACACCTCTTCGGCTCAGATGTTCTCCTGATACCAGGAGCGATTTTCGACTTAAAATTTCAAAAACTCTGAAAATTTCTAGTATACATAGACTTAGCTGAAAAATTTCCCCGCCAAAAATTTCGGCACACCTCCTCGGCTCAGATGTTCTCCTGATACCAGGAGCGATTTTCGACTTAAAATTTCAAAAACTTTGAAAATTTCTAGTATACATAGACTTAGCTGAAAAATTTTCCCGCCAAAAATTTCGGCACACCTCCTCGGCTCAGATGTTCTCCTGATACCAGGAGCAATTTTTCGACTTAAAATTTCAAAAACTCTAAATTTCGTAAGCTAATGAGAGATACAGAGAGACACATCGATGGGAATGCATGCCTGCTCAGACACATGCTCCTGATTTTTCCCGCCAAAAATTTTAGCACACCTCCTCGGCTCAGATGTTCTCCTGATACCAGGAGCAATTTTTCGACTTAAAATTTCAAAAACTCTAAATTTCGTAAGCTAATGAGAGATACAGAGAGACACATCGATGGGAATGCATGCCTGCTCAGACACATGCTCCTGATTTTTCCCGCCAAAAATTTCAGCACACCTCCTCGGCTCAGATGTTCTCCTGATACCAGGAGCAATTTTTCGACTTAAAATTTCAAAAACTCTAAATTTCGTAAGCTAATGAGAGATACAGAGAGACACATCGATGGGAATGCATGCCTGCTCAGACACATGCTCCTGATTTTTCCCGCCAAAAATTTCAGCACACCTCCTCGGCTCGGATGTTCTCCTGATACCAGGAGCAATTTTTCGACTTAAAATTTCAAAAACTCTAAATTTCGTAAGCTAATGAGAGATACAGAGAGACACATCGATGGGAATGCATGCCTGCTCAGACACATGCTCCTGATTTTTCCCGCCAAAAATTTCAGCACACCTCCTCGGCTCAGATGTTCTCCTGATACCAGGAGCAATTTTTCGACTTAAAATTTCAAAAACTCTAAATTTCGTAAGCTAATGAGAGATACAGAGAGACACATCGATAGGAATGCATGCCTGCTCAGACACATGCTCCTGATTTTTCCCGCCAAAAATTTCAGCACACCTCCTCGGCTCAGATGTTCTCCTGATACCAGGAGCGATTTTCGACTTAAGATTTCAAAAACTGCAATTTTGCAGGGACTGGGGATAGTTTGAAATAAAGCAACGTGTAATTGTTCAATAAAAATAAATATGTACCTATCGCAATTGATAGAGTTTCTTTATTTGCTTCTTGACATACAAGTTATCTTAATATATCTATAAACGACGTTTAATATATTATAAACTACATTTTTACTACAATAATATACCTAATACAACTAATTTTACAAAGACTAAGTTCAATATGCACTCGTTCGTTGCAATGGGAACTTCAATCTGGTGTCCGCTGAAATTTTTTCCCGCCAAAAATTTGGCACACCTCCTCGGCTCACATGTTCTCTTGATACCAGGAGCAATTTTTGTCTTAAGATTTAAAAAATTCTAATTTTCGTTAGCTAATGAGAGATGCAGAGAGACACATCTATACGAATGCATGCCTGCTTAGCCATATGCTCCTGATTTTTCCCACCAAAAATTGCAGCACACCTCTTCGGGTCAGATGGTCTCCTGATACCAGGAGCAATTTTTCGACTGAAAATTTCGCAAACTCTGAAAATTGCTAGTGTATGTATGTATTATATATGCTTAGTTGAAACATCACGATGAAACTGTACTTATTGTACATTCGTTATTTCCATATTTATTTATTACAGAAATGTTGCTTATAGCTTGACAAAAAAGTAAATCTATTATTATTATTATAATTTCATCTTCTGATCCCCTAATCCTGTGAATCTAAATCATACGTAAGTATAATATTCATTCTTGTCCTAGAATGAAGTTTAATTGAGACGTGGTTTACAGCTTATCTACTTTCAAACTCATTAAAGCTCTCATTAAACTTTAGCTACGTATTATAAATTCCCAATATCAGAATAATGAGCTTAATCAACTGCGGAATCGTTTATATTAGGGAATGAAATTTTATTCAAACATCTTACGAGGATAATTAATTGATAAACATTACGATGCGGAGAATTACACATTGCCGCGCGAAATTGGTTTGCGGCGTGAACGATGGTAACGCCATCTAGGATAGGCGCGACAACTACGTGCACCATGTTGCAGGCAACCCGTGCTACATTCCTGTCACACGGGTTGCCTGCAACATGGTGCACGTGGTTGTTACGTCTATCAATGTTTATCAATTAATTATCCTCGTAAGATTTCTGAGTAAAATTTCATTCCCCGATATTAACGATTCCACAGTTGATTAAGTGCATTATCCTAATATAGAGAAACTATAATATGTAGCTAAGGCTTAATGCGAACTTTGACGAGTTTGAAAGTAGATAAGCTATAAACCACAGCTCAATTAAACTTTATTCTAGGACAAAAATAAATATTATACTTACTTATGATTTATATTCACAGAGTCAGGGTATCAGAAGATGAAATAATAATAATAATAGATATACTTTTTTGTCAAGCTATAATCAATATTTCTGTAATAAATAAATATGGAATTAACGAATGTACTTATAGATCAATTCACTAACTACTATTGTCGCAAACAGCAGGCGGCAATCAATATGAATTTTTGGACATTTTGACTAATATTCTTCGATCGATGGTATCAGATAGAACATGAACTTCCCGAACATGTACTTATTAGTAACCTATTGATTTAGAATAACAACCGTTGATTCACGTTTGTATTTAGAACAGGCTTTTCTAAACTCAAAAATGAATAAAATCTTTATCAACCGTAAAAGTATTGTTTATTATATTGTAAACGGTTGATACGCGACAAATCGCCGTTATCTATGAGACAAAGTTGAATAATATTAAATCCAATTCAAAATGACGTCAAGAAGGATCTTCGCCATCAATACATTTAGTATATTAGACTAACAATGAGTTCTTTGCGCATAATGTACAATCGATTTTCTACGTCTGCTATTAATAGAAATAATATAATCCTCTTCAATTCTTGCTAGCCAGTCCTTGCAGATCGAGAATACATTGCTGTAATGTAGCTTTCTCTTGTTCAGGGGTAATCGACTTCAGTACGTTTGAAATTATCCATTCGCTCATGTGTTTCTGGCTTATTCTACGTTCGATTGCTTGAATCTGCACCTGGTAGTCCAAACGCTTCTTGACCTAGAAAATGAACAAAGTATTTCTCATCAAAACATGTACTTTAGTCAAGCAGAAAATAAAACTAACTTACATCAATGATTCAAGAGTCTTTCTTTTAAAACCTCAAGTTTCACATTAAGTAAAGACAAAACTAAAGATTCATTAGTATCAATAAAAGGTAAAAATATATTCAACTCGATGAATTAATAACATAAGAAACATATTTTAACTCTTGAAATACAAATTACTTCAAATTTATTAATAAGAAATGATAATTTACTGATCGTTCCACTCAGCCTACCTCAGTATATACTTTGGCGAGACGTTCCCTGTAAGCAGCTTCGAGTTGCATGGCGATGTTTTGTTTCTTAGCATCCATGAGCAGCAGCTGACCTTCTGCGGACCATTGTGCCTTCTTTTCCGCATCAATCCCCTCCTGATAGGCTTCAATTTCATCGGTTCTAGTTTTGTTGGCTTCGGCAAGCTGCTCGTCGATCAATTTATCCGCATAAGCAGCGATACTTGGACCAAACTTCTTCGTGGCAAAGACAATCATTAACAGGATTGAGAGACCGCTGTAATACTCGTGTTCCATTACGTAAATCTCCTTGGAGATCAGGTAGGTTGTCAAACCAACGCCGAAAGCGTATGGTCCTAAGTACACACGTTATATATTTAATATACAATTTAGAAGAAAAAAAAAAGACAATATCTTCATAATAATATCTTAATTGGAAAGAAAATGCCAATTACTCACCGGTTACACCAGTCTTGGGATAGAAAAAGGTAAACCATTCATCGGGGATGAATCCTAAGCGAACCTTTCCACCTGTCTCGGCTCTGACGGGTCGGTTACTAGCTTCAGTTGCCATAGCTTGAGCCCCATGCCCAAGGGCAGGTAGAATTTGAGCTTAAATAATGAGAGAACATTGTTAAGATATCTTTTTATACCGTAATAAAGTTGGATTGTTGAAAATAATGAGGTTAATGGCGCCTGCTAATGTGCCGAAAGAATCGATCGGAAATTAAAGGTTGTATAACGGGAGGTATTTCGATAAATGAACAAGATTTTTTGTGTTAAAATTGAAGTCAAAAGATATAAAGGGTTGATCGGAATTTTCACAAAATTTAGGATTACATAATAACAGAAAAATGACTGCTGTAATCTCGAAATGAAAACCGAGAGAGCAAGGAACTTGGCTATAGGAATAAATATTGGACTATGGAGACTACGTCTCGGGATTATAGATAATGAAATATTTAATGCAGTTAGAAAATGAATATCTAAGTTTAACCTAAATGTCATTTACCATTTCGGAGAGCCAACCTCGACAACATCTTGTCTGCACTGTACTCGGTCGTGCGTGCGAGGTGGAACGATACTCGAGAAAAATGGCCGACCGCTTTAATCAAATCATAACTAATTTAATTCGGTTTCTTATCCGGGGCTAAGATCACGTTAGATTATCTGAATTTGCGTATACTGTGTTTAAATAAAGGCCTCGATTAATCGAACGAATATTAATGACTGTTATTTATTTCAATTTATCCAAGTATTTATCTTGTCTGAAAGTGCGTAGATTTTCTGCGTCATATTTATCTTTGTACAGGACTTACACACACGCATGAATATGACATACATGTGACATATGACACAGCTGACAGATCCGAGTAGACACTTTCCACACACTTTCCCTAGTTCGTTTAGAATTTCTTGTTCACAATTGTTGTGTACTTTGATATCAGTTGAAATTAGTTTTGGTATTTACATAGGTATATCACGTTTGCAATTATTAGCCTACACTGCAATTACAGACACTCTACTGTACAGGGTTTAATCTGAATTATTTATAATACATCAGTCTAACGAAGGAGTGGATTAATCATGGGTCTTTGTACGTCTTGCTGTAAACAATCGTCTTCATATGAAGACTTAGCTCCTCCCGATCCGGTAAGATCCTTTAATTATATTTTTCAATTTATTTCCGAGTATATTTTAACTGTGTCCTTCTGTTAGACTTTAATTAGCCTTTTTCTTCATGATCAATTATTCGCGCTTCTGTATTTTAATTATCAAAACAAAATTAATCACATCTTCTAACTCCCATTTATTATCGAAAAAATAGGAAGTTCGCAGACAACAGCAAGTGGCAGCAGCTGAAAAACGTATAGCCGAACAAGAGCGAAGAGGTATAGGAAATGTTGAGGCGGTCAGAAGGCAACAGCAAAGAGCTGAGGAAGTAGCCAAGCGTCAAGCAGAGGCTGGTAATGTTGATCAACAGACCGGACTTAAGGTGTTTATCAAATTTAAATAATATTATCATTTATTTCAGTGTATCAAAATGTAATTTCTTATGTTTCATTGAAACAGATCTTGAAATTTTTATATGTTTACCTACTCATCTGAATTTACAGTGGCAAATGAATTGAAGATTTGGAATGGATTTTAATCAGGATGAAGAGATATTGTGCACTGTTTTGGGATAGCACTCACTGACGTTTTATTAAATGTCAGAATAACTAACTGAATGTGATATAATCAACACACACACATATATGTTTATTATATTCCATTTGAAAAAAGATTAATTACTTTATGATTCAAGATATGCCTTACACAGCATTTGATATAGTGTGGTTGTTAAATTTTCTAAATTGTACATATACGTTTGATATATCTTTGTATGAAATGTGACAATGATTTGTTATTAACGGTATACAAGCAAGAAAATAGGCTTAAATTTTAATCTCTATATTATTCATACATAATATACTCTATATTGTAAATTGTAATTCATATAATTCAGATACTATAATGTTTCACTTCTATTACTTCTGTCTACTGAAATCAATTATTTATACTCCTTAAACCCTTACCATTCATTTTCAACTTATTCACTAAGCTGAGGTCATTGTATCGTTCGCATTAGTGGTATTTGGTAAACTGATTTGGAATTGAAGTAAGACGATTAGATATGTCACCATTGTACCTAAGAACTGTTGATAGACTTATAAGAGTTGATTCATAGTCAGAGTTTTATTTATTTCTAAAAGCAATCTTACCGATTTGAACAAGTTACGATCCACATCGAAGAAACCCCCGAGACTGATGTCTGAAGGATTCATTTCTGTTGCTCTGAGGAACATGTTTATCTACCAGAATATAAAATCATTACATTAACAATATTTTCGTGGACATAAGTCTCTGATGAATGCTTTTTCTGTACCTCAGTTTGAGCATCCTCTTTTAGATCAGACAGTTCAACTAGCAATAATTTCTTCTGAAAATGAACCCTGACCTGAGAAAAATGAATTTGAATATTACAATAGAATAGATGATCTTTATTCAGAATACAAGGTGTAAGAGAGGCTCACATGCTGCGAAGCAGAGTGTGCCTGATCGCATATAACGTGCAACAAAGCAATGCTGCAACAAGCTGATACAGTTAGTCCAAGGTCTTTGATACTGACACCATTTTTCAGCTGAGAGAATAGACCATAAATGGATAGAGTAGAAGAAAAGAAAAGATATATGCAGAGAATGGTATAACAGTAGCAAGATGCTACGCCTATTTCTCTCGTTATTCTATTCAGATGAAGCCACAGCGCTCGATATTCTGCTACTGTATTTGCCTGGACGTTACTTCTAATTGCCTGTAAAAATACGATTAGCTTCTGTCGATAATACTGAGTATAGGAACAACTTATATTATGTGGTACATGTAACAGACTTACATGTTTGAAATCTTGAGCAAGTATATTTGCACACGTTGAGATTACAGTGCAATGTATATACCAATAAGCCCCCAATACATTTATGAAAGTTGTCACATAAATATATGGAAGGACCTTGAAGTTTAAAAACAATTTCAATGTACATACATAGATGGTAATAATCTCTTTCTAATATGCACAATTATTAAATCTCACATACCTGCCACATAGCAAAATCATCCATCGTCATCTGGGTGATAAAAACACACACAGTTGATACTATGGGAACTATAACGGCAATCCATATAGCCGTGAGTCTCATATTAATTGGAATATTGCGTGTAGTTACTCGCGTATAATAAACCTGTGGAAAAGACACGATTATATTCTTAGGATGTTATTTTCTCAGAGTTGTATAATGAAAGAAAATTTTTGATAATACTTCGTGCCTGAAAATCCATCCAATGGTTGAAGCAGTCAGCATTCTTTCTAGATTCGGACCAAAGAACTGGTATAAGAAAATTAGGCATCAAATAGACAATGAAAAGATATGCTATAACAGATTCTTCAAAACTGCCCTGTACTGCTTGCACCATTTTTATTCGATGCCATACAACGTATAGTACGTGAGCTGTTATTGCCACGTATATCAATACCGAGTAAATCATCTGGTTTGTGGCTAATTTAAATTTAGTGATACCTAGAAATAGAGTAGCAATTTAAACAGTTACTGTACATTTAATTCGTTAACTCACTAGATATTCATTGGTAAAGTTATTTCCAAATGAATAATGAATTGTAAACCTATTTGTGGTCTGATGATGGGAAGGACTCCCATTGCACGAATAAGCATCAAGATAGGTTTCATATTCTCATAAACAATATCTTGTACTTCATTATCATTTCTTTTGAAACCATTCATTGCCATTTGCATCGGCGGTCTCATCTTTTTATCCATATGACCCACACTTTCAAGGAATCCTATACCTGGGATATGCCCTCCCGCCTGTATTAGGCCATTCAATCCAATCCCAGGAACAACCCTTCCTGGTCTGAATGCAGACATCGCTCAACTTTGAATAATAAACAAATTTTAGAGTTCACTTGCAATTACTATACGATGAGAGGATGTATTGTTCGAAAAATGTATTCACTTAGATCTTTGAGTTATATGATCACTGAAATGATCTATATTCAAGTTAATATGATCCTGATAACTAAGCTAACTTGATACAAACTGTACCGGAGCTGTGTTGCAAATAACATACACCGTTTGAAAAATATTTAAACGTTTCAGTAGAGTTAGTATGGATCGTTTGGTAATTGCAAGACCTACTCAGTAATTTTTAAGCCTAGAATTACCTCGGATAAACTGTTGCAAATGTGTGAAAATTGTGTGAATGTTTGGACTGCGGGCTATCGATCTTAAACTAATATCTGATAAGTCTATTTAATAATCGGTGGAATAATTTATAATGCATTTTAGTTTCATATTAAAATCATGATTATCGCTCAAAGGGTTTTGTAGATGGCGTAGCTGGCAATATCAAAAACTCATTTTGTTCTCATTTGCACATGTATAGTGAGGCTCCATTACCGAACGAAAATAGTATGTATTCATAAACGTTGGTGAATAATAATAGTATACTTGTATAATTGACGACCATTAGTCACCTACGAAATCGATACCACCCGAATATTAACTATACAATCACCTTGACTCGGTTTCGGAGGAGCCAATAAAAATTCATATTTTAGATATAAACAATTCAGTGACTATTAATAATAGTAATCATAGTAAATACTATAGATATAGTGGTGCTACATAAACTACGACTAAGTTTACTCGACGACAAATGTACAAATGATTCAATTTAAATTTGACTTTAATTTATTAATCATACTGTGACAAAACGCGTGGTTTATATTTTATTTAAATTAAGTATCTTTACTAGCGTAGATGAAAATTCTACCTAAGAGATAAATTTAAATATAAATATAAATAGTGAAATAATTTATTTCGTCCGACTCCCAGAGTTTTTGTACACTATGTATGTTTACCATTATTAAGACAATATACCGTATCTTAATTTTTTTAATAAAGTTTTGACAAATTCTATTCTTTCTTTTTTTTTTCAAGAAACAAATGTACAATTAAAATTTTTTATCTTTCATAAATATATATTACGGAATGATATTAATATTCATCTCTGCATAATATTTACAAATATAAAAATAACTTATAATTATTCGTCGTTATATCATCATAAAAAATTTTCTACATTATCGCAGTTTAGCTGACGAATTTCAAGTCAAAGATGATTTTAAAATACAAATAAACCGATCTTGTTTATGATTTCATATATTTTCAGGTCTCCGAATTCAAACTGCTGACCTGAACTGCTTTTATTTTCAAATTTTTCCAATTCTATGCACAGACCACGATCGAAACAACTTTTTTGTAGATTTGCTCTTCATTTCCTTGCCATGACCAATTTGTATCTCCAACGATGCACCATTATTCAGTGCTAGCCAGGTGTGGACTTCATTTGTCGCTGCTGAAGCACCTATAAAAATGTTTCAATACTCTTGGCAATAATCCCAATATTTCCTCAATACACATAGGTATAACGGTTAGTAATAAATCAAAAATACTAAATAATGATAAAATAAACAGAACCATATATTACCACTTAATAGTTCGTGAAGCGTGACTCTACGACTAGCCAATAGCTCTTTGCTTGCACTACGAATCTCAAAAATGAGTGCAGATTGACGAGAAACCTCGTCACTCTCAATTTGAAAATCAACTGCGAATTGTGGATTAGGCATTGCAGGCAGAAGACGAGACTTTGTAAGTGTTTTACCACCATTTGTGGAAGACGTCATTTTCTCCGGGCTTGTACAGCTGCAATTTATTACTTATTAGATTATGCTGTGCTTGTTTCAGGTGAGAGTTCAGTGTGATATGATTATGCAGGCTTACGCTTGAAACTTGACTCGACAATAGAGCTGGGCAATTCGAGCAACATGAAGCCCCTGGGCCTGGAGAACCTTTCCTTCTACACCAGAATACTTTTCTCTAGTGCCATTGATCGTTTTCAGATCTGTAAATATAATTGGGGCAAAAGTAATCAAAAATTATCGACCAATGTACTAAAAGTATTAAATAATGCCTGATTACTGACCGTTCGGTCTTGACCCACGCATGCTAGGACTTGGCTGTCTTATCCTCCCAAGCATATCTGGTTGGGAAACTGCATGGGAGAGACCAGCACTCTGGAGCAGCTCTGTAGCATCAGCTTCTCCACCCCCTCGAGGTTCCAAGCTCAATGCAACACCTTTTCCAGTTTCTCCCTTATCCTCAATATTAACTTCGGAACGAAATCTGCGAAGCTTAAGCCCGCGTTTGACCTGTTGGTTGTTAAAAACGAAGTTAGCTCACCTTAAATGAGAATAAGAATGAAAAGTGGTGAAAAATCTCAACTAGAAATGTTTATTTATATTCCAATTTACCTTTTGCTTCATTACCCTAAAGCTGTTGTACTGTGGAACCTTCTTTCCAAAGCCATGATCAGGGCTGGGAGTTAAACTGTGATGAGAAGACCTTCTTTCTTCTAATTTCTCTTTAATACTGCCATCAATAGTATCATCGACATTCTCTTCAACCAGCATACTAGAATCTCGACCCACCCAAGAGGTCATTGAACCATTTGCTTCTCCAGAATCTTTGCTTGTTGTGCTGGTCTTATCTGTTTGATTAAAAGCAAGACTTTAGTTAAAATATGAATAGATTATTTCCAATTTAAGAATATTGAATGAATAATTGGATAAATAAATAAATGAATAAATGAGTAATTAGTTAGCAATCTATAACGTACCAGATGGCAGGACTACCGTGGGTTTAATTAGAGTAACAGTTCTAGGAGGTGGCGGCGGTGGAACTACTGGATCCAAATGTAATCTCATTCTAGATTTTTCCATCGAGGGTCTACGAACGATGCTGGAAGTAGCATCTGGCTCAGCATTTTGCCGTGTTGAACAGTCACTGACAGTGCTTGCCGCATAGGTGCTCTGTGTCTGAAGGAAGAGAGAAAATCGGATCAATACAAGATTTGAGAAATTGATAATAATGGAAATCTATGCCAGAGGTTTAGCTAATTCTATTCACCTCAGATTCTTCTGATAAAATTTTGATCCTAAGCTCAATTGATCCCGATTTGGTTCCTTTTAACACGAACCAATGGGACTGATCGCTACTTGATAATTTTCTTATCTCTTCTAGGGCCAGTGACACTTTCCCGAGATAATCTTTCATCCCGAAAGTGTCGTGATCCCATAGCATCTATAAAAAGAATGCCGAGCAAATTATGTTATTACCTATCTAAATTTTGTATAATTCTTTTCTGCAGGTCATATAAAATTAGTTATAGATCAATATTTGCGACTCTTCGTCTGACTTACAACATCTAATGTTTCCCCAGAGCGTGGCAAACCCATTATAGAACTTTCATCCCAGCAGGGATTTAAAGTTTTCTTTTTTATACTGCTTTTGTACTTTGTCTCGTTGTTCAATTTTAGTTCACAGAATGGATCACTGAACCCGTTCATATCCTTTGCAACTAGATCTTTGGCTCGGAGTAATGTCACCTCCATCAAACCACTGCCTGTTGACAAAAGGCTGGATATATCCGATGAGGCAGGATCTGCATCACGATGTGTTAAAAGCATTTTCTGAAAGACCAATAATTCAATGATTAAAATCGAAGATTTGAATAATGTGAATCAGAATTTCTCTTAAAATAAAATCTCTGCTCTAATTGATTTACCGCTTGTTGCATCCATGGAACACTGTTTCTTTTCATTTTTGGTTCGTCATCAGATGCTGGAGGAGCTGTGCTTCCTCTTCTACTGGTCACAACTTGCTGAACACTTCTTACCGGATGGAATAGGACAGAGACAGTCATTGTTGATGATCCACTAGTTCCGCTGAGGCTCAGTTCTTTTCTGACAATCCACCTTGTTCCCTGTTAAACATGGAAAGGATTATTTAGAGAGCCTGACCTAATTCTTTAATACAATTCAAAGGATTCCGTTCGAACCTGCGACAAGGACAGCATAGCCAGACCCAACATGTCTGTATCAGCCATTTTCGATATGCTCCATGAGCATATAACAAAACTGAGGGAAACTTGGGTGTAGTCTTGTACCAAAAACTGTGTCCTTGCTTCCCATCTCGGCGAACTCGTACTTCGAATGTAATGTGTTGTTTTCACCTGAAATAGGTGAAGGATTGAAGAGTTATTTTTTATTATTCGCTATATACATTGCTTTTGAACAGCTAAAGAGTAAAGAGGACTGATAACAGTTTCAAGATTAGAATAAACTTACCTTTTTACGATTGTTAAAGAGCATACAGTACGGATTACATTGGGATGAGTCGGCATTGTTGAGGTCTGTTGCAGAATGTATATAAACGACAAGTACGCCTAGGAAAATAGATATTATTAGTATTAATATACAAATTTGAAAAATAGTAATTTTTTTTCGTTCTATACAGTTAGTTTCTTGTAAAATTCATAGATTATAAATGTGCGTGCTCTGGTGCACCAGCAGTAACGAAAAATCGTGTAAAACCGTGCCTATTACATAGAATAAAAATCATAACTTTTCGGCTGAATCGGATTTTACCTGCTCTTTGTTTTCTGTACGAATTTTTTCGAGTCACTGAAAATATTAAAGATCAGATCTGAATATCACGGAGATAATGCGATGCGGACGGCACATAGGAAGTTGACAAACATCAGATACAAAGATATGACAATAAACTATTTATATCTATCTCTGTTTAATAGATCCTTTTCTATTCTATTCTACATTCTATATTCTAAAGTATCCCAAATTCTCAAATAATTCTACAGGATTTCAAATACCTGAGGGATGTAGAATCTCATCCGGTAATTCCGGCTGTGGAATATCAGGTTCTAATGCAGGTAGCGAGCTGTACTCAAGCCTGGCATTGATGTTAGGAATGTTGGAGCTGCTCCTTGAGGGTTTTTTTTGTTGCAGAACGCTCTCAACCCTGAAAGCCAAAAGATTATTATTATTAAGGCAATATTCAACTCCAATATTCTGTATAATATTCTGAATAATTCCAATTATTCAGAATATAGAAGAAAAAATTTCAATTATTCCTACACCATGGAGTTTTCCCAGTTGTAAACACCTAATGCCAGCTCAAACTGGGCGAGTGTTATAGTGCTGACTAGCCTTTTGGCTTTTAATTTAATGCTGATTCTTTCATTTTCTAAAGATCCAACAAGAAAAGATACGTCCTCTGTCCAGCTTGAACCAAGGTGCGGAGTAACTCTTCGTTGGTCGCCTATCGTGACCACCAACCACCTGACCTCATCCGTCGCAATTCCTGAAGTGAATAAATCAGTAAAAATAGTTAAAACCTGAAAAACATTTTTACCTTTCAAAAAATTGTTAACCTTTACCTGGGACTCCGTTACTTTGGCTGAGACTGACAGTAAGAACTCCGTGAGGAGCATCATTGGGTACGCAGTCTAATCCTGGTCCAGGTCTCTCCTGGGCCCTGAGGTCAAGCTCGAGATGGCCAGGATCTACAATCCAGCTGGCAAGTGCATCTGAGACAACAGCATGAATCCAAGTCTTGACGAGTGGAACTTCCATCATTTGAACAGCCCGAAGAACTCTTACACTGAACCATACGTCTGGCTTTTCAACAAAGCTCAAACTGAGGTGTGTGACATGGGGAAAAGGAGCTGAAGAGTTTAGGGTAAGGGTAGCCAGCACCGTTCCTGCCACAGACAACTTTTCAACAGCCAAATCGACGTCCATACCAACCCTGTAGTGTAAAAAATCAATCATTAATCCTAATTTCCCCAAAGAATTAGCATCGTTATTAATTTCTCACCCTTTTCCAAAGAGTCTTGTTGTAATTAGCATCCTAAATTGCTCGCAATCCAGTCTGAGATCAGCTTCAACGGACAGTTTGATGAGCCCAGGTCTGGAACCTGGGCCATCATCATCGCCGGTGTAATCCAAGGCTCTGACACGTGTTATACATGGTGTCTGCTCACCTAGAGTCAATTCTCGAAGCTCGAGCGGACCTTGTTCAGTAATTTCAAAGATTGTAATTAACACTAGGAAAATTTCGGAATGAATAAAAGAAATATTTACGATCGTTGAATTTCTTTTCTTACCAAGTATCCCAGGTTTTGCTTCGTTTAAAATTGGCTCTAGTCTTTCTTTGGCAAGGGAAAATATACTCGCTGAGCTAAGTCTCCACCTGAAATCGTCAGGTTTTAAATTTCGTTCCAGTTATTGTTCATAAAATTAAAAGAAAATCATTATTTATTAACATTTAATAACGAGAAAATCGTATGAATAAGATCAATTGGTAATAATATCAAATAATTCGATCAACGATAAAAAGACGTCAATTTTATTTCTATAATTTATTTTGATGTCTCTCCAACTTGCGATTTTATACGCTTGAAATACGACATCTACATGATAACATCTGCCATTTACTGCATTAGCTGTTGTCCCTAAGAGACTATGCAAAGTAGAATTTTAAAATACGCGCGATTCAGTAGTGTAGGTCGAAATTGATCAGCCTGGCATTTCGCGATAGCTGGTTGCAGTAGCAAAAGTAATGTATAGCCAGACACACGGCTGGAGTCGCGCCGTACAAACGGTCAGTAGTAGTCGCGAGTACGATGTCAGCCGACCTCTACTGCACTTGAAATTTATGTACGCGTATACTACAAGTACATTTCTATGCATATAGTCGATTCCAGGAGAGGATTAATAGCCGAGATTTCAACGGATTGTAATTTATAGTCAGTCGGATAATACCGGGAAATAATTGACCCGTTATATTCCATGGAAAATCTAATATTTCCGTTGAATGACTGAACGCAAATCGTCGACTACATCAGTAATGAAAGAGAAGGGAGGTTTTTACAAAATATCGTTGATTAATAACAATTCAATTCATATACCTATGTATTAATTCTTGATATAGATTGATCTCTCAACGCTTCGTCGCATGCGGCAAGAGCCTCTAGAGTCTAGCCGTCACCGGTATGCAAATTATCAAAGTGGGTAGGTAGATAGGTAGGTATATAACTTACATGTAGCCATTCCATTCCACTTGACGTAATCTATCACTATCGTAGCTCAGAATGAACGAGAAATACTACAGGGTTTGATAATAAATTACCTATCATGTCCGTATTGTTACATACATACCTATAACGCTTCGTAAATAATGGATGAATTACATACGTTGATTTTAGCGCGAAAAAGTCGAGGGAAAATTTTATACCTTCAATTCAATAGGAATAAAATAAAAATAAAAAAAAAAATACAACGCATAAAATAAAGTATAGTTCGGAGACACACATACAAAATATAAATGGGAATAGGTTTGATTTATACCGACAGCTAATCAATTACACCTATACACACCTTAATTTTTTTATTTTTTTTTCGATTCTTTTTTTATTTTTTGCACGACGGAATTAGAGGATGAGAAAACGAGGGTGCAGTATAATATGTAGGTATGATATGATCAGTGATAAGAGAAAGTATGATTTTTAATTAAAAATAAATAACGATTTTATTGCCCAAAGTTTATTGTTCGGGCCCGAATAATGTGTAAAGAATAAGAGGTTTCCGGGAGCAGAAAAGAAGGCTATACATATACCTACGACCAATCACATAACAAAGTATAGTCACATAACTTAATAATTTATTCCCATTCCGTGTCTGGCTGACACGACTAGACTCCTCGGGCCGTTCGAAAAGACATACCCGAATCGTTGGGAGTATTAATTCTTACATAGGTTCAAGGAATCGATTTTCATTAAACGAATGAATATAATATCGTGTGGGCATTATAAATTATATTGAATTTATTGACGTCGTAGGAGTTGACTGACTCTCGGTAAAATTACCCTTGCGAGTTTACCCTGAACATTATTATATAAATTCTTTGAATATAGATTCTACGAAGGCACAATGAATGTTGATATAAATAAAATGAAACACCGAAAATACGTGTTAGAAGTATACGTATAATACGAAATATAAGCTGAATCCAGTACTTCGCATTTGTCGGATCCTGAATAATTTATGTACCTAAGGTATATAAAGTAGTGGGCTTTTATTAACGGCTAATTTGTTCTTCGCATAATCTTCAGGTTAAATCCGTACCGCAATGGCTTATCGTAATCACGATCGAACGATAACAACTGGCACAAATGTTAATAAAATTAACAGCAGCAGTTTATATGTATGCATGCACTATAGGGCGATTCAAAAAAAATGCCTATGTATATGAAAGTTGTAAACTAATATATCTAGACAATTTTTTCTTGTCCTTTACAACTGGCGACACATGTAGGGTCTCCGAAGAGTACCTAAGTCAGGTTATTCTGCAGAAAAGGGTCGAACAGGTCTATCAACTATCCAAACATAGTAGGTAGGTAGGTATAAAGTATAAGTATATATTTTCCCCGACTAGACTGCGGGATCAACACGGTCGAGGAAGTCGTCGGTCGGTTTACTGCAGACAAGAGGCCCATAGGTACTGCAGCGTCGCGGTGAGAACGTGAAAGGCACTCGCAAAGGGGAATGTGGAATGTGGAATGTTTACAAATGTCTATACACTACGCCTGCTGCTGCTGTTGCTGTTGCTGCACCAGTCCTACGCGACTTTTCTAACTTATACCCGAATAGAGTTCATTGACTTGTCGTTAAAACTGGCCCTCAATGGTAGATAGACAACGAATCGCCCACGATCATCGTTAAAATTTAATATATTGAATAAATATAAAATTAATCGAAGAAATAATCGATCGATTTTATAGATTATTTAACTCACCAACGATTTATGAGCAGGCTTAACCATTCGGCAGTCTCGTCCTTGTACAGAGCTCTACGACGTCGTAATCTAGACAATTCGTGTTGAAGGGCTGTTTGGAGAAGTCGTGATAATCTAGACCTAAAAATTGTACCGACTAGGGCGAGAATCAGGACTAGCCAGGCCAGTGATAAACCGGCTGCACCGACTACCCACGCGACTGAGAGAGCTACCCCGAGGTAAAACGCACCTCGGACTGCCTCTGCGTCTCGCTGTAAATAAAAAAAAAAAAACGATGATTTTCTTTGTTCTTGATCCCCTTCTTTTTATTTCTTTGATTTTGTTGTTAAAAGAAGAAAGAAAAATTGTTTTAGTAGACAGCTGGTTCGAGTCTGTGCATACATGTTTAATTATTTAAGCGTGCGAAGACTTGTTGACATTTTAGGTCTGAGTCATTTCATAATTAGTATATATATACTAGATGGTTAGATTTTTTCTCGAGATTAAATAGGATTGAATCATATGGTGTAGATGAATAATAATCGAATAAGCACTGCGTTGAATTAGAATTCTAGTTTCGTTGTATTTTATACAGAATCTTGAATCCGACACGTGAATACACTTTTGATTCAAAGATCCTGTGATTCAGATAACAATTTTCAGACCTTTCGCGGTCACGCGAAATTCAAATTACGCCGAAAGCGATGGAGAGAAAATACGATTATTTATACATCTCCACTAAAGATAGAGAGAGAAAGATAGTGTGTGAAACTTGAACGATAAAACAAGAATATTAAATGTAAAATTATGAAAAAAAAATATTCTCCTCATTTTTCATTACAACGTCAATGTCTTACCTGCGTTTTCTGCGCCAATGCAAGGGCAAGAGCACACTCGTCATCGGGAGCTGTTAAGTCCTCTGAATTCATTGTCGCGACGCCCCCGGGGCCCACGGGGCTCTGGGGGGTGCTCGAAGAACTCCCTACGAGATATCCTGCAGGCCGCCTTTCTCCTGAACTACAACTTCCGCTACCCTCTCGTCTTCCTGCGAAGAATAGACGAAGAAACTAGGTTCAGTCTTTCGATTTCCCGATACAATTTTATAATTATAACAATCCCGCGCGTAATCCACAGAATAATAATTAATGTTCTTATACCCGAAAAAAAAATCTAGAAAGAACAAAAAAATTTATTCTTTTATACTATAATTCTTTTGTTTTATTAATTATTTTTATAGATATACATATGATAAAAATCCTGCCCGAGTGGCGCCCGGCTTTACGAGCTCCCTGATGACATCATTAATAAAGTATCATGTTATGAGGTCGGATTAAAATATACTGTATAGTAATTATTTTTTTCAAACAGTATAGAATTTTTGTACTCAGATCTTTTAATCGTGTTCCCGCGCGGTGAAAAATAAAACACTTGAAACACAAGACTCGTTTTCCAAAACCCTTTCATAATTATACCTACATACGGCAATTATATACATTTAGGTATATATTTTTCATGAAAAACACGTCTGGTTCATTTATTAATCAAGGTCTAAATAATAATAATAATAATGAAATAATTAATTTAGTCGCCCTATTTTGAGCTCCGTGTCGTTACGGTCAACCCGTTAACCCTCAAGATTGTTAACTACTTCCGGAAACTTAAGGAAACGAAGAAGTGGAAGCAAAGTAGAACGTAGCCTTGGTCACGATAAGCCAGTATAAGGTACTTTAAGAATTCTGAAAACGATTCCGAAGTTAGAATCATTCAATTTAGACAATGACTTAGTTCTTAGTATCGGGCGTGTAATTTAATATTATTTCAGAACGGTACCGTGGAATGTCGTTATTTCTGACGTCTATCGCGTATAGCTGAACGATCCGAGTAATAATGAAAGCTTTTATTGATATAAATTTGATATACTTTCTCGATTCTTATAGGACGAACGAAATTAAATCTACGACGGAGAGTGCACTTCAATGAAAATTACAAGTCGAGCGTATGAAGAGAATTAATTATATTCTACTATATTCAATTACCTGTAAAGTACTGTTATACTCGTTGTGAAATGCAGAAGGAATGAAAATAGGTACGAATGTTGGCGGATAGGCGGTTCGAACAACTGATCGTGAAACCGAGAATATCGCGTGATTTGAACAAACTTTCGTGTACATTAACCTGCACCGATTTATGTGTTGGTGCATTATGTTGAGAGAAGATTGTAGTTATATTATTGATCAAATAATTTCATAGATCATGCGCTTTTCATCTTACGAACAACAGTTGATATTATTATTTTACACCCATTATGTTTCAGATGGTGAGATTATTCATTTTATCATCTGAATAAGCAAACATACACGAATGAAAATTTTTTATGTATGTATGAAATGTATGTATTCAGATTTTTTTTTTTTTTTGGCAGTGCTCGAGGCTTTTAGTAAACTTCCATTAAAATTTTTGTAATTACTCTGCGTAGACGATATACATTTTTCGGAGTCTGTTTTTATTCCTCCACTTAAATATTGATCCGCGTTAATTCATTTTGTTTTTTTTGTTTTTTTATTTTTTTTATTTTACTTTTCTTTGTTAATTTATCAATTAAATTTCGATATCAAAGAAAATAATAATTTTACAAATTTTTTAATTTTTTTTGGTACCTTTCTTCAGTGATGAACCCCTCTTCAAATGCCTCGCCATAAAACTTGAAAGAAGCTGCATGCTTCGATTCCAGTCAACATTCGAGACAGGCACAGTACCCGATTTCAAATCACCGCTTGTGTATATTTGATTCAATTAATTTTATCGACTATATGTATAACCGACATTATAACAGCTTGAAATTTTCAATATTCATCATATCTCGAGCGGCTATATTAATACCTAAATTATATTTTCGGAATAGGATGTATGAAACCACCAATTTCATCCCGTCAGTATATAAGGTATAAAAATTAGATGCAAATTTTTTATACCACGTGACAGCTGTAGGTATATAGCTGATGGTGTTAATATATTATAAGAATTATGTATACCTCACGATGGTGTAAAACAAACCGAGCTTTCGTTGCTTTATCAATCACCATAATTAAATTTTTTATTGTTTTTTTTATTTTCAATTTTCTCCACTGTGCCAATAACGTATTTACATACACCTACCTACATATAAACCACAAAGTTTTCCGAAGCTCCCACATACCTATACCTATACACCAGGAATACACGTGCATATACATACATGCGTTTATACGACATTCTACAGAATTTAATAGGCTCGCGGTTTCGCTTATCTTTCGGGGGCATCTGATTATAATCGGTGTTTCTATGAGAACCATAGCAAAGACCGAGGAAACCCCTGTGAAACTACCCCGATATTGTATCTATGTGTCCCCTTGGTATAGCAAAGACGACGAAGTTTATAGTTTGACTAACAATAAATTTGATAAAACTAGAGTCCGGAGTTATGCAGAGACAAATGCTGACGAAGTATGATTAAAATTGATGGTTTTAAATTGACTCAGATTTGTCATAGATGAAAGAAAATATCGACCTATTTACAATGCGTGTTTTCTTATGTAGAATCATGCTTGCAAGTCATGTAGTTTCACGTTTATATATATATTTCCTTTTTTTATTTTCCCGGACCCACGCGTTCGTTGAAATTGGGTTTAAGAGTCTCGCGTTAATTTGGAAGGCCGTTAGTAGTAATTACTTAATTATGTTAACGGTGATGAAAGAATAATTTGGAAGAAACGGACCACCTAATTCTCAGTCACTCTTGTAAAGAATAAATGTACAAGTCTTCGGGGTACACGAAAAGAGAATAAAAAAAAAAATGAAAAATAAAAAACACTTTGACCTTTAATTGTGTGTAAAAAAAATTAGTGGTCTGATTGTTTCTTTTCTCAATTCAATGCGCGAATTCAAAGTTTCTCATAACCAAATTACGTAATATATATAATTTAATTCCAGACCAAATAGTAATTTGCGTTTGGTATACACGGGCGTATGTAATGAGGACGTTGAACATTAACGCGTTTCCCGTTTCCGCTACTCGCTGCTGTTGCTGTTGCTGTTGCTGCTGCTGCTGCAGCACTTTCCTCGACCCCAAAGAGTTTATTTCTAATTCATTATACGCCGTGAGGCTGCAAGTCCAAGTTCAATTTAATAACGACAAAAACATCATCGGGCATCGTTAAAATAACGAAACAAAAACTGATTGTTTCTCGTTTCTTTTGTGATTCTTATTTTTGGTTACATGCACGATGCGGTAAAGTTAACCTTTCGAAAAATTTTTTCCCAAAGCTTATACGCAACGGAAGTAAGGCAACAAAGTTCCGGACTCTTTTTCTGATTCTTTTTTATTTCCGTTCCTAACCGAAAAAAAAAAAAAAAAATTCTGTTTGTCTTAAAAACGAAAGAAATGAAACTGTGATATAGGAAGAAAAAAAAATCATAGAAATTATAAATTATTGAACCAATTTCTTTAGATTTTCTCAATTATTTACGAACGAGTTTGACACTTATAGTCTTGACCACGTGCTACTGCTTCTCTATAACTTATCCGTTACTTTTAAACGTCCCGCAAGACTACCAGTGTCCGACTAAATCCACCTGAGCCAACATCTCCGTGGTCGTTGACGATGCCCCTATTATATCTATATGTTGCTCGACCAACGCGCCCGCGCCCTCTCGGTTCTCTCCCTCTCTTTCAACCCACGATATTATCCTTGCCAAGTTAACCCCATGTGCGTAATGTAGGATCTTTTTATCACTAATTTCCGCAATTTGTTACATGAAATATTTACAACGGACTCTATAAAATAATGTACCGAAAATTATCCATAATATCGATATGAGTTGAAGTTTGTATGTATGTACATACATACAGGACATACATCGTAGAGGTATAAAAATAGATAATATTATCAGGAAAGTTAATTATAAATGGAAAGATAATTAAATGTTCGAGATACATAATAGGCAGGATATTCACGTTTAGGTGTATAAGGTGTGTAATAAATTAGTTACGCAGGCGTGTTGCAAGTTGCGTTTCGGCAGGCGCATTGAATAATACATGTAACACGGTATACGTTATACTCATACATAGTTTGATATTTCTAGGACGTGTCTGTCTATTACTACTACACCATGTATAGACCATAGTATATATACGCATACGTGAAGACGCGTATGCTTGTCCGTATATATTAACATATTTATATTTACGAAGGGACGGGTGAGTACCGGCTTATAATACGTATACAATCTGGTCTGTTAACGGTTAAGTCCCGGTTAAGCAACCGCGTTACACTGATAATAGAGGCAATACTCAATAACATAGAATCGTAAAGTATTCCTTTTGTGATAAAACTATGAGCATTTTTTATCGCCACTCGATGATCAATGACTAGTGTAAAAAAAAAAAAAAAAAAAAAAAAAAAAAAACAAGTTAAAAAACAAAAAGGAACAAACTTATACTCGAAATTTGTAACTATCATTGTCCTCCGAGGAGTAAAAGACCGTTATGGGTATACGAGTGATCGTAACCGAAGTATGAGGCTAGTGTTCGAAATTTTTCTTTCATTCTCTCTTTTATTTCTTTGTTGAGCAACATCTGTCGTACGCGCAGTTCCATGCCACACTGGCGTACTGCCCCTGGAGCCACGACTGTAGGTTGTACGTACCTCTACATACTTTAGAGGAGAGATTTCTGAGGAACGCAAGGTGCACCTTTTTCTACTGGGTGTCCATATAAAATTTGCTATACTTTATATAAGTTTATATTAAATTGGCTATTGGCGAATGGTTATAAATATTTCAAAGCAAAATCAAGTTTATAAAACCACGGCAGACGACTCGTTGGTGTAAAAATATCTCATATTATTATAGCGTCAATATATTAGTTTTTTTTTCTTTTTCTTTTTCTTCTTGATCTTTAAAAATTTTTATATCTATAGAGACGAGGCTGTGTATTAACAGTCCGACTAATTCCATTGGCTGATGTTGTTACATAGTATAACTATCGTGAAATGTTTGTCGAGTTTTAAAAAGCAGTCTGACAACTGGTTTCGAAATTCTATAAACAGTTTCAACGCTACGGGCACAGGCTTGGCTACAACACGCGTGTAGATCTGTCGTACATTAATTATTACAGAAAAAAAAAAAAAAAAAAAAAAAAAAAAAAAACTAATAATAATAATGTAAAGTGAAAAAAATATAAAGAAATAAAGAAAAAACGCCACCTCGATGGTCTGTTGGAGTAGCCTTGACAAAGATGAGGTTTTCGACCGCGAACTAATAGCGCAGGTGTAAAAAAGAAAACGAACGTTTTTACCATATTATAATATACGTCGTTAATATTCATTAAATGAGAAAAAGACTTCTGTGTATGTATATCGCGCAGTTTCGTAACATTATTTGATCACATAACTTATGTATCGAAGCAGCTGGGTCAATCTCACGCGATTATAATATCAAACACAATATAGTATGTATGTACAATACAAAGTAATAGTATACTGAAGATATAGTAATAACAGTTTGTATGAAAACTCACGTGTTCGTGCGAAAAAGATCAGAAGTAGATTTTTTGGTGATTGATGTTGATGGTGATCGGCACGTCACGTGTCATTTGATTCTTTTCACACTGATTTTCTTCGGTAACAAAATCGAAAATCACTGAATATTTCCTTTTGTTTTTTTATTTTTTTTTGTTTATGTCACTTGTTCTGTCAGTCCTCTCTGTTATATTATTTCACGCGGATGAAAATAGGAGGATATAAACAGCACCGCTCACTGTGACCACCGTGGCAACACTGACCTGGGACGACAGAATCGAGTTACAGAGTTTCTCCCTTCTTCTTTTTCTTCTTCTCTTTCTGCTTCTGCTTCTGCTTCTTCTTCTTCTCCTTCTTCTTCTTCGCAAGTCTTCCAAGTCCTTCTAGTCTTTCCAGTCTTGTCTTCTCTCTCTCGAGTCTCAAGTCTCGAGGGAGTTGAACCGATCAACCGGCTTGAACTCCACCAGTCGGTGAGGAAACACCCCGTGCCTAAAAACCTTCCAGGTGGCACTCGAAGGAAAGGAGTTTATTCTTGATCGTTGAACGATGCATGTAAATATGTGGGGTCTATATATACGCGTGCACTGAGTTTAGATGATACGATGAGACAACGATTTTACACTGCAGTTTATTTTTCTTTCTTTCACCTCGACTTTTTTATCGCGGTTTTAAATACCGTTGTGATTTTAAACTAGATAAAAGAAGAGGACCTGTAATTTCACTTGAATATCAAAAAATTGTACCTAGAACGATGTAGTTGAAAGCGTTGCAAGTGTTTCTAACTGCAGCAGTAGTTAACTGCGTAGTTGAATCTGGGTGATGGCAAAGCCGACAGGGCGAAATCCGAAGGGGATATATACAAGGGGTTGTTATGAATCGGTATACAAGGGGAGAACGAGAGAAATAAGAAGGGGAAAAAAAACACCACGGGAGACGCGATGCACGTGTGAGGGCCGCAAAGAAGCGAGAAATAGTACCAATGAACTTATACGACATGTGTGTATATTCACTTATGTATAGTCTAAACTGTGAGAGAGTGAATGGTGAATCGAGAGCCCCCTTCTTTTTCTCTCTCACGCCGTTATCCCTAACGTAAGAAAAGGGCCCAATGAATATCGTCGTCGCGCGTCTCGTAAGCGCCTACATTCTTGCCTATAGTACAGCATGGATATTATGAATATGAAAGTATTTAGGCTGCACACGATAGTCTGGTACGGTTATTTTTGTGAAACACTAACGAAGCGATCGTTAGTATACTATTATAACAAAACCCGATCTCTAATGGTATTGAATGATTCGATATTCAACGAATATTTTTTCCATTTTATTTTTTCAGGTACGATTTAGAGATAGACCTTTAAACGAACTCTGTCTGTTACGCACTGAGTTTATTACGTTGAAATGAAACGCAAATCAGGATTGTATGCACATATACTGGAATATATACCTATATCATAATAAACGCTATTTCTCTTTGCTATACACTTATATTTATTACTAGAAAACTGTTCCCATTATTTATACATATAGGTATAGCTGTATAATTTATGATTGTTTCATTACTTTGTAGACACATACTATTGACACGAATAGAAATAAGCAATAGAAACATAATAAATGAACTCAATTTTGACGAAAGAGTTGTAAAACAAGAGTTCATTATCTGCTTTACGTATAACAATAGTATACTTGTGAACCTATATACGTTCATTTTCATACGTGAATCGTATTGTTGCGTGTAAGAGCGTCAGCTGCCCCTATTTCAAATAGGGTGCAGGCTATAGTGAACAGGGATGCTTTTTCCGAGTTTAACACAATAGGCGAGTATTACGCACTCGAGGTTATATAGCTTGCCGAGTTAGTACCCTCATTGCCCTTATTATTTCTCAATGAATTTACTACACAATCCCATATACATACTGCAAATTGAAACCACACATTGTAGACTCAATTTGCAGAAGTATCATTTTGTTACCGTATGAAATTCAGTTCACATATCATCGACTTAATTATTTATTATCGATAAATGACATTTTTTCTTAAATTTTAGTCGATAAAAGTCTGTAAGAAATAAATTTCATTTCTTTTATTAATCGCTCTCACCTCAACAATCCTGTATACTTAGATCTCAGTTAGGTTATAACAAACGATTGATTATGGTCCATTCTTCAACCAAGAAGAAACCTGCTTTATCCATAGGACATATTTTTCTCGCTATACCGACAGAATCGATTTACTTTATCGACGGACAAATGATGCCAATAAACTCTCACGAACACTCATAGATGGTGTTAATTCTCGAGTAAAGGGTCGATGGTTAGAAAAATCGATATCTGATTGTTTGAGGTGGTGTCGTCTGCTACTGTCACTGTCAGTTTCGTTATTATTCGAGTCGTTGTGTATACATATGTATACAACGATCGTATATTTCATATAAAAACACTAAACTTCATATATTATGAATTAATAACCACCATAAAGAGCGATTTTAAAAATACACAAAAGAATGGAGGGAACCGGAGTAAGTTGAAAGAAAATAAACCAAAAAATTTCAATCATCTATCTCCTATCAGTTACTCGACTATTTTATCATTTACGAATATAATAAAAAAAAAAACAGAAAATAGATCCAAGATAAAACAAAACCCCTAATTCTAATTTCTCAATTAATTTATGACAGGAAAATTCTGCGGAGTTAGGAGAGATTGAAAATGTAAGAGTAGTCGTTCGTGTTAGACCATTGAACGGAAAGGAGTTGGACGGTCATTGTAAAAATATAACAAAAGTCGACTCTTTGAACAGTGAAATAATGGTAGAAAATCCTCACGCAGCTCCCGGAGAACCACCAAAACTATTCTCTTTCGACGCTGTATTTGATACAGACTCTTCTCAGGTCGATATATACAACGAAACTGCTCGTCCAATTGTTGACAAAGTTTTACAAGGCTATAACGGAACTATATTAGCTTATGGCCAAACTGGAACTGGCAAAACCTATACTATGTCAGGGGCTAAAACTTCACCACAATTACGAGGAATAATTCCCAATACATTCGCACATATATTTGGACACATTGCTAAAGCGGATGAAAATCAGAAGTAAATTATTACCATTTTGGGTTAACACCTTTTGCAATAAAAGACTCATTGTTTTTTTAATATCATGTAATGTTACAGATTCCTTGTTCGCGCTACATATTTAGAAATTTATAACGAAGAAGTTAGAGATTTGTTAGGAAAAGATCAGAATACTCGTTTAGAAGTTAAGGAGAGACCAGACATTGGGGTATTTGTAAAAGATCTTAGCGGATATGTGGTCAATAACGCTGACGATTTGGACCGAATTATGACTCTAGGAAACAAGAATAGTTGGTATATCTATTATCTTTTGAAAAAGAATTTTAAACACATATAATAACATGCTGTTTATATTCTAGGAGTTGTTGGAGCAACTGCTATGAACGTGTCCAGCTCTAGGTCTCACGCAATATTTACAATAACTGTTGAATCTAGTCAGCTTGGTGAAGATGGAGAACAGCATGTTAAAATGGGAAAACTTCACTTGGTAGATTTAGCTGTGTGTATTTTTTTATAACGCGCAAACCTGCATTGAAATTAAAGCCGAAATTTCATTAAAATTTTTAATCCTCATGTATTTAGGGCTCTGAACGACAGAGTAAAACTAAAACAACGGGTGTACGACTGAGGGAAGCTACAAAGATAAACCTTTCTTTATCCACACTGGGGAATGTTATTTCCGCATTGGTCGATGGACAGAGTTCTCACGTTCCGTATAGAAACTCTAAACTAACTAGACTGCTGCAAGATTCTTTAGGCGGAAATTCTAAGACTTTGATGGTTATTGTTCATGCATTAATTAGAAATTGCGATAACCACGAAGCTTTTTATTTAACGAAATATTTATTTTTCACAGTGCGCTAATATCAGTCCAGCTGATATGAACTATGATGAAACTATAAGTACCTTGAGGTATGCCAATCGGGCTAAAAATATTAAAAACCGAGCGAGAATCAACGAAGATCCTAAAGACGCTTTGCTTAGACAATTCCAAGTTGAAATTGAAGAGCTACGTAAACAACTTGAAGATAATGGCACCGGAGTTTCTGAATCTGATGGTGAGACTGAAGATTCTGATGAGAACTCTGACACCAAGAAAGAGAGAAAATCTAGACATAGACAAAGTCAAATTTTGTCTATGGATCAGTTGGAAGATGGAGAGGTTGAATGTAGAGAAAAAATGGATAAAGCAGAAAGAAACGACAAGAGTCCAGATGACAAAGATGTTATAGAGTTAAAAAGGACTCAGTAAGTTATAGATCCCTATTTAATGAAAAACTTTGAATACATTTATGGAATTAATTTTTCAGAAGCGAGAAGGAAGCGTTAAGAGAGAAGATGCAAAACTTGCAAAATAAGATCCTAGTTGGTGGGGAGAATTTGTTGGAAAAGGCAGAGGCGCAAGAACAACTACTTGCTGCATCTGCAATCGAACTAGACCAAAGAAAAAGTCGCGAGGAACAGCTGAAGAAAGCCATAGAAGAAAAAGAAGCAGAACGTATAGATATTGAGGAAAAATATTCGACGTTGCAGGAGGAAGCTGCAGGCAAAACTAAAAAATTAGGCAGAGTTTACACCATGCTAATGTCTGCCAAAGCAGAGCTCTCTGACCTCCAGCAGGAGCATCAACGAGAGATGGAAGATCTTCTCGAAGGTGTAAGAGGCATTGGTCGAGAGCTACAACTTCAAGAACTAGTTCTTAACAACTATATTCCTATTCAGTATCAGGTAAGTATCATGAACAAAAAGAAAATTGATGAACCAACTCACGTTTCTCACTAAAACAATATTTTTCAGACTATGATAGAACGATATGTTCATTGGAACGAAGATATCGGAGAATGGCAGCTAAAATGTGTAGCTTACACAGGAAATAATATGAGAAAAGTCCAAGCTACACCTTCGACTGGGAACAATAAAGATGTAAGTGCAAGTTGTATCCTACTTATTGTTATTTTATGATTTTATTGAGTTTATTTAACATTTCTGTTGCAGCAACCACAGCCTGATCTATCTAACATTTATCTCTCATACAACGCGGGCGCTGAAAGCAGCCTTGCCCAGCCAAAAAAATTGAGAGGTCGTTCAGGTGTACCAAGACCTACGACTGCTCACAGACGTCCACCTCGTTGAATAACATTTTTAAACAAAAATCAGCACTAGATATTTATTTTTCTGATTCAAAAATTTTTGCTACCATTTACTTTTGTCAATATGATATTATTTTAATTGAAGCACCCTAAGATAGGAGTTTGTAAAACGAATATTGCATCTAGTAGTCAGGAAAACGAGTGAATATCTTAAAATTTACTATTGTTAAGGTCAAGATCTGATATTTTGAGATGCCTCTTGGCAATAACTTATTCCTGTTGCTAAATTATTTGATAATTATTTATTTAAGTCAGTTTTTTCGCATACTAAGTCTGAGCAGCATAAATATATGTATATTGCAGTCGTTAAGATGTAGGCAAAAAAGATCTGGAGATATATCTAATTTAAAAGAGAATCGTAACTTAAACCGTAACTTAATATCTGTAGCGTAATTCAATAGTAATCGAAATTCATTCGTACCTATTTCATTTTAGATTTATTATTTAGATATTCGATTGTTCATTTTTTTTTTGGATTGATGAGATTAAGGATCTGAGTAGTGGATTTAGAGTAGTTTTAAAACCAATGAATAAAGCAGCTAGATCTAAGTAAGGCAGTTATTTTTTATCTTTTTTTTATTGATTTCAATTTACTCAAACTCACGATCGCAAAGTATTATGTAACTATGCAATATCATTTATATGTCTGTAATTTGAGTAAATAAAATGGAATATTCATATAAGGGCTTTTCTTATAATTTAGATATCATTTTATACCTGAAACTCACTGCAGCTTCAGAATGATAAACATGACCAAAAACACTAGCTTCTCTAATCGTTTTATATTTATTTTAAAAGCTCCCTAATATCAAATATTTATTACCTCATGATGCACAGAATTTTTAATATTGATTTTATCTTTGTAATCGTGAATCCACTTTCTGATATAATTACGCTGAATATTTCGAGTTTGAATTACACTGAGTGGATCTTGTGGATTACTTGCCCTCAAATCCAGATGATGTGCTCCTTCCGGGATGAGAATAGCTAATGTTGAATTCGAAACCTTCCTTAAGACTCCGCCGCTTGACCAAGGGTCCAGTAATCCATTACTGAAAAAGTGATAAAACTATTGATTTGCTAGCGCTTGGGGTGACATACACTTTTTTAATTCAATAAACAACAAACACACGTGAAGATAATGTTGCTAGCTGCCGATAGATCCTTGCATCCATATTCTTCACAGGCAAGATAAGGCTGTGGTCTTATCTTGTAAGTCTTGTAGCAATCATTGCTGAATTTTTCTAGATCCCAAGGTGTTGGTTCAAACATATCAGCAATACCATTGCTGCACATTGGCATTACCATTTCTGTACAAGCCTGATATGACCATCCTTTAGCATCTAAATTTGGAGCAGCTGATTCACTCACAGTTAGACACGTTGTTTTCCCAGTTCCATTCGTGAATATACTGATAGCTCTGTTTAGAGCAAGAAGAAGTGATTCGTCGTCGTGATACGGGCTGGTTAGGTGATTGCAAACTGCCTGCAAAAAAAAAAAGAAACGATTTCAAAGTGTTTATACAGAGCGATTATGAGGAAAGTGGGCACCTAAATACTTCAGTGACAGGAATTTGAAACGTTATTAATTTTTCATTGCTAAAAACACACAGTATGTTTTTATATTATTGGCTAGATCTTACCGATATTGGATATCCAGGTAAAGGTGCCAAGAAGTTTGAAGCGTAAGGATAGTTAACCATTGCCAGGCTATTATAAATATCGCTAAGAAAATCCTTCAGCAATTGAGAATCCGATGAATTTGTTAATGGTTTACACAACTTCCACTTTTCTGACAACCACTTTCTTCCATTATCTGTAAAATCAATGTTGAAAAGATATTTAAAGACGCGCAGGATAAATAACAGCAAAATCAATCTGAAATGCTAATTGTTCTGAAAAACTGATTAAAGTTTGCCTTACCAGTTGAAGTGATGTTCGTAATAGCCCTCCACGATTTGCGAATTAATTTCGGGCACTCTGAATGGGCAGCTTCAAAGTCAGATGTTACAATTCTTGAAAACAGGTCACAGGCAGTGATGCCAGTGAATTGTAAGATCGGGGCAGAAGATGCTATTGCTCTGTAATTTTAAAGTCAATTCTGCGTTATAAGTACAACTTAGAAATAAAATATGAGGGTTTCTATTGAATCTCACCCTTCCACAATGTGTGGATACTTCATTCGCATCCAAGCACTAAGCATTCCACCATAAGAACCGCCAAACACAATCACAGGGCTGTTTGCCAGGTTTGAGTTAAATCTAAAGTAGCTGATCAAGTCTGTGTAATCTGCTAAGGCTTGTTGTGACGTTAGATACCCAAGATTGGCAGGGTCTGAATAGGATTGGTTTCCGAATGGCAGAGATTCCCCATAATAACGGTGTTCGGCAAAGATCAACAGCGCATTAAAGGCTGGAGCAATTTCCCACATGAAGCCCTATGATAAAATGATTGAATATCATGATGAATAAGATATAAAATGAGTATATAAAAAATTGGAATTTATTTTCAAATTATGAAATGTACCGTATTTTGAGCAAATAGTTCGATGTCTCCTTCATTTCCTGTGTAGAAAAATATCGGTGGATTTTCTCCCCTCTGCCAGGTATCGTTGACGAGATATCGTATCATGAATGTATTGTTTGTTACAAAACTGAAATGATCAACCTAGAAACAAACATACATACTTGTTGAGTTTAGTCACAAGTAATTTATTCTATTACAATAGGATATGTACATGACAGGAATAAATTAACTATTACATGACGCAGATGGTTTATCAAAGCTGATTACTCACGGGTACTTGGAATGTTTTGATCTGGTAATGGTATTGGATTTCCTGTCCTGCATGGCTTCCATCTAATTCAAGTTCATCAGAATCTATAACACTTGCTTTGACATTGTAAAAAGAAAATAATGCATTTATTACGATGAGAATAGTGAGCAGATCCATTGCGACTCTCTCCTTCACAGATACTGAAGCTGCAATCACAAACCACTGACAGTAAACGATGACCCCTACTGATCTTCAGCACTCATACAAAATGGTCTAAGTGTGCGAACCCATCCGTGTATATGTATGTCTTCATGTGTTTGTATTTCTATATGCCAACGAACTCACAAGAGCAAATGATTAATCACAAATACAGGAATAAAAATAAATGATAACGAGGGAGCAACAAGTAAATAGAAATAGATAAATAATGAGTCATAGACCAAAATACAAAGAGTAGAACATGTTACTGACATTGGTGGTTTAAGTAATGTATAGATGTGATTATCCGAAACATAATTTTCTAAATAGAATTGGACTTGCTAATTATAGTAGCGAATTAAGTGCACTGGATTTTTTTTGTTGTTTTAGAATAGAAAAAGTATTCTAACAGCTAGTGATAATTTTAATAATGGGTATAAAGCGTGTGCATTAACTGTACTAAAAAAATAGCAAAATCGGATTGTTTTCATAACATTGGCAACATGTGGATTGTTCTTATTAGCGTTAGTTAGAATGTGGCATGACATAAGATGTTTATTAAAAAAAATAAATTAATTCATTCTACATACAAAAATACATCGAAAGTAATTAATATTAATAATACTCTGTATTTAGTGATGGTTTCATAATAATGATAATGATGATAATATTAAGATGTGACGATAACGACACGTAATCATACAATATATATATTATGCAATATTCTCTGTAGTTTGGTTGCTAGAATTCTCATTTCAAACGACACGATAGGAACGTACATAAAGTAACGCTCGACTCTCGTTTATAGATTGTTACTGAACAATAATTTTCAATTTAGTTGAAAATAGATCTAGGAATGTAGCAATTCCATTTTTTTTTTTTAGTTTTCTTTTTCGTTTTCTCTCATTTTCTCTGCAAAAATTTCGATACATTTTTTTCAAATCATTTATCACCTAATCGAATAATGATAAGATAACGTGGGATAAATTTTTTTAGTTTTTTTGTTGTAAATTTAAAATATAATTATTCAATCTTCTAGATCTATAGTAATTGAGATAATAATTGAATATAATAATGAAAGTTTTACGTGTACATCTTCGTACGATATTAAGCTAGATCTCACGATACGTGATATTGCCTATAGTACGGTATAGAAAATTTTGGAAATAATCAATAGTTGTACGGCAACGTAAATATATCTTATAAGTATATTAATTTCTATAATTTCACTACGTAATATAAATTTTGAAAAATTAATTAATTAATGTAATACAATTCCTAACATTTGAATAAATTTCGATTTACAATTGAAATTCCTTATAAAGTACGATGCTAATTATTTAAAATTCTACAATTTAAATTATTATTGCAAAGTTAACAAGATATAATAGTAATAATAATAACAATAATAATGATCATGATAATAATGATAATGACTATCGTGTCGTTTGACGTGTGTGTAAGCAACCGCATCGACTGGTAATATTATTATATATATTTGAAAATATTGTTTCCCTAAAATAAATCTCTTCTTATAATGTGTTGTACAATAAAGTGCTTTAAATTAAACAAGAATAATAATTAGCCTCTTCTAACTACAATTTATCCTAAACTACAAAAGCTCTATCAGAGGTAAATGAAATTAATACATACTTCAACATTTATTTTTGTACTTCATTTTAAGTCTCATTTGTTCTAACTGTTCTTCGTACTGACTTTCAAGCTCTGTCATTTTCGTGGCTACTTGTTCCTCTTGAGTGCTTAACATTACTTCAAGTTTTTGTTGTACTTGATTCATGGCTCTTTTGTATCCTTCCTCGATTCTCTTGCATTCGCTCAATAGAAATTTCTCTTTATTCTCAGAGTGTTCCTAAAAATAACGAAACTTGAAACTTGCAACACCAAAATACGATCAAAACTATAAAGCAATGAAATAAAACCTACCTTATAATTTTGAGCTGTTTTCTTAGCCGACTGATACTTGTGTTTCAACATATCAATATTATTTTTCATTTCTTTTTCTTTTTCTTTTAATACTTTAAGTTCTTCAATTAAATTCTCCTCGGTTTCTTTTAATTTTACAATCTCATTATTCATTTCAGCCTCCTTTGCTTTGATAGATCTGATCTCTGCTGCCCATTCAGACATCACTTGCGCCATAACGTTCCTTTGTTCTTCCATATCAATTTCTCTTCTTCTAAATTCTCCCTGCAACGCTTCTATCCTAAGTTTTCGTGCCACCAGCTCGTGGTGCATTTTTTCCAATTTTGTTTCTAGCATTTTTGCTATCGCTTGCTCTTGCATTTTAAACGAACTCTGTAACTCGAGTTTTTCCGCGATCATAGCTTCCTTTGTGGCCTCAAGCTCCTCCGTCTTTTCTTTACACTTTGCCTGTAGCTCTATCAAAAGGCTTTTATATTTCTCTTCTATTTCCTTTTGCCTTTGCCTATGTTGTTCTTCGATTCCTTTTAATTCGTCGGTAACTTTTTCCTCCATTTCTTCGCGCACCTCTTTTATGGCATTTTCTTTGATTCGCTGCAAATCAGCATCACTCGTCGAGCTCCGCGGAGAAACGTTCAATTCGGCGGATAATTCCGCTTGACTTTTAACATATCGTTCAAATTGTCCAGCTTGATCTTTAAGCTTTGTCACAAGACGATCTCTTTCTTCTTTCAGCGTGTCTATATCTTTTTCAAGCTATAATAAGATACAATAATTTGTTTTAATTATTCTGATCAAGGCGTTGATTGACACAACACAATGTTTGCACAGTAACTATTACCTGGGCGATCTTATCCATATGTTCGGAACAGTGATCCGGCAAAACGACACTAATATTACGGTTTGGATTAGCATTCCTGAGTTCTTTCAATGCTTCTTCTTTCGCTAAAAGTAGATAAAAGGAAATAAATCGGTTGGATTCATTTATTTGAACAATTGAAAGTAGGAAGTAAAATGACTTCTGCATACCTCGTTCAATTTCAATGTGTATTCTTTTGGTCTGATCATCTCTCCTCTGCCTTTCATGACCGAGATCCTTTTCAAGTTCTACAATGTTACTCCTGTAAAGTTCACACTCCTTTGTTAGCCTCTTTATGACCGATTCCCGAGTTTCCAAGTCTTCTCTCATTTTGTCCATTTCTGTCTTTCGCGTTTCAAACTCTGCATAGGTCTTTTTCAACTCCGAAATTTCCTCGCTGTGCTGAGTTATCAGCTGCTCTTTTGTCCCACAAACATCTACGTATAATTCTTTGACTCGATCTAATTCTTTTTGAGTATGTTCTAGTTGTACCCTGCAAAATAGAGATAAATTATTTTCTCATTAATAAACAAAGATACAAATACGAAGTTTATAACTTCACGTAGTTATTAAGGTTTAGGATTCTTACGACAACTGGACTATCTCAATTTGTGCTTCCTGCCTAACCCTTTGTACAGCTTTTTCATGAATTTCTAAATATTCTTTGTTATATTCTCCAACAATTTCTTTTTCTTGTTCTGCTATCATTTCCTGATGTAATCGTTTCAAGTTTTCCTCATTCCCAGCTAAAATATCTTCTAGTTTATGCTCGAGTTCTAGTTTCTCTTTGCTCAATGTATCGCACAGTTTTTTCGTATCATTTAAATGATCGGAAAGTTTCTGTATCTCAGCATTTGCCTTCATAGCTTTGTCGGTCAAAAGGGATTTCAATTCTTGTTCCAAATCATTAACTCGTCTTGCATATTTTGCTGCTTCTTCTTGACAAGTTTGGGCCAAAGACATGGCTTTTTCTACCTCTATTTCCTTTTGAGCCAACGTATTTTCTAGACGATTTATTTCTTTTCTCTTTACTGCTTGTCCAGCCAAGCATCTGCAACAAAAATATACAAAGCTTCTATATTTCCAGTCTTTTGAATGTTTATAAAATAAAATATTAAACTATATCAACACCAGTTTATCGCACCACTACAAATATAAAAATACCTTTGTAATTCCCCCCTCAATTTATTGGTAATATCGTCATAGGGTTTGCTCTTAGATCTGTTGTGTAATTCACCAATTTTCAATTGTCTCATAGAATCAGATTCGTCTTCGCAGGTGGTTGCTAGTAGTGAGTCATACTGGGTGATATCGCTCCTTGCTATTTCCAGTTTATGCTATAAACAAATTGACTCTTACTTTAATTAAATAATAGAGAAGTTTTATAATTTTTATGCTTTAGAGATAATAGAGAATCGTTACCTGTAAATCTTGTACTGTTTTGGCAAGCTCTTCTTTCTCTTCCGTTGTAATCCTCAACTGAGTTTGCAACCTGCTCACTTCTTGACCATTGTTTGTTGCCATTAGATGACGACATTGTGCTTGACTCTCCTCTAGTGCACGAGATAGCCGGTTCATAGTATCTCCTTTTTCTACCATTAACGTTTCGTGGGCCCTCCGAACATCGGACAGCTTATGTTCCAGTGCGACATAAGAGGTTTCCTAATTTTTTACATTACAATTAATTGCTTGCTGTGATATAACATGTAAAACAAGGAATGAAAAGGTCTCTATTGCAAGCTATAATAAAAAACAGAATGACCAAAGAGGAGAAACAACTATTTCATGTTTTAAGACCAATTTATGTTTGTAGTTATTATCAGAAGCAGCATTGTGTGCAAGAGAGCTATTATTAGAATGATTTTATTTCGATTAATAGAAATAAGCCTGTCCTTAAATATGTAGGTATATTCGAAATAATATTTATGCAGGAGTTTTCAGACTTGCCCAAATGTCGCTACTGCTAGAGTCCACAGTTAGCAGCTTTGTTGTGAATTATAATAAGAATTCGATTTCAATTTATGCATAGAAGCCGATATTCAATGTGAAAAAAACAAAGTTGAATTAATACCTTAACATTTAATTTATCCGTGAGAGCATCTATCTGAATCTGCATGTTCCTCATCTCTACAGCGTGCTTTTCCTGTGCCTGTTTCAAAAATTTCTCATGTGTTTTATCCGATGAATGAAGCATTTGTACCCTCTCTAGAACAGCTATTTTCTGTTGTAAATCGACTACCGAATCTTTGGCGACGCTGAGCTCCTCAGCCATCTGTTTTCAAATAAAAATAACAATTTAGAAAGATCTTTGCTGCAATTAACTTTAGATATAAATTCCTGATCACAATTTCAAAAAAATAATCTATTTTATTACGTTTTGCTTCGTTTTTTCCAGAACAGCAACATTGTCTTTAAGAGAAGCCAGTTGTGTCTGCAAATCAGCTATTTCCACTTTAGCGTCAACTGAAAGTTAATGAAAAAAAAGGTGATATAAAATCATGTGAATGAGGAGCGTATTTTCTTAATTATTTCATCAACATTACAAAATATGGATTGACATACACAAGAAAACTAAATAAATGAGTAAAAAATCATTACCGAGTAAATTCTGTGCCTGGTTTCTTGACAAATTCGATCTCTCAACTTCCGCTTGTGCAAGGGCCAACTTTCTAATAAGTTGGCTATTCTCCTCTCGTCGTTCTTCTTGAATAAGCTGTAACTCTTCCGTAAGCCTTTGAATTTCTCTCATTCTAACAGAATAGAGAACTTCCAATTGTTCCTTGCTGTTATACTCCGCAGTTTTATAAGCTGTATTATCATCGACCGGTATACCGTTAGGACTGGTTTGAAAACAGTGTTTAAAATGATCATCAGTAACCTCGTGATCCCCACCTCCATACTCCTGGGTACTTTTATACCCTCCGTTCTTATCGTAACCATCAATGTACCCGTTATTTGAATAGCTCTCAGTCTCTCTACCATAATGATTAGTAGGAGTTTGATAATTGTTAGGATATCCATCTGGAAATGTACACCCCTCGTTATACTGAGCTCTAGCATTGTGAGGAATCCTAGGATTCGGCGGTTTAGGAAGTTCGTAAGGACTTTCCACAGTCTTATTTTGACTATTCTTAAGATACGGCGTTTCTGGCTGTCCATAAACACCATATTCTCGCTGTATATCAGAGATGGTAGGGCCACGGTCTGGTTCCGATATTTCAAACCCGGTCTGGGATCGATCGTTGCTATCCTTGTTGCTCTCGACACGACCATAGACCCCAAAATCACGTTGTATTTGAGAAATTGTAGGTCCACTTTCAGATCGAGTTGTTTCAAAGACAGTACCGCCATGCTGGCTGTCTCTTGTGACATCGTTATAGCAGTGGCTGCTGTTGACGGAACTTGCCTCGTCTTCCTCATCAAGATCGTCAAAGGCGTTCGTCAGGATATTTTTTATCTGATTATAGTTAAATTTAGTTTTGAATGAAGAGAGAGAGGGGCGTTTCTATTGGGGCAGGGTTTGTTTGTACTCACCTCTTCGTTGCGCCGTTTTATGTCTTCTTGTTCTTCATCCTCCTCTTGACGTTGGGCGGTTGTATTCAATTGGATGCTGTCGGAGCCTTGAAATAAACTGATGCCAGGCCCCTCCATCCCGAAGTTTAGTTAAGTTATAATAACACTGTTAAATCATGGGTATTTGAATAAAGTATCTTTGTTTATAGCGCCATAACCTAAACGCAACAAGTGTGTCATCGATGTATAGTCGCATTTAACAAAACGCGATTGAATATTTAGTTTATAAAAGACATTAGTGTTTGTTTATTTAGCAATTAATTAGGGTTAGAGGTTAGTTGTTTAAGTTTATTTTATTTATTTCGATTATAAATTCACTGTGGATAAATGCTTGTAAACAATCTTTGAAAAGTCAAACAGCACTACAGGATATTCCATTACCGGAAATATCGAATTACATACTAGTTAATGTACCGATCCCGCCAAGCTCGAGACAGAGAATGGACGCCATTCTTGATTTCTTGATTTAAGGCACACTTGGAAGGTTTCGATTAAATAGCGATACGGTGTCTGGCGTAGATTAGATTATCCATTTTACGATCGCGTGGAAACATTTTGGAGAAAATGAAGGCTGTTATTCAGCGAGTTACAAAAGCAAGTGTGTCAGGTAGGAGAGTTTCGTTTAACGTTTAGGTTACGTAGAAACTTATTTGACTTCAGTTGCCGCGGCAGCGCGAACAATTTTCAACCAGGCAATTCCAACAATGTAATCAATTATTAGAACATTTAATTTGTAACGTTTTACAGTTGACGGTGAAATTATCAGCAGCATAGGCCGAGGACTCTGTGTTTTGATAGGTTTGAAAAAGGACGACAATGCTCAGGACATGGAATACATGTAACACTTGTTAATAGTTTTTTTAAATAAATAATGCTAGTAAAAAATGTTGTATTGTTCTTGTGAATATTACTTTACGATATGATCATGTTTAACAGAGTGCGAAAGATCCTAAACACAAAAATTTTTGATGGTGAAAACGGCAAAAGATGGTCTTCAAACATTATGGAGAAAAATTATGAAATTCTATGCGTTAGTCAGTTTACTTTATATCATCAGTTGAAGGGGAATAAATTGGATTTTCACAGAGCAATGCCAGCTTCGGAATCAGAACTATTTTATAATAATTTTATTATTGAATTAGGCAAACAGTATAAACCCGAGTTGATCAAAGGTATAATAGAAAAAACAGTTAAATATATCATATGCATCGCACCACGACTCTACTAAAAATCGTTCGAATATTTTCAGACGGTAAATTCGGAGCGATGATGCAAGTTATAATTGAAAATGACGGACCTGTTACCTTAGAAATGGAATCACCGATAAAAACAGCATTGTAAATTGATATTTCACGAAATAAATACCTCTTCATTTATTAAATAAGACAATTTGTTTAATTATGCCAACCTGTTTACATTTTAAAAAAATAATTGAACACGATTGAACTGCGATCTAGGTTTCTTCAAACGCGTCATCAGTTTCGGAAACCGTGGCGCCATCTCTGCTTGATTTATCAAACTACACCGACACATGTCTCGTATTCAAAATGGCGTCGTCTATTTAACGAACTGTCAGATTGCGAGGTTATTTGATTACTTAGGTTATCATAATGACTTACTGCCAAACTAGCCTTTGTACGTGTCATAATTAGACCGTCACAAAAAAATATAATTAGATTAACATATTAGATTAATTAAAGAGCCGATTGAATTCTTTTAGTTGGCCAGACTGTGAGCACGTGTCAATCACCGTATGCCAACCTGTGACATTTGTCTGGCTACTTTTTATATCAATTTTCTCTAAATCCGCGTTGGTATTGCCTTTCGTTTATGTATTCTGAACATTTTTATTAAAAATGGATAAAATGAGCAAAAGAGATCTGAGCGAAACCGTAGATAAGCAGAGACTGAAGCTGACAAAGTATGAAAACAAATTACGAGGTTTGTAGATTCGCATTGTAATGAAAAATGGCGGGGGATATTTGAAATGTCTTCATCGGCCGACACGCCGATATCGTAAATCTAATTTGTATTATTTTAGATATCATTCCTGCTTACGAGAGCCTAGTAAAAGAAAAAGAAGCCTTAGAAGAAAGCCTCAAAGCTTTTACTTTAAAGACGACTGCTGATGTTGAGAAAAATGATAAATCATCAAATTTAAAAACCGGTGTTAACTCTTCGGTATTGATATAACACAAAACGATTAGTACAGTTCTTAGTATTTAAATTCACTTCATTTATTAAGGTGGATTTCTTCCAGGGGCAGAATGCCAGGAAAGAAATTATCGAGCCAGAGAGCGTAGATCAGTTAAAAACTCAACTTGGTGCTTTAATGAATTCATTGGCTACTCTGTCCGCTGAAAAATCAAGAATGGAGGCAAATTTTCAGGCAGATAAAAAGCAGCTGCGTATAGAACGAGAGGAAGTCAGTATGGATGAAAAATTTAAAGATATTCGAAAACTAATCTAATGCGAATAATAATTTTTCAGTGTGAAAAAATAATAAGGGACTTGAGAGAGAAGCTAAAACTAGCCCAAAAGGAAACTCGATCCGAAGTCGAGAATGTTAAGTATAAATTAATCATGGAGAGACACGAAAGAGAAAAGGAACAGGCTGATCATTCGGCGATGATTAAGTACATATACTTGAATTGTATGAAGAATGCTTACGATTGTTGTTGGTACATTATTCAGCGTATAGATTCATGAAATATTTGCCAACATTTTGAATCTGACTCTCCCAATAAATTTTGCAATAAGAAATTCTGATCAAGTCTAATACCTCTTATTTAATGTCTATTTTAAGGGAACTGCAAAGATTATTAAATGATGAAAGATGCGCTAAAGAGCAGCTGGAAAGTCAAGTTAAAGAGTTAAAGACCCATCTCACTAGCAAAGATCAGAGTAAATTGTTAGAAGCAGAGTTAGAAATTGCTAAAAACAAATTGAAACAAGCTGAGGCAGCGGCGAAAGAAACCCCTCCACTATTGCTTTCGTTACAATCTGAAATGGCCAATTTAAAACAACAGCATAGGAATGCAATTCAGGAGGTGAATTGAAATAGAAGAATTGGAGTTGTTATTTAGGCTGGAAAACTAAGTGGATGTAATATTTTTTAATTCAGGAACAGAAGAGAGCTGCAGCAGCGGAACAACAAGCTAGAGTTTTGGCCATAACTCATGAGTCCAGAGTTGCCGGACTAGAGGCTCGATTGGCTGAATTATCAGACACAGTTGGCGGATACGATAGACTGAGACAACAGGATCAATTAGCTATTCAAAAGCTGAAAGATCAGTTAGCTGCCTTACAAGATGCTGGACTCAAAGATCAAGAGAATATACGATCAGAAAATGATCCTGAAGAAATTGCTGCTAGAATAAAAAAGCTTTACGCTAGATTATTGGATCTGGCAAATAGAGGGAATAAGTCATCGAATGTCAAACGTAACTTATCTCCTTTGATTTTTCAGCTAGAATATATATCCAATAAATAGTTGTCACACTCAATTCAAAATAATTTCAGATATCTTGGACAAAATAAGTCTACGGGATGTAAATGAGGATCTAGAGTACAAAGAACGGTTTGAAAAGCTGGAACAGGAATTTGAAGATTATAAACTCCAGACGTCGGCTCAACTTCGTCATGCAGTGGCAAATTCTTCACCAATTAGAGAAAAACATAAGGATAAAGGCCCCGGGGCTGAATCAGCTGAAGCTAATACCAGCAAGCTACAGTTGAACATTGCTAAATCACAGATTAAAAATTTAGAAGAGAGATTGAGATCCTTGAATACTGATATGATCAATAAAGAGAAGGATTTCAAAGGACAACTGGAACAACAACAGCAGGTAATATCAAAACTGTAACTCAGACTGTTGAGACTGCTGACTTTAATTGAAATTGAATAGTTGATTGGAAAAACACTTACTATGTTTCAGCAAATCAAGGAGGAAAGATTAAAATGTGAGCGTTCTTTGTTATTGAAAGAGAACGAATTCAAAGGTAAAATTTCAATCTTGGAACACCAGCTTTTACGGCAAAGGGAACGTTCATTGGTGTTAATTAAAGATAAAGATCAAGAAATTCAGACCTTAAAGTCATCTTTCCATGCATTGCTTCCTAAGAAAGCTTCACCTGGAAATTACGAAGATCGTTCGAAATCCCCAACTCCAGAAAATGCTTCAGAACCGGCTGTTGACTTGGTAACTGGTTTGCTGACGGCTGATAGTCCGCCAATGCTTCATTATGCTCAAGAATTAGCAAGGCGAGAAGTTCAGGTATCAGGACTGAGGAAAAGTAACATGCAATTGGAGGCAGATGTTAGAGAAAAGCATAGAGACTTACTTCGTGCGGGTGAAAAACATAGAGAGGAAGTGAAACGGCTTGAAAATGAAATAATTAGGTGAGCGAAGGAGTAAGATGGCATACATACCTTGTATATCATAGTTCTTATAAAGCTATAACTTTTTCCAACATCTTTAGGCACAAAGCCTGTAAATCCAGAGAAGGAGCGAATCTCGAGTATTTGAAGAACGTTGTACTCAACTATCTGCTGACTAACGATGCATCCAGTAAACGACACATGCTCAATGCTATTTCTACAATTCTTCACTTTACTCGTGATGAAACTGATAAGATTCGCCACCTGAAACTTCACTGGTAAACCAGTACTTGGTTTCAGCGCTATTTCGGTCATATTAAATATTAATAAGATGTTTTACATTTAATTGTTTCAGATAAATGACTAACTGATGTTCCAGTTGCTGAAAATGATGATTACTTATTTCGTGTGACGTAACATCAGGCAGGATTATCATCACTTTGCATGTTTCAAGTGAATAGTGAGAGATTTGGGCTTTACTTTTATCGCAAAGAACATTCCCTTCATATCCCTGGTTAATAGACCTAAAAAATTATGAAACTTGTCTAAATCAGAATGTAGGTATATCCAAGACAATATATGTTTAATGGATAATGTTTGAATAACTTGTAAATAAAAAATTGAAGAATCGAATAAGTAAATGGAATAGTTTTTAACACTTGTAGAAATGTGCAATCATAAAGTATTTGTATCCAATGAGTTACATAAGCCTTGTGTTTCAATACTATATTGTATATAATAATAATGATGATAAGGATAATAATAATAATAATTATGAAAATGAGAAGTATGCTTTGTTCATGATTCCCTATTCCATTTTTAACTCTACAGATTTTTTTTATCAGCAGTTTGCAAGAACCCCCTTAGGATATCAGGTCTGAGATATTTTTTCTATGAAATCCTCCAAGCAGCCCTGGATTTGAGGGTCGGGGCTACCGGGGCTATAGCCCCAGGCCTCGCATGCTCAAGGGTCGCCAAAAGTGCCACTCACACTTAAAAAAAACAAAATTTGAAGGCTCTTTTGAAACGGATTACTGAATAAAATTCCGGTTATCATTTCCTTAGAAATTTTGTTACATGTATTCATACAATTTTCCTCTATTCGCAAAGACATTATCCCCACAAAGGGCCGCGAAAAATGTGTATAGCCCCAGGCCCCTTGTACGTTAAGTTCAGCCCTGATCTGATCTGAGTAACCGCAATTTTTCCCGTGGTTGAAAATGCTTATTTCTACTCAATTCTACTGTTTTGATTCCTATTAACAATCAAAACCCGTATTTATTGTTGTAGCATCGACACATCATTACTCATTATCAAAGTTTATATGTATACAATTTGTTTCTTAAAAATAAATACATGTATCCATCGTAATTGATCAAGTCTCTTATTTGTTTCCTGCCGTACAAGTAATTATAATATCAACAACATTTTTATTGCAGTAAAGTAATGGCTAATATGAATAAAATATTTTTTTAATTTGTACTTTTTTGTAGGTTAGTATTTAGTGACCGGACTGCTTACAGAGACTGTGCATCTCTGCAGAATACAGTACTATATTGCATTGTTACTATGTAACAATAAATAAATACATAAATAAATATCTGTTCGCAGAATTCATATTGAATCCCGTTGACGCAACCCCCCATGTTGACTGTTTAAAGCCACGTGGGCCACTGAAAATTTTACTGCTGGTAGAGGTAGTCAACTTGCGGTAGAGGTAGTCAACTTGCGGTCGCTGCTCAGTGCTCTGAAATGGTACCGCCATCTCGCGGTCGAAGTGAAGAATCTTTTTCCCGGCAACTGTGCCAGATACCGGTCTTATCGACAGGCGGTAAGACCTATATCTAGCATGACTGCCGGGAAAAAGATTCATCACTTTGACCGCGAGAGGGCGATACCATTTCAGAGTACTGAGCAGCGACCGCAAGTTGACTACCTCTACCGCAAGTTGACTACCTCTACCAGCAGTAGAATTTTCAGTGGCCCACGTGGCTTTAAACAGTCAACATGGGGGGCTGCGTCAACGCGATTCAATATGAATACTCCGAGCAGATATTTATTTACGTATTTATTTATTGTTATATAGTAACCTAACGATATATTACTGTATTCTGCAGAGATGCACAGTATCTGTATGCAGTTCGGCCACTACTAACCTAAAAAAAGTACAAAATGAAATAAATATTATTGTGCGGTGTTTTAATGGCATTGTTATTGCACATCAATTTTTCTTATATATAATTTTGGATAATTAAATTGTAGATTTTAATTTTGATATTTTTCATATTATAATAATGATAATAATCTTTATTCAAGTGTATATGTATTTACGTGAGTTCGAACTTCACGATAAAACTGTACTTATTGTATATTTATTATTTCCATATTCATTTATTACAGATATCTTGCTTATAGCTTGAGAAAAACGTATATCTATTATTATTATTATTTCATCTCCTGATACCCTGACCCTATGAATATAAATCATAGGTAAGTATAATATTCATTTTTGTCCTAAAATAAAGTTTAACTGAGCTGTGGTTTATAGCTTATCTATTTTCAAACTCATCAAAGTTCTCATTGAGCTTTAGCTACGCATTATAGTTTCTCTATATTGAGATAATGCACTTAATCAACTGCGGAATCGTTAATATTGGGGAATGAAATTTTACTCAGATATCTTACGAGGATAATTAATTGATAAACATTGATAGACATAACAACTACGTGCACCATGTTGCAGGCAACCCGTATGCCAGGAATGTAGCACGGGTTGCCTGCAACATGGTGCACGTAGTTATCACATCTATCCTAGATGGCGTTACCATCTTTCACCCCGTAAACTAATTTCGGGCGGCAATCTATTTGAATTCTCCGCATCGTAATGCTTATGAATTATTTATCCTCGTAAGATGTTTGAATAAAATTTCATTCCCTAATATTAACGATTCCGCAGTTGATTAAGCGCATTATCCTGATATTGAGAATCTATAATATGTAGCTAAAGTTTAATGAGAGCTTTAATAAGTTTGAAAGTAGATAAGCTGTAAACCACGTCTCAAATAAACTTTATTCTAGGACAAAAATGAGTATTATACTTACGTAGGATTTATATTCACAGGCTTAGGGCATCAGAAGATAAAATAATAATAATAATAATAATAGATATACTTTTTTGACAAGCTATAAGCAAGATGTCTGTAATGAATAAATATGGAAATCACGAATGTATACAATGAGTACAGTTTTATCATGATGTTTCAACTGAGCATGTAAATAATAGTATAGATGTTATGTTGTATGTCAGTATAGGTAAATTCGACGCGATAACAAAAAAGTATTTTAAACAAAAATCGCGCGTTACTCTATATGCATATACAATCTCTTCTTTAAGAAAGGGAATATACTCCGCAGTCGAATGTTCCCCAAAAAATTATTCAGAAGTAATTATAGTTATTTTATGCACATTTAGAAGTTTATTAAAATAAGAAAGGAAAAAATTGTGATTTGAAATTTGTCAGGATAATTTTGCAAAAGCCCAGGATCTTGAAATCAATGATAGAAACTATTAACCGTCTTACGTGCAATTGATAATTGGATAAAAATTTGAAATTATATCGAGACAAATTTAAGACAATTAATTCTACATGAAATTTATTACATCGCTTTCTCTACACGAAGTGATCACATCGTTGGCATTGAAAAAATATCCTCAAGCAATATTTTCTATCTAATGCCTATCGTACGTACTCGGGCCATACGAAATACATATTATATAACACACTGACAATAAAATTAATAATATATAGTTTAAATGATTTATATATACCTAAGCCTTTGTGATTCATCATTCATCAATAATATATCATATACCTCACGATTAATATATTTTTTTTAATCATATGTAATATGTACAGGAAAGGCTAGCGGAGAAAGACTGCAGTGCCTGCAGGGTTGTGCAAATTGTTTATCAATTATTTATCGAACAATATGAATCAATTAATGAACGTTTTATATCTCAATCACATTATCGATAATATGTAATTGTATACTCGTGCAATTTATATTATAACATGTAAATAATACAAGTTTACGGAAGTGTATGCGATCAATTTGCCTTAACAAAGATATTGTTTATATTTATTCTACAAGATTATTATTATAGTATAGCTAACAGTTGCGGACTCGTTTCTTTTGTATGTATGTATGTATGTATGTATGTATGCATGTATGTATGTATGTGTGTATAATCTACAATGATGATAATATGATAAATCGAGCAATTATATATTTATACCTCGTAGGATGAAAATCAAAAGGTATTACCCTCCCCTCAAAATGGGATTACAAAGTTTAAATTTTTAATCGTAAGTACATATCGAATTACAGGTACATACAAACTCGACGAAATAAATTTTGCACCGTATAGCTGTATATAACTGTCGGTACGATAGATAATTTACAAACATTCAATTGTGTCATGTCGTATAAATATTACTTACGAATAAAAAGTAAAAAATTTATTTTCAACACTTCGAAGGCATATTTGTGTCTATATCGTCAGTTATAATTGTAAGCTCGAAACGTCGGCGATTGTCAACACAGATTTCAACATCTTAATTCATTTTCTTTTAACACGCGTTTAAGATTTCATATTATACATATATAATCGAATTTCGCGTTTCTGTAACATATATATTCTATACATCCGATAATCTCTATATTTTTTTATTTATATAATTTTTTTTTTTTTGTTTTCCCTGTCACTTCTCAGTTTCGTATAATGATTACTAATTTATTATATTATTACTTCTTTCAATTACTATATGTATTACTATTATGTGTATATGTATAACGTTATAATAACGTAAAGATCATAAATATATATATTTATATACCCTTAACAATTGTGTTTCCCAGAGGACAATTCATTCCAATACTTCTTAAAAAGATTTTATTTCATGGGTATTATTATTATTATTTTATAATGGTAATTAAGTTTATCAACGCTAATTAAGTTATTAGACGATAGGCAGGTATATACCGAAAATACAATATTTTTTTTTTTTTTTTTTCAACTTCACATTGCCGAAATATCTCACAAAAATTGACCCAAATACTTTAACAACTTCATCGCTGTCCACAAATATACATTTCATTTATCCAGGGTACCCATAGCTATTCATCGACAATTATGATATATCGAAATTTCAATACTTTCAACTCGAGACTGAGGATCAACGTTATGCCGTCACAAGCGCAGTATAATAATTATAATATGTACAATACAACACGAATATTCTTATTGTTCGTACTGATTCAACGAGTACTTATATTTCTGGACAGAAATGAATTTCAATTATTACGAGCTTGGTCTGTAAGGCATGACAGTGAATTCTACACGTCGAAAGTGTTTATGCTGAAGAAATGTCCAAGTTTCTAAACTTGATCTCTAAGCATTGATATAACCAGTATTATAGCATTATAGCTATTAATATAATTGTTATCATGCTGTGATTACTAAAAATTTTATTTTATCAATCTACAACAAGATTTAAATATTTATTGAGCGAATTTTTGTCTGTAGGGAAACTAGAATTGTTGCGGGATATTGCAGCGAAGTGTGAATCGTTTAGATATCAATACATATGAAACTGATCGTTGCTCTTTGGATAAAATATTACAATGCGTAACGCAATATGATGACTGAATGTGTATCACGCTTGTTATAACATAAACTTAATTGTGCAATAATTAACACAAATTCTTGTGATACTCTTGCAAATACAGAGTCTTTTGGATCTTGATGAATTCATAAACCAGACTACACTTCACCTAAATGAATCACGGAGAAGATTTAAAAAACATTTTCCATTTTTAATAGCCATTATCAAAAATACCCCGAAATTGGATTAATTTTCAATTTATAACGTTCAACGAGCTTTCATTAATAAGTGTAGATGGAAACACATAGGTATAAGCTAAAAAATTTTCAACGAAAATTGTGTACCTCATCGCCGAAGTAGTTAGAACCTGAAGTTCATAAAATATTTCGAGATCTTTTCTATAAACACTGTGATACTGGATACAGTCTTCTCGCACCCTCTATTAATCATTAATTTTTATTATTTTATTTATTATTTACAATTATTATAACACGATGTCAACCGTGTGTCAGAATGACTGCACCGTCACTGGCAATTTGGTCCGACATGTATATATGCTGGTTCTCACATATCAAATTGCGTCGGTTTTAAACCATTTACCAATCAACAACGATCCATCTTCCTATCTTACATATTCAAACTGCGAAGAATCTATCCATATGTATATGTGAATTACAGAAGAACAATTATGTAGTACCCGGGATCGGGTTTAATAATCAATTTTACCCAAACTGTGCTATATTTTATAATTGTGCTGAATCGAGCTGTAAGACAGACTCTGTATCTATCTATATGTATAATAATAGCGATTCTGAAAGGACAACGGCCTTAATAATTATAACTATTTACATTGAAGTCATGTAATGAATAATGTCAGAAAGAGAAACGCGATCGTTGTATTGGTAAATAGTTCAACGCCTCTGCCAGATAGCTATTATAAAATGTCAAATATATATTTATATCATATTCTCGTTTTTTTTTTTTTTTTTTTTTTTTTTCTCATACATTTATTATATTTATTTTATATTTTATTGTGTATCTTTATGTACATATACATATATACACATGGGTATATTTTTATTGTCTATATATGTATATATCGCATACCTATATATGCATGACGTTGTATTTAAAGTTCTCTCAATTAACGTATAATTATTATTAACAAAATGATTTTTTTTCTTTTTTTTTTTTTTTTACTGAATGGATATAATATATGTATATGTATGTATGTATAGATTATAGATAGACTTTTATCACTTGTACGCGTGGTATTCATTTTATCTAATTCATCATATTATTTCCATAACATTATAATTGATTGATATATTGTATATATATAACAATTTTAAAAATATTTCAAAATTAAACAAGAGGCAATAGAATAATAATAATAATAATAATAATAATAATAATAATAATAATAATATTAATAATCATAATAGATAATAGTAACTAATTAATAATTATAGCATAATAAAAATACGATAACACAAATAATATAAAATGTATACAAAGGAGGAGGGCGTGTTTGGGTATTGGGAGGGCTGCTGTATGTCTGTATGTTCTTTACATCTTTCCTCCTATTATTTAAGCTTACTTTCGTTTTTAGTTATTACTTATTTTCAGTTAATTTCTTTCATTTTTTTTCTTCCTCCATATAGCAGGATAGGAAGAGAGGTTCGGCTAACAGGGTGAAAGGGATAATTTATTATTGAGCGACGAAACTGCTAGCTAAAAAAGCCGCCATGCGGTTTTAACTTTATACTCTGCTTCCCTAGATCACAGACATACGTGCGACGGCTAATTATTTACCGAGCAGATTTCTTTGCATTATTCAGCGAAGGAAAAAAAAAAAAATATATATATATATATATGTGGGTGTGTTGTAATTATAATAATGATATATCATTAATATTAATAATAATTCAAGAAACGTACTTAAAAATCTTATCAATACTGGAAAATAGCTTACGAGTTAAATCAAGTACAAAATATTATAATTTTTTCTAGTTGTTCGAGCAAGGCAAGGACGAGGATCGTACGAGGCTCTATTGTAACTCAACCGCATTCCCGTTTATTTAATTAGGAATTTTTTTTTTTTTTTTTTTTTTATTTCACTGTCAGAGAGCGATTTATTACTATTTATTATCCTATTAATTTATAAAATAACAAATCGATAAATCAACCGCGTACTTCTTTTTCTTTTCCCCAATGATTATGCATTTCAATAATCTACTGTGGAAAAGTTATTTGGTTTTGGAATTATGTTTCTTGTTCAGTTAAATGTTGTAAACATTTATGCATGGAAACACTATACACCTTATTACAATGTTTTGAATATAATTGGAACTTGCCGTAGACACTGACGTGTCATAAAACTCGTAACAGTTACAAGATTAGTCTTGATATTTTTAATTTACCTTCATGTAGAACTTTGCGATAATATAGTATCATAAAGATGAAATAATAATTATTAATTTGCCTGTAGGTCACAAATTAGAATGGAATAAAATTGTGTAAAAGTGTTATTAAATATATTAATTAATGTAATTGAAAGAACCGCGGTATACAGCCCCTGGTTTTAAGTACGCTAATTTCAAACTATAGATATACTATAATCATTTACCTATGTGATATAATTTATCATTATAACAACTAGACAAACTTTGTTAAAAATTTCTTTAGAAAAAAAAAAAAAAAAAAAACGAAGAAATAAATATACATATACATAGAAAAATAAAAAAAAAAAAAAAAAGTACGCAGTCGATGTGTAAGTAACGATGCGTAACGCATATCTCGTTACGTATCTATGCATAACTCTGCTTTTTTTTCTTTTTTGTATTAATTCATCGAATAAAGAATTGTTTGTCGCGCGTTCCTTTGCAAGTATATATGTATATATATTTGCAACTTGCCACGATCCTATTTATCAATTGTTGTTGACGTGTAAAGATAAGGAAAGAAAAAAAAAAAAAAATATGTGTATATGTAAATCCGTAATTGTAATAACAATAATAATGATTATTATTGTTAATATTATTGGGCAATAAATATATATATATATATACACACACAAATGATAAAAATGATTAAACATCCAGGAAGAAGTTAAGTTTGCACACAGGGGGGTTTGAGGGTAGAATCAATGGGGGGCGAGGGAGGGAGTAAAGTAAACAGTCCCGAGCACAGAAGGTCCATGACGTATAAAGGCCCAAAATTATTTGTAATTAAACTATAAACCTAATCCTGCCTAAACTCGTATTTAATAATATTAATAATAATAATAATGAATATCCTACAAATTACAAGACTATATCCTTTACTATATTTCAATTATTTTCTAACTTTAATATATAATATATATTTAATCGGTATATTATATATGGTTTTTTGTTTATTTACAAAATATGTAGAACATACGCTGTTCGTATCCTAACTACACAATATGCGTGCCGTGGCGCGAGACCTAAACTGTTTTATGTTATTTTATTTTCTTTTTCTTATAGTGCGCTTTTTGCTCAAGAACATTTTTTTTTTTTCTAATTACAATATCTATTTTACAGCCAATTTCAACAATATTTTTTTTTTTTGCCAAGATTCAACACATTTCTGCATGAATTTACAGAGAGTTCATTCGTATAAAAATCAGAAAAAAAAAAAAAAAAAAAAAAACAAATAAAAAATATTTAAGTCCGTTAAAACAGAATGTATGCGTGTGTAGATGTAACATTTAAATATAAATGATAGTAAATTTTATATAATATATACAATGGCATACGATAAAAGTGGATGATATACTATAAAGTGAAAGTAATGTGTCTGTCGATAAAGTATTGAAAAATTTATCAGACACGGCGATGGACACCATACGTACAGTACACGAGTGTAAAATACATCAGAGTCACGGCTTGAAGGAGAAAAAAATAGGAAAAAAAAAAAATTCAGTACCATAGAGCCAATATAAAATTGCTTAAAATCTAGGATGGCGATGGGGGGTGAAGAAAAAAAAAAAAAAAAAAAAAAAAAAAAAACCAAGATATCGACCATTTTGTAAAAACGATGACCATAAAATCTGTATATACAAAATACGTTGAACCTTAGCAAAGATCTAAAAACAGTCGATAAGTACTTTCAATAATATTGGAAACATATTATCATTATTATGTATTACATATTAGCGAATATGATGATCCTATTTATCAGTTATCGGGTCAATGATTGATTAAACGTTAAAACAATAACGTAACAAAGAGAATAAGAATGGAGTTTCTCATCGGGCTAGATCTAATGTTGCCTTACAATGGCACCGGTTGTTTTCATTTAATGTCATTTTCTAAATAGAATAATCATCGATTATTTTACCAATTATTTCATTTTCTCTTTTTCTAATCTTTGACACGAACGGAAAAACTCGATTCTTTAATTATGATACATCTCGCATATTAAATATGGGTATTTATCATCCGCGAGATACTTGACTACCATATTTACACCTATAATATAAACACATTTGCTGATTGCATTATCTAGATTTTTGTGCAAAGATTTTTTTAATATATGGACTTTGTTCATGCGAGTTGTTGAAATTTTTTCTTTTTTGTATTTATTTTAAACTTTTTTTTTGTTTACTATTTTCCACCTTTATCTATATAGTATACATATATCATTGTATATGTATATATATATATATATATATATATATATATATATATATATATATATACACACATACATATATATACACATACATATATATCAAGCATAACTAAATTCTACAAAGTCTGATTTATAGCAATAATCTTTTTGTTAAAACGGGTTTTTGTTATTTTATTTTATTTTATTTCATTTTATCACCGGATCACGTATTTTTTAATCTAATAAGTTTGTCCGATAACATTATTATTAACATTGGCATAGGCCTCGTCCGATTCGCCCCAGCAATAATATTTTATTTACTATCGACAAAAATCAGCTACGCGTTATTTTAAATTTTTCCTCCTCTCCTCTCAGCCACAACCACCCTCCTCTTGGTTCGATGGACTCGTTTTTAATCACAGTCGTACGCAACGATATTAGTTAATTAATTTGATCAAATAAGATTTCGAGCGTTGCTCAACGAGCCATATATAACATCAATTTATTAATTTCTAAACACTTAAAAGAAAACCGTCGTGTAGTTTCCATAATACCGTTTATTTATTTACTTTATTTTATTTTTTTGTTTTTACTTATCACCGCGATATTATAGGTATAGGTAAACGCGTATTTGTATTGCAATAATAATAATAGTAATAATAATATTAATGATAATAATAATAATAATAATAATAAAAATAGGTATATAAAATTAGAAAAGATAGAATCCTCATTATTCAAACAAATAAATGAATGAAATTATTCATTGCGAAAAAAAAAAAGAATCATAATTATTGCACGAAATTTGTAAAGATCAAAGACACTATCTATCAGATACAATATACAACTGGCCTGCGAAAGAAGAGTATAAACGAAAAAAAAAAGAAAAAAAAAAAAAAGGTGAATTATGAAAATACTCTCAGGACAGGATAATTTCGATAATAATGTTCCACACTTTCACGGTTACAGCATAGTATAGAAATACACATACCTACTTTTATAGCATAACGCGTAGCCGATTAATGTTTCAACATCCCCCAGTCAGGGAGATCATCTCTATCAACAAGAATCACTCTTTTTCATCTAACATTAAGAGTAATACTCTATCCCACGAACACGTCGCGCCTGGCGTGGATAAAGAAAATGTATATATATAAAACAAAGAAAAAAAAAAAAAGGAAAAAAAATGTATGTATATTATATATATATATATATATAGGTATATATATATGTATAAATAAAAAGTTCCTCCTCCTGTCCCTAATCATTCCACGAAACGATATCATGCAGACAGTTATGTATTTCATTTCATTTTATTGTATTTCATACGATCGTATCACTTCTGGCGACGACGTTCTCGCAGTATTACGACGTGGCCGTGCTGCGGGGCGAGGGGGCATGCTTCGTATCACAGTTGGCACGTGGGGGCTAGCTGCCGCTGGTACTGCCGACCGGCAGCGAGTGAGGGGCACCCATCGACGTTGGGGGGGCAGTAAGAGGTCCTGAAATTTAATAATTAATATTAAACCGTGAAAGGATTTCATTGAAATGAATAAAAAATTTCGTAGATTAAAAACCTGTTGAATTTTGGAAAACTTGAAACTTTTAAGCAAACATAAATTACCATTAACGCCTGGGGAGGACTCTGACGCCGGAAGAGGGCTGACCAAACTATTGGCGCTCATTGGTGTAGAGTTGGCTTTTAGTTTCTGTCTTACTTCTCTGATCTTCAATTGAAGACTGGCTTTGGTAGGAAATATGTCGGCATGATTTGCCTGAAAGGTTGATGTAGCCTGAGTAGTCGGGAAATATCCCTGTTCTTGAAACAACTGCATGACGAGTTTTCTCCGTTGTTCCAATACCTTTCTGTGACCTCTCTCATTTTCGCCTCGGCTCGCTCCGACAGTTGTTCCGCCAACACCTCCACCAGGAGTCTTTGGCGTGCGTGGGGAACTTGCGTCTACGTCACCGACCAGCTCAGTACTTGCTCTAAACGCCTCTATGTTAAAGTCTGGACCGAAAAACGTATTTCCTGTCAACTTAACACTGCTAGCAGACTTCGGGGTGGCTGACATCGATATGTCCGACTCCATATCATCCTCATTCACTGCAAGGGGGACAATAAAGATTAGTTCGGTCTTCTCTAATTATTTACGAGCGGGAGTTTGCTTGTTTGCTGGCTTATAAACTTACAACTGGGTCTATGAGGTCCCTGCCCAGATTTTTTACGATAGTCCTGAACGGACGAAGATATGCTGGACGAATGTAGCCCGGATGTGACTGATACATGCGGCGACGCACCAGTTGCATTCCCAATCCCGATTGCACTAGGACTCTGAATTTCCTCTGGCTTGAATTCTGGTAACGATGAAAATTTCTCCTGGAAGTTTACTTGCTCCAGAACCCTGAAACCAATAGAATTTCAAGTATTAGAAGTGAAATTATTCAATTTATTTGTGTGGGTAGAAAATATGTAGTTCCAAAGTTCATAGAACTATTTTACCTGTCCATGCCGTCCTCGACGTTCTTTTTAAAGAAAGAGCCTTTCTTAGTCGATGGTGACGACGCGGCCAAAGGTTCGGCAGAGTTGAGTTGCAGCTGATCAAAATTTTGCATTGAATTAGGGGGCTGTCGATTGTCGGAATGCTGAGACGTCGGAGGGCCATGATCTCCCGCATTTGATGTGGGAGGCATTGCTGAAAAAGGTCATAAACAACAATATCGTTATTAAAACTGATATAATAAAATAATGAATAAATAAAAATTCATCTCTAATTAAACTTTCTAACCCATTGATTGTCTCCTCTGAAGCGGAGCCCGACCAAGTTGTGCCGGTGTTGGAGCGAGCATAAATGGAGCCTTATTTCCTACGTCGACGGTATTCGACGTTCCAATAACTCGCTGTTCCTCCATGGTGTAAGATTTGTTAGACGAGTGATCGCTGTTGTGTGGAGTGTGTGGAGTATGAGGGGTCGAAGGTTGTTTGTAACTATCACCAGGTACTAGAAGATGAATATTAACGGTGACTTTTCTTTCTTGATCCGATTTCATATTATTTACTGTTTTGACAAAAATTTCAAAGTTACATTTTGCTCAAAATTAAATAACCGTACGATATGATTATAAACGAAAAATATATACAAGAAAAGATTAAAGTAGATATATTACTCACCGTAAAATTGAGCATGATTTACGTTAGGTTGATTATCATTTTGCTCGATTTCAGCAAGCCGAGCAACCGAATGTCCAATTCCCTTATAACTGGGTGTGCTTGGACTCTGAGTTGAAACTGGATAAGATTTGCTCACAATGACACTGTGAGTTTCGACTTTACTACCGGCGACAATATTCTGCACAGATATACCGCGGCCACTGGCATCTGAAAAAAAATAGAATAGAAAAAAATAAGATAAAATGAACTAAACTAAACTAATGGCATTCTTCTCTGACTGAGTCATTTGGCAGTAGACTTAAAATAAAGTGCTAAAGTACGCGGGTATAGCTACAAGTTTAGATCCCTGAGCCAAGGAATACGAATTTATGATGACAAAGAGAAAGATAAGCTCGTCAGCACGCATTGAATAGTTTTTTATTTCTTCCAGGGGTGAATGCACGTTAAGTTCAACTCTAAAATAGATTCTGTCACAATCCAAAAATAAAATAAATTGGCAAAAATCTCTGAAAGAGTGTCATAAACATACCTGAAACGGGAATCTGAAAATTGCTGTACATTCTGGTGTGAGGAGAGGCTTGAGCAAGATACTGAGACCCATGCTGCGGTTTAGAGACAGCAACAACCTCGTTATTAACCACAGCCAAAGTTAATTGAGGCTGAGAACCGGCGCTCGAAGGTGACGGATGGTGCATTGAGTTTGTCGACTGTATTCCCTGCTGTTGTTTCAATAGAGTCATCATAGGTCTGACCTGTAACTATCGTCGAAAACGGACATCGTGACGTTATAAGTAATCTATGAAAGCTATTTAAAATAAGAAAAATTTTATTTATGAAAAATAATTGCTCACCGAATGGGGCACTACTGATGTAGCAGAAAATTTTTGTACAGTTCTACCATTCTCGTTGTGGATATTGGCTACTAGATTGCTAACACTGTACTGCGTGCTATACTGTTGTTCGTTTTTATTCGGCTCTGGTTTAACAACCTTTGGAGATACTGGCATAGTTATGAATGCTCCACCTTTAGGCTGAAAGCCCGACACTCCCGTTGGATTAACAGGGCTGTGATAAGGGTAAGTTGAAAGGACAGATACTGTACCACCCTTGTCCATGGAAGTATGTTGGTATTTTGTCGTGGTTTCCATACCGGTTGGTGGCAAACGAGCTGGAATATAATAAAGCATAAAATCTACGATTCTTATTGATTTTCCGGATAGATATATATGAAAATTTTTTAGATTAGATGTTGTATGGTGTTGATTTACCTTTAATAGGCTTAGGCCTACATGTTATATCCATCTTAGTGTCTTGTCCATCACGTTTCTGACCGCTTACAGGCGAGTATCTCGACTGGGCAAAGTTTTTATTCTCTAAATCTTCATCCTGTCCTTCATTGTCACTGTCCGTCAATTTATCTTTGCACTTTAGGTCTATTTCCGGCTGAGGATCTTCACAAATAACCATTTGATCATCGTCAGAAGCATTTCCATCTTCTTCCTGCTTCATATCAGACTCTGTGGTATCCATTTGCATAGGCATTTCAGAAACACGTCGTGGATCTCTGGGCTGACCGACGATCTTTTGGACAAAGTATTTCTTTTAATTGCTATAAAACTGATTTTCTCACAAAACAGAATAAGTTTATTAATCTAAAACTCTTGAGCAAGGCTCACCTCGATGTTTGGAGGTTCGTTATAAACGCTAGTCGCTAGTACAGAGGCTTCGTCAACGGGTCGTGGAGTTAAGGGTATGTCATCAGACGGAGGTCCCATGTCTGTTTCTTCCCCAGTGCTATTCAACTTCCCTCTAGGTTCGGCGCCCTTGAATCCAGTGGCGGATGATTTCCGTCTATCTTTGCTGCACCATTTCCAATCAGGATGGGCTTTAAAGTGTGCTTCTTTTACCTCAGAGGCAAGTTCGTGATACTTTTGCTTTTCCTCTGGCTTTAGGGCGTACCACCATTCGCCAAGAATCTTAGAAACCGTTCTGTTGTCTTGGTTTGGATGTCTGAGGTGAACAAGCGCTCGATGACGTTTCGAAAATATCATAAAAGCATTCATGGGTCGTCTTATTCGGTCCTTGGCCTGTAACATTGGTGGTTTTTTCACAGTTTGCTACAAAATGTAGCAAACAGAAAACGTGTCATTCTTTATAGATTTACCCTCTAAAACGTTTCAAACAGACGAACGAAAATAATTATTCACTATGCTTTTATTAGTTAATGTGAAAAGCTAAGAGGACTCAGAAATGTCTTTATTAATCATACAAAATAAGTCAAAGAAGAAGAATTGCAAAAATAAATTCAAGCCAAAATTTTCTCAGAGCAACGAATAGTTTTCCGAAACGATGTGATAAAATAGCTTCAAAGGTTTCTTATAGTTCCTTAAAAGCTTGGCTTTTCAATTTTTTATGGTTCAAGAACAAAACTGAATACATCAAAATTTTTTACCAAAGAAGAACTCACTTTCAACGGACTTTGTGGGTCTTTGGTGTGTAATGCGCCAAGCGATTGACTGCGTCGCTTATTGATGCTGGCTTCAACTTCGGCAGGTGTAGTTGGTTCAGTTTCAAAAACGTCGTCGTCATCCTCCTCCGCAGGTGTGATGGGATCGGGTCCGGCACCAGTACCATGTCCGGGCCCATCATCGTTAGGATTGTTGCCCATGCCCATAGGGATGGGAGGTGCACTCAGAGGCGGGCTCAGGGCCGAGGGAGGAGGACTGACCTCCGGTTGGTCCAGCACTGTCTGCCAGGAAAAAGCTGGAATGAAATTATTTGGTTAGTTGTGATGAATGTGGTTAGTAACAGCATGGGACTAGCAGCTGGTGATGTACAATATGTTTAAATAATCCAATCGCCGATTATTTACGCAATAAATATAACGCTGCTAGACCCCTAGAGAATACGATGAGTTAGTGCGAGTATTGAAGTATAACCAAGGAACATGAGAAGGCGAACAACAATTTAGCAATTTATCTTACATTTTTATTTTCATTTTCGAAATTTATAAAAATCCGGAGATTCTATAAAGATATAAATGCTGTTCGAAAACTTTGTTCTGTAGTTAAACTTCATAAATGGTTAGTTGGAACCCCTTGGCCTAAAATACAAGCAACATCAAACACCATATTGCCAAAAACCAACGAAGAATGAGGCGAAGTGTAGTTAGAAAATGAGACAGAGGCACGGTTTGCTTAGATTCCGTGTCACTGTTCGAAGAATGGTATTATATATATTCTTTTTGTTCGTTGAGAAAATAAATCACTAGGTATTGTAGAATCTCTAGACTTGTAATTAAAGAATTTGGATTGTTATAATCTTCATTTTTTTCACATAACTGAATTCATAAATCGAAGGAGTACCATTATTCGAATCGTAGTTAGCAATAGAGAACTTGAACGATGACCATGTTTCGTTCTATGGGGTTCAAACCTTTTTTCCATTTGCGCACAGCGTTGTTCAGAAGTTGCGGTGGTTGGGGCTGGTATGCGGGAGAAACCTCGCGGCTTCCATCTGTGAAATTCTTTCCATTTAGTCATAAACTCTCATAATTAAATGACAATCGCCGGGTCCGCAGATTTGCGTAAAAAAAATTTTTGCATTTAAAAAAAAAACCATCCAGGGGTATGACAAGTATACAAAACTGAAAAATTGCTTCCCAGTAATTCGATTTAATCAATCAAAGAAATTCTACGCTAAATATTTCAATAATTTTATGCTAGGACGTTCATCTATTTTTTGTATAGGGCTGGGTGTCGCTGAACTTAGAAACAACCTGTAAATTGTCTGATAATAGGTGTGTGTAAATACATACCAGTAAAAATAAGCATTATCACGATTTGAGAATCGAATGAGTCTTGTCCTGATCAATAATGAATGGGATATCGTTTCTAAAAATCTAAGATAAGATATGGACAACACTCTACTAGATAATCCCTATAATACCCTCGTTTTTCATTTAACGAGAATTATATGTATACAAAAACTCTAAATTGAATTCATTTTATCTAAACCAGAGGTAGAAAAATAAGCTTGCAATAAAATCTTATACAATTCGAACAGTAATAAGAATGAAATTGAACAAGCTTATGACGAATTTAATAAACTTACATAGAACTCCGTTGTTCTTTTGATTATCTTCTCGAGGAGGTTGAACCTTAGTCATCGTGGCCAAGTGGCTCGGTTGAACGATTACTGGCTGGAAGACGCTGGTGGGTGGTGCAGAGTCATTGGTCGTAGTGGTAGCTGACATTACGACTGTAGCAGGGGTCGGTAAATTCCGCTGAGTTTCGGTATGAGATGAAAGATGAAGCGAAGGGCCTACCTTGCTGACCTAACAACAAAATACATCTTGTATGCCCTACCTCAATTCTGAAATTATCTTGATTAAACAACAATGTATGGTACTTGATAAAAATAACAAATAAAGAAAAGAAAAGAAAAGGCGATGTACGTTTAGCACTGCAGGATGTTATTTATTCGCGAATTTGTATTTTAATAACAAGAAGCCGTTCTCTAAGATTGTGTCATATTATTAGTACATCTAAGTACCTGTACTCGTGGGGCTGATCCTTTGAACGAAAGAAGGAAGGGAGACATCCTACGCCTCTTAGCCGTCAGTTTTTCGATAGGCAAGAGCGCGAACGAGGGTCGACAAACTTTTATTCTCTATACGTATTTAAAAAGAGTACATCCCCGACCCGACCGTCTCGCCAGCCTTCGCTGTCCGTGTCCAAGAAATTTAATAAAAAGTCTTCTCCCCCCCTTCTTTCCTCCCAGGTCTCATCCATGGTTTACCTAATCCAAAAGTTATTTTCCTTGACAAATTACCGGGGTAAAAAATAAAATGAAAAAATTCACTCGAAGAAAGAAGAAAACCAAAGTATGAAAGAAAAGTTTCAAAGCATATTTAAAATAACAGAAAAGAAAAAAAAACAAAAACAGGTAGTGATAGTGACAATAATGAAGAAGAAAATCCACCGTTCAAATTCAAATTCGATATGAAAAAACCGTGCCAAATCCCGCGTACATCGAATAATCATATTCATTTATTATAAATGAATGACAACAATATCATAACTCACCTGTTGAAGAGCGGACATTTTCTCAACATGGACGGACTGAGCGGCCGGTGACTGTGGGGGTTGACACTGGGTTTGATGCAAAGGTGGTAGTTGTCCCAAATGATTAATCATGTTTTGCCTATACTTGTCTTCTTGATTAACGACCAAATGTCCAGTAGACGGTGCTTCCATTGTATTTTTCATTATATATTTCTTCTCATGTTGATGTGGCATCAAGTACTGCATAGATTGACTTTGTGGCAATGGTTGAGCATAGTCAACAGGTTGCTCTTGTTGTTTATGAATCATAGTAAGATTCTGAGGTGGCGGTGCAGAAATAGCAATATGAGGCGAATGGGGTGGCTTCAATAATTGATTATTAGATTCAGCTATTTCCTGATGACTTGAAAATCCGTTATTAGCCGTCAGTGCATGCTGCAATATTATACTTTGCTGCTGCTGTTGCTGATGTTGTTGCTGTTGTTGTTGTTGTTGTTGTTGTTGCTGTTGTTGCTGATGATGTTGCTGCTGCTGCTGAGCAAGCGAAGTAACAACCGAAGGATGCCTAGGAGGTGGGCTTTGGTCCGACCAAGTGGGAATGGTCAAATTTTGTCCCGACATTATTCTAGCAACAGGTGAAATCCGTATAACGCTTGTTCCGATGCTAGATGGTACTGTTTGTGCCGGTCTTCCAGTTGGCCTCACTAATTCTGGTCTTATAACAGGCTGTTGATACTGAACCATGAAGTTAGTTTGGGTTGGGGAATGCTTCCATTTAGCACCAGGCGATATTAATGGTGCTGCGTGATGTGCAGGACTTGATATTGGCATAAAAACGTTCTGATTTAATCCTAAAGGTGGAACTGGAGACTGATTTATGCACGGTGATACAGAAGACTGGCCTGTCGGCGAAGAAAATGCTGGAGTAGCGGATCTCGAACTTCCTAGAGATACTGAAACAAGGAATGATGTCAAATAGTCTTTCCTTGAGCAATTTATAACACTCGATTTAATTTAAACTTACAACGTCAAAAAATTCATTCTTATTCTTAACAATATTGTTAATTTTATTAATAACACTGATTCCTGCTTCATATTGAGGCTTAGTTATTCAGACATATAAAAAAGAATTACTCACCGAGCATATTAGCAGCCTCCGTTTCGTCCTGGTCAAACCTTCCAGCTATTCTTCTGTCGCCATAATTTGGCGAGGTGTCTGAGTCTCTTGAGGTTTCTTCTCCGTCCATCTTGCCCCTAAAGCACAGGGAATAATGAAATAAACGTGAATGTCTGATAAGTCCGAAGCCAAAGTGAAATGCTATTTAATTATATCATGGCTACTCATTAATAGAATGAAATTTCTTACCCAGGAAATGTGTTTGTGCTTCTGAACCCTGATCCCTTTAAACTGAGATGACGAGAGCAGTAACCTCTCCGTTGACTCTCCTTAGAACATCCCTCCTTGCTGCAAAGCCTTCTCCATTGTTTACCATTGAATTTTTTTCTAATACCACTAGACGTCGCCACTACGTCACCCTTTTTATATTTGTGTGGCGTTGCCGCCTGAGATCTGTAAGTGAAATATACATAGTATCAAGAATATTGTGTTAAAAAATAATCTTCAAAGTAGAAAATGCGTTATGCATCAGGTTTTTTGAGCTCAAATACAATCATTTGAGAAATATCACCAATGTTCAATTTAATTACCTGGGTGTGGCCGCCTGGGAACGAGGAGTTATACTACGTTGCTCGACTAGGCTGCTGGTACTTCCTCGGCTTTGCATGCTGCTCCTTTTACTGCTTCCTGACAATTTTGCATCTGTCAGTTAAATACGTTTGAAATTATTTCCTATGCTGACCTATCTAGGTCCCTACATGAAGATCTAATCTAATCAAGGCTCATCTTTTTTCCCATATTATCGGAAATGAGCGTTACACAATTCATAGCTAAAAAACTATTCATCAAAATGTAAAGTTCTCCCAAAGTGTCTACTAAAATCCCGACCAAAAATTCCCTAAGAATTTCAGATTTTTCCAGGCAATCTTAAAAAATTTTCAAATGTATTGGAGATATTTTTTTCTATTTATTCCTCGACAAGCCAAACAATCCCAAAGCATACGGATTTAATCTTATTTTAGTTATTTTTTTCGAATCTTTGGGGCTAAATATAATGTTTTATATTACAATGTTCGAAAAAAATGTAGTATTTATAAAGTTTTTGGTTCAAACTAAAAATAAAATGATAGAAATATTTTAAACATAATAAAACTTGAATTAATTGTACGATACATTCTTAAAAAATTCCCTGAGATTTCCAAGTTTTTCCCTGAGAAGAGAAAATTTCCTGAGAATTGAAGGATTTCCAGGTTTTTCTAGATAGAAGACGTCCTGTACTCCCTTTTATCAAATATTAAAGTAAAATCTGAATTCAAATATAATTTACCTGCATCTGAAGGAAAAGTTATATCTTCTCTACGAAGATCATCATCGCTATCATCCTCGTAGATTCTACTCCCATTACTTATACTCAAAGTGCTGTTAACAGGATGGACGGAAGATACCTGCAGCTCGGCAAAAGGACTTGTTGCAGTATGCCTTGAATATCCACCACTAACATCGCTGTGAGGGATATGAGATGCATGTGGCGAGCTGTGGTGCATCTGCTGCAAGACCGGTACCGGTGCTGGAGCCTCCAAAGAATTTCTATATCCTCGATCTGACGATTAAAACATTTTTAGGGTGAAATCAGTCATTGAATGAATAACAATGAACAGAAATGAATAAAAATGAGTTAAAATTTGATAGATAAAGCGGAAAACCCTTACCAACAACTTGAGCTCTTGGAGGATCATTGGTCTCCATACCTTCTTCTAGTTCGTCCCACCAAGGTGGTTGAACGAGCCTTAAATCAGCTCGTTTAACAATGAATTTATCGTTCTGTTCATCCTCGGCGGGTATTTTGACAACAAATCTAACGGGATTAGTGAGTATTTCATAAACAGTACCCACGACAAAAACACTGGTCAAATTATCAACGTGGCTATTAGAAGTCGGGCATCTAACACAAACTTTAGCGTCTACATTAACTTGGGGAACTGAAGGACTGGCATCACCAATAACGTCGTACTTTCCCGCACCAAGTACTTCGATGTATTTAACAAGCTTACCCTGATCTCCGTCAAATTCAACCCATATTTCACCATGACTACTCGCACTCCTTATAACACCGGGGTAATAATGCGAGTCTTTTAATGCTAGCACTCTGTGATCCCTCCACTCACTCAAATCTATTGTAACTGCAGTTGTTTGACGAACACGAGACCGCGGCGGTTCTTCTCTACATGAATAATCTACCGCTGTACTTTGCGGAGGAGGTACTACCGCCTGGGGAGTTGGTACCTAGAATACAAATGAAAATTAATAGAAATTGATAGAATTTGGTTTAAAAAATTCATCAAAATTATACAAATTTATTCAGTTTTTCCTTTTTTTTTCTTTTTCTTTTCAATTTCAGTTTAAACCACACAGTTTTTTGATCATGAATAATTCTTTTAATAACGGATTGAACATTATGTATAAAATTGGTAATTGGTTTCTGATAAAATCATACCGAAAGTTTGAAATTTTTTTTTTACTCAAAAAATATAAATAAAACAAGAAAATTAATTTAAAACTAAAATATTGTAAGAACTGACCTGATAATATTCTGGGTTCTGCTGTGCAGTTTGTTGTTGCCCAGTCGTTAAAATTGGCGTATGTTGCTGAACCTGGATATTTGTTTGAGGTATAGATTGGTTACCTCTCAAAGGAACCATGTTAGTAACATTACTAGTAACGTTACTGGTCTTGTCCATCTCCTCGAGTTCCCATAGATCGAATTTTCTCTTTTTCGGTAATTTTTTAGCGCTTATTGTTGGGTCGGACGGATCCCTTTGTGGGGGTGGTGGAGGCGGGGGTGGCTGATCCAATACAGACTTATTATCATCCGCGGATTGTCCTCCGCCTCCCCCGCCTCCAGCTCCAACTACCCCGTACTGACCCACTCCTAGGGGATCCCCCCGTTTTTCAGGCATCTCAGGATGCGCTGCGGTCAACATATCGCCAGCACGATCGGGAACACGCTGCTCTAAAATATTTAGAAAAATAAGAAATAAAAAATTAAACTGAAAATCAAAATACAAAATAAAAAAAAATTATATTTTTATCCCTCGTTCCTTTCTTCATTTCTTTTTCCGAAAATCTATATGTATAATCGTAATATTTTTTTTACGACGCGGAGGATAGGAGGATGAGGAGGAGGAGGAGGGTAGTCTTAACTTACAGTCGACACGTGTGAGAGGGGGCTGCGGGCCGTAGTGCGGCGATTGAGAAGTAGGCGATCGGTGACAACGGCTGGGTGCATACCTTAGCACCCGGGTATCGGGGACCGGATGCGTTGAGTCCGGGCTTTCTGGTCTCCGTCTTTGGCGCAAGAGAGTAGTTGTTCCCTCACCCAGCTCCAGTTCTCCTTCCCAGCTCCAGCTCCCGAGCATCCTACTCTCCAAATTCTCGTCTCGCTTGGTCACTGCAGTCTTTTTAGTATCTTAACTATCTTCTAATGATTGCCCTGAATTGCAAATGCACAAAGTTAATTTACTGCACGTATTAGTCAACGGTTAAAAAATCCACCAAATAGATGAGGGTGGTCTTTAATTTATTCTAATTAAATTACGCATTATTGTAATAGATAATTTATTATCGCGGTAATCATTACAATAATTCGAACACGAACACGAATACGCATCGACGCAAGACGAAACATATAATAAGAATAAGAAGAAAGTTAGTCGTCATGAAATCAACGGCGTAGAAAACATCGTCAACAACGCATTGGAAAAATCAATCGTTCTCCTATACTATACATTTATATCACAGAGAAATTCTTTGAATTTCACGTCAGATATAGTAATTCGTTGAATTTCATATTCACGATATCTGGAGTGTACCGTAGGACGTAAACAGCTACGACGATTACTCTAAACGCAGAGGTAGGTATAGTCGTGAGGGTAATAATAATACCCGCTGGTTTATTCATTGTTAAGAATAAAAGCACGCCCTTTTAACGGCAGTCTTCTAAACTCTTAACAACTTGTAACCGATACCTGAGCCCATACCCGGCCGTACGGAACACCATTCAATGAAAACAGAAAGGGTCTTTTCCGACGGTTCGCTTCGCTCGTTTCAACTCTCACTCACTCTCTCACTCTCTCACTCTCTAGCTGCTCTTCTCTCTTTCTATATTTCTATAGTCTATCTCGTATAATATATTATAATAAGGTGTATACTCGCGAATATTATTGTGTACTTTCGTAAGTCTGTCCATGGGGGGTAAGGGAAAATGTTCTATTCCAACTAACAATGGACCGAGATATGTATATCTATACTATACAAGTTTTGAGGAACTAAATCCTCCGAGGCTGCTCCTTCATCGCCCGAAAACTTATACTATTGTCAGTGTCATAAATCAGACTGCACTGTTACAGGTATAACCCGAGTCGAATGGACGATACTCGAAACTACAATGTAGTTTAAAGGGGCGCGGTTGTATAAAAGTAAGATTTTTCAAAACCGAATGACGACTGCACTTCGGTATGAGTTATAAAATCTGGTTATAAAAGTAACCTAATATCCTAATTACACGACTTAAGCGAAGAAAAATGTTCTATGCAGTTTTCAGATTGCTAAATATACGTATATGTATGTATGTACGTTGAAGAAACACCGGGATAATAAATACACGTATATATTATACGTATCTGATGTTTTTATAATTTACGCTACTCGTAATACAAACGAATATAAAATTAGCCTTCTACTCTCGCCTCTCTATACGTTCCGCGAGCGTGCGATGAGTACGCAATGTTTGTTGCATAAAAGTGAAATAAAAATACTTTTGTCTTCCGGCTGCAATCGCCGAGCTGCGAACTGAACTTTATACGTCGACGACTGCAATCATTAAATATACCAATATCGTGCAAACAACACGGTCACACGTTAATTTAAATTATTAAATTTTTGTGTAATTTTTTTTTTTTTTCTCTCTTTCTTTTTAGATGTATGATGTCGATTTAATTGAGAAATTTAATCGAATAATCAATGCATGAATATTACGTGTAGGTGTAATATATCTACAATCTTGTATAAGTATTTGGCAATTAAAACAATTGGGAATTCCCCGAATCAACTTACTCGTTTCTTATACTTAAATTATTAAAGTCTGTGTCATTACTAAATTCAATAGCGATGATATTTGTTTGGTACAAATATGCTCGTTACATGTTATGTGTATATGTATGTATCGTATCCTATACCAGTGCGAAAACGTTTGTGAGTCAAGCTCACTCCGCACCGCACGCTCGCGTAATATACGTAACTAACAGAATAAATTTCCCCTCTCGTATACACACAATCATCAGTCAGTTATTAAAACAGGCACTTTTTTATTTATTTAATTTTCTTTTTGTTTTTTTTTCTTTTATATTTTCCATTAACGTATATCTATATTATTTGCATATGGGCTCATACACCGATAATCAATAATTGGTACTAAATTTAGAGAAAATCTTTAAAGTATTTAAAAAAAAAAAAGACAATGAACGCTGAAACAAGCTTCGAAACATTTGTTTAACTAATAAAGGAACAACTTATTAAAACACTCCGAAATTCTTCATCATTCTATTAATTCCCCCGGGTGAACACGGCTTGTATAGACCTATACGACTATACTTTATACCTAAAGTAAAAGTTCAAAGATTCTAGAAACATTTCCGCGAGAGCTCAAATTTCAAATTTTTTAAAGATCCTAGTCGAGATGCTATACGTATGTATATATGTATAGATATGTATACATGTGTTAGTATACGTCAATCGCAGCGGCGTAATCTCACATCGCACATGCCTGCCTAGCTGAATAATATTCTACGTGCGAGTATATATAATATGCTATAGCGCTATGATTATAACAATAAGTGACATCGTCCTGGCTTGGCTAATTGCGAGCGTTATCTCTAGTTCTAAACTTATATGTATTATACATTTTATACATAAAATATCGCCACTCCTGCCCCCCTCCTGCACTGCGCGCGAAGGAAAAAAAAATAAAGATAATTATACATATTTATTATCAACGAACTGCTGGTGAGGAACTGCAAATTCTATGATTTTGATTTTGTATTTTTATTTGAATTTGTAATTTTTTTTTTTCTTCCACCGCACCGGCCCTACCTTGCATCATTATTAAACCAATGATGAAATCGATTCGACACGGTACAGAGAGACGAGCAAACGATTGACCAACTGACGAACGGAAACGTATGCAACGATCAACAGTTGGCTTTGTAAAACTACATGTTAAACTGTTTGTAGATTTGTTAAAATCTAATAAAGAATTGATTTGAATGATTTTTGATATAAAGAAGAAATAATTATTTTTCGAGATCGCAAAGTCAACGACCGCAGAGATTACGTCGCGCTGTTTTGTATTACGAATCTAAAATGATGAGAAATAGAAAAAAAAAAAAAAAAAAATCTCAAAGTTGATCTCATAGTAGAATTGATATCGATATGTAATAACCAGTAATAAATTTGAAGGTTATATTTAAAAGAAACCAGACTTCTCGAAGGCAGTTCTTTGCCCTCGTCGAGTGAATAGCTAAACCGCTCGCTCGTGGCACACGATGATGCACCAGTCTCTCTCTACAGTCACGGACACAAAGCGCTTCCATTGAGGAAGTCAAGTAAGATGATGAAAAAAGAATAAAATACAAAAATAAATAGAGAAAGAGAGAGGAAGAAGAAGAAAATAAATACGGACTCGATAATTTTAATCTTTCGATTTGAAACGCGCACCCTATCTACCGCATACAGATTAAAGGGCGACTGTGGCTAAGAAGCAGGAAGACGGAAAAGACAGACATCACACTGACAGAAAGGAGATAGAGAGATAGAGAGATAGAGGGAGAAGGAGAAAAAGTCGGAGTCGTGTACAGAGTATATAGGGGCGTACGTAATTTTCTGACAAGGAATGAAAATAATCCTTCGAATCTCCGTAGTCCCTTGGTGTTAAAGTAAGAGCATCGCGCGCAGAGAGCGCACCATCTTGACCGAGGAGGTGGAGGAAGAGGAAGAGGAGGAGGAGGAGGAGGAGGACGAGGAAAAGAAGGAGGAGGTTGGGAACAATACAATAAACCCATTGTGAGAAGAAAAAATTCCAGGAGAACGAAAGAATTTTGTTTCACATCTACATAAGTGAACATTACATGTACGCATATTTTTATATACGTATACCTAGTTGTATGTATGTAACGTGTGTATGTAGGGGTATGTAAGTGTGCAGGAGAGGCGGCACACGAGTAATGTTACGACCCACGACTACGAGGACTAAGAAGACGACGGACTCGCTTACGGATATAGTCCCGAAGTAAGAATAATAATATTAAAAAAAAAGAGAAAAAAAAAAGAAAGAAAAAAAAAACCACTAAGGAGAAATAAAGAAGAGAAAAGACGTTTGCGCGTACACATACGTAAGCGACGACCAACGTATGTATTTGATGCACGTATGGTCGCCGTATAAATAGACAAGAGATAGTACTAGGATACAATATAGTACAGTATAAGAACCTAGGTATACATGGACGAAAACTCGATCCACACTCGATACACCATCGTCATCACGGAGCCGCGATCAGCACCATCACAAATACCACCATAATAATCACAATCACGAACACATGAAAACGGTGGTCCACCACTACTACACTACTACTACTACTACCGCCAACACCACCACCGCCACCGCCACTACTACTACCACTAATAAAATACGACAACGAGAAAGACGAGGACTCGGAAGACCAGAAAACACGACGACGCACAGAAACGTAGTATTTCTTTGGCTGCCCCCACCAGCTACGGTAAATAAACACGGACTCGGTGGTGGTGTTCGTAGGATTCCAACGTCGGATAATATACCGCGCGCGATATATTTCTGGTTCAACCGATAGCGTTGATTCGTTATGCGATGGGTACCCCGAACAGCAGAACAGAGGCCCGGGACACTAGCCGCACCGGAATTCGCTTGGATTCGCGGTGTGTCGGTTCACGATTCCGTCGTTTGCTTGATCACGTCACTGGGCAACTCGCGCGCACACACACACGCGCCACTCGAGCCTCTCTTACAAGCTTATACATATACCTACACTGGGGGAACTGAGCGAGCGAGTGAGTGAGCAAGCGAACGAGCGCGCATACTCTACACTCTTCCGAAAACTCTCCTCTATCCGTCGTTCATCGTGTTATGTGTGGGTTTATTATTTGGGTGTGGGTGTCGCGGTGTGAGTGCCTGTGTAGCTAGCTGGCTAGCTAGCTTAGCTTAGCTTAGCTACCTAGCTAACTCACTCAACGGCGCTCGTTTGATTCACGCTATATTTACCGTAGTAGACAAGAACAAGCGCGGCGAAGTCTTCCACCAAATATTCGGCATTTTTTCTTTTCTTCTTTATTCACCGTCTATAACCCACCTACGCTCTCACTGCACCTCACTAGACTAATTATATTTTACTTTTGACGCTTCGATACCCCGCTAGTTGCTACTACTACTACTGCTGCTGCTGCTGCTGTGCCGTTCAGTTCTGTATTGTACTGTTCCTTCGCGCTCGGCGACGCACGTAGGTACAGTGTATGTTATACACCGTGGATACAGCGAACAGAATCGCTCGTGGTCGTTCGCTCGACTAAACTCGGTCCTCTGAGAGAGAGAAAAAGAAAGAGAGAGAGCGAGAGAGACTAGACTAGTTCGTGGGACGGTGCAGCGGTTCCCCCGCTAGCGTCAGCGCCACCGCCGACGCGTACCACCTCTCACAAATACGCGCACACCATCCCGGTGGCTCGGACGCAGAGGACCGAACTTTACCGAGGTACCCCGAAAGACTGCGACAGTCGATGGCCAGTGGGCCGACACAACGCTCTCGGTGTAAACTGGGTATAAACCAATGTATACGAGAGGATATATACCCACTCACATAGATATAAGCTTTTCGGTAGATACCTATTTATACACGTGCATAGGGGCAAGGAGTAAAAAACATTAGTCTTTTCAGAGTCCCTCAGGTACCTTTTCGGAGTTTGAGGTCCGCACGGGAGATAGCGATTAATTGAAAGAGCCGGATTAAATTCTATTTAAATATTTTCTCGATGTTTGCCGAGAATTTTTACATACGTTGCGTTATAACGTATATTTTTACATACATTGGGTGTGAATCGATTTAGAAAAAGTATATCATTACAGCTGGCCTCGGGTTGCTGAAATAATTCTTTGTCTGAATGAAGAATGAATACGCGCGGGGTTCCGCGTTAGGAATTATGTATGGAAGTTTTGCTGAATGAAAGAAACGTGGAATGGCCGTAGCCCGTGGAGCTCCGCGTTGATTTTAAAACGAGTATATGCTGCGAGAGAGAGCGAGAGTGTGAGAGAGAGGGAGAAGGATAGATAGTGGCAAACTGTTGAGCAGGTGGATCAACGATTTACATACCTATACTAGAGATAGGTATATAAGATCTTTAAAGGAATTGATAAAATAAAACTTCCGCGACATAATCGAGAAACGAAAGATTACAAAGTGTATATAAACTAGAGGAAAAGATTGTCAAGGCAAACATTTTTAACATACGTTGGCCACACCGCATGCCAGGGATAGATTCTGAAAATATTTCATTCAACGCTCCGCGCTCACGACGCTGAGCAATGCGTCGCGACGACGTCGCGTGCCAAGCATTGACCGTAGAGACGTCTAGCGTGAGTCTGTCAACTATTATTCCGTGTCTATTAAAAGAATAGCCAGGCTGTTGGCGGGACTTACTATTACGAGCAATATACGTATAGTATAGTATAGTACGAGGTACCGATACAGGAAAAAAACGAGCTACCACTAATATACCTATCGCCACGAAGTCGCGAGTAGCTTGTGTTGAAATTCTCTCATCGGGAAAAAAGTAAATAAATAAAAATAAAAATAATCAGGTATAAAACCAAGTCACGACAATGCGCACGCGGCGGCCGGCGCGTCTACCGTGGACACCCGGTTAGCAACAGATTTTACTTGCGTCAATTCGTCGTTAATTTTGTCGTTGTCTACGTCGTCGTTGTTGTCGAGTCTTCGACGTAGTTGGTAATTGTAGTTGTAGTTGTCGTTATCGTTGATGTCGTTGAAGAAGTTGCCGTTCTTCGTTGTTGAACAAAGGTGACTGTCGCGCGTGCGCGTTTTTCATTATCCTCCGTACCGAGGCGCTACTGTCGTCCTCTCTGCGTACGGAGCGTTAAACCCCACGTTCAGCTATTTACCAACGAGGTGAATCTATATCGATCGATAGATCTACGGCTGAGGATAATAGGCGACGTGAGGCGGAGACGATCGGGATCGTAGATTATTATTTCTTAACTTACTTCACTGATAGCGGTGTACGGCGATTAAATCCGATATTATTGTTCCTTTTTTTGTCAAGTAGAAGTAATATTTATCTACGGTCCATTTATCGATGATATATATTCGCGTACCTTCGCGCGATATATTTCTCTCGTTTTTTATTCTTCTCTCTCTTTCTCTCTCTATAACACAACGCGCACACTTGTAGATAGTTTCATCGCGAACTATACATATGTATACGATCGGTAAACTCGTAAGACGGAAATCAAACTCGGCAAGACTTTTGACGCCATATTTACAGAAACTTACTGCTGCCGGCGAGGCACGAACTCTGCTCAGCTCTAATGTCTGTCCGACCTATCCCAATTAGAGCAAACGTCCTTGAGGTGACTAACACTATCCACTGTTAAAAAGAGACGGAACCGCCTCTCAGGAAAAAAAAAGGACAGAGTAACTAACAACGCGCGCGCGGACGCTCGGCTAACTTATACGCGCGCCTAGATCGCGTGTATGTATTTACCATGCATACAGGTACATACCATCGTACACGTATTAACGTTTGTCCATTTGTATATGAATGTACAGCGTATGGATGTGTACTTCCATGTCCGTATACTTACGTATACGTGTACACGAAACTGCTCGCTGCTGCTTGCTGAGACTCGTTTCAACGTTGCTGCACGTGTCTGAATCCTCGAGACGAAGGGTCGAGGGTGTTTACCCGACGCGCACTTACATCTTTAAACATCGTATGACAATGTCGAACGACGCTATTTGGGTGATCGCCGCAGTTAAATACTTTGTTTTATCATTATTTAAACACTTGAAACAAATCACTAGGATTCTTCGATTTTTCAAACTCGAGATTGAATTAGTCAATCGAACGTGCGGATGGATGGATCTCCGATTGACCTTTAAACGTGTTATAGTAGTCGCCTGAAAATATTCTCGCGCGTAGTATTATATTCATGAAACCAATCGCGGTTACAAATCTAAATACGCCAGTTTATGTTTCGAATCGCAATAGCATCATGTATGTATGATGATGAATCGACGATCAAATATTCGAAGGTTTTATAACCGCAGGCTTTAAAGATCCGCGCGCAAGTTCAGCTACGACTGTTGCCAATTTTCCATATCATTCTACTTTAGTAATAACAAGGATTCGAGATTCGAAAATAAACTGAGTAATTATATATCTACAACTCTTGATTCTAGATCCGCGTGATAATATAGCTCATTGCCATTCACATATCTTTGACGCGCTATAATTGTTATGTTTCAAAATGAAAACTAACAAATAAATAAAAATGAAAACTATATCCAGACAATAAAGTTTGAACGTTTTTTCTTCCTCCACCTGTCCTCTACAATAAGATCTTTAATTTTTCTTTATTAAAATTTACGATCTCTTACAATGTATGTATACGGATCATCCGACGCGTTGTCTTACGCTAAAAACTTTGCGATAGTAAAAAAAAAAATTATTCGCTGCAGCAGATTCAGCTGCTCTCCACATGACGTGTCTACTACATACATATAGTATATCTACATCTCGCATGTGTTTAACGAACGATATAATATTATCTGAAAGTAATTAATAAAACGAATTGAAAATAAAAACATTACGAAGAATTACGTACAATATTGGAAGGGTTATCGTAAAAGGAAACAAGGAAATCTGCTTACTGCAGCCCAGCAGCAGCAGCAGCAGCATCAATAACAACAATAATCAACCAGCCGCACTACAATTAATAACAATGGTATAGTAACAATTTGAAAAGAGAGGAGTAGTAACGGGCTCACGCATGACTCGGTGTCTCTCCATTAACTCAATACATACTTACATATACGTGTACTACTACCGCAGGTCGCAATTCTATGCGAACAAAGCTGCGTGGACGGGTCCGCACCCGATCTAGCGCGTTGCACTCTACTATACGTGTATTATTGTATCATACATGCATATATGCATGTGTATACCATACGCGAATATTTATGCATATATACCGTACTCGAGAGCGTTGTGGGTTTTCTTACAGATTTCGCCTCCACATTTATTTCGCGCGCCCCCATATACGCGTACGTGTATTATACATATAGGTATAGATATTATCTATATAGGTGTTATAATATATGGCGTATTTTTACTTACACCATTCTTGCGGCTAAAATTCTCACCGCGCATGGCGCCTGCAGAATTTTCCCCATGATGCATCCCTGCGCTGTTTTCAAACTTGCGATCTCGTACTTTAGCTGCGGTACGTCTAATATTGTTAATGCGACTACCATTGAAGTTTATTATTCGTTAAGGTCGTTGACAAGCACCTATATACAGGTTGCATGTTTAACTGGAATATTGTGATAAGTAATATGCAATGTTCTAACTAATTATACTATATGCGATGAATCGTTACGTCATCAACCATAATATAATGACTCATTGTAACTAATGTATGTATGTATGTATGTAAAAGTATAAAGTAGCTGTGTGACTAGGAGGTGATTAATCTCTACGTACTTGTATCTCACCTACACATCCATGCATCCTGTCCATATCCATACGCATATTTTATCGTATAGATATTTCATGAATCCACATATAACCGAAGATAATATTGCGATCGGGCTACGATTTATTGAATTTAAAATTGAATGAATTCACCGTTCGTTACTCGTAAATTCAATTATGTTGCAGACGGATATATGTATGTATACAGATATGGGATTGATAATGAGTGAGAATTTTTATTTTTTTTTTATCATTTTACTCCATTCACGCAGCTTAATGTACCCATACAATGTAAGTGTCAAACATATAAACGTATTCATTTAAACTTGAAGGACGTTGCTTTTTTTTTATCGCTGGGTCATCGTACATACGAGGGGCTTTATGTCTGCATGCAAGTGCGATTATTTATATATTACATTATTATATATATTTTCTTCTTGTTTTTCAAAACTTATAACGTGCTGCAGCACACTTTTCGCATCAATTATGTCAGCGATGAATCTCTAAAATCGGTATAATAATTATAAGTGTATGTAATGTATTATTTATCATTTAGAATTCGAAACTTTTGTATATACCTGTGTTTGAAAATTTTTGAAAATATTCTAGACGGTATATAAGTATATAACTAAGTTAAATAATTTTTTACGCAAGTTAAGTAAACACGTCATTCACTCACGGATATAGTGTTAATGAAAAAAAAAAATTATAACTCACGAGTACGTCGCAGCTAATGAAGTTAATTATAGTAAACCGCAATGTTTCATTTAATATTAACAATGATGATTTGGCCCCTGACGTTTTCAAAGAAATAAATTTTTTTTTTTTTCCGTAACTATATACGCATACATTGCGCGACTGTAATAAAGCGCAAGTGTATTATACGTACGTACGCAATGACTCATGCGCGTCGTTGTAACGTGAACATATTATTATTGTTATATTACGTTATACTAGCGTGCATGCGAGTCTCTGACTCGACTCGAGTATCGGTTCAAGACCGGACGGTAAATGGCTAATGGCATATGTATACTAGAGACGGACACATTATAGTAGATATGGTAGAAGCCTGACGCATGCTCGTGCGTATGCGCGTAACGCAATGAAAGCTATACATATCTTCCAGTGGTCATTCAAACACATATTTGCTACGTATGTAACATACACACATACATACATATAATATACGAATTATTGAGAATGAACAGAGTTGATAATTTCATGATTCAGTAATTATTCCATAATTTATGGATTCCTCGATCCATATCACGGGTAATTAATAGAATTCATATCATTTCCCTCCCCCCGTTATACCTGGAATTATAAAAATTCCAATTCGTAAAATTGTGCAGCACATGGGAAAAAACCTGTTAATATTGATAAATTAACTGTCGACACACATGTTCAATTTGTAGTTCAATTTGTGTTTTATTCTGTTAATTTCTCATATTATATAATACTAACAAAACATTTAATTACAAAAACATCATGTGTGTGTGTGTGTGTAGTTATGTGTATGTGTGTTATGATGAAAGCGACTATGTCTCTATATAGTATATTTATGCAGCGATATGCATAATATCTTCTGGTTAATGTGTGATTATTTCAAGTTTTTTTTTTTTTTTTTTTTTTGTTTTTTGCTTTTCTTTTATAATAAATCGACGATTTATTTTCAAGACAAATTTTCATTGGAAACTAATAAAATATAATTGGGGGAAAAAAAAAAAAAACTTCGGCAACAGACGGGCTTTTTCTATTTTTTGATTGCTTCTTTATCCCTCTATACCATTCAGCGGTTGTTCGAGAAATAGAAAAAAAAAAAACCGTAGAGCCTGTATGTAATTTTATTTAGGCAAACGCAATTAGTGTTAAAATTTGCTATACTAATATGCAGTAGTGTAGTATTAATAATTATACCTCGTTATTAGTTTATTATAAATAATTTTTTGTGTTTTTCTTATTTTCTTTTTTTTTTGTTTTTCTTTCTTTATGTTTTCACCGTATCGTACATAGTTGTTTGTCCAAAACACTGAATATTTTACAACAGCCATTGACCTCAACTATAGTCATAACTCTATTAAACATTTTGCAACTTTTGCAGTTAGAATTCTTTATCTTATTATTTTTTTATATTTTAAATTTTTATTTATTTATTTATTTATCTTTAAATATTATGCGTAGCACGTTTGATCCAATATCATATCATATTATCATATCAATAATAAGGGTATATCATAAATTTTGTAATTTTCTAAAAAATATTCTCTAAAAAATATGTTGACCTAAAGATTATTATGACTGATAATCACAGACAATTTTTTTTTCCATTATATTTTTTTTCTTTTCCCTTCTTCTTTATATTCATTCCGTATCAAGTTGCATTGTTGTATACATATATAATATTATTATTAATTTTTTCGTTTTTTTTTTTTTTTGCTTTCATTTTTTCACGTTTCTCTTCCAACCAAAGTACAATATTCAAAAACCCTACGTCTTCGGCAAATATTAGAATAATAATAATATTATTATTATTATAAGTTTACACATCAGTTTTTTTTTGTTAATTTTTTTTTTCAGAAGCGTTTGACATTTCATTATTAATTCCTTGCGTTGTTTAATTCGTTCATTTTCTACATAGTTATACTTTTTTTCACATAATTTTCTTTATTACTTAAAATTTATGCGGCTTTGTTTATTTTTTTTTTTCATTTTTTTTTTGCTTTTTTCTTTTTACTTTTATATCGGCTATGGATTCTATTCTCTGATATAGATCTAGGCGATGTCTTCCGCCCGCGCGCGCCAGTAATCAAGCGATAAAGGTTTCGATCTCTTCCGAGGGTGCGTTACACAGGGCGTTGAAAATAAGCGGGTGCAACTTAAGTGCGAAATTACACGATGATTTTAGAAACTCTGTTATTTTATTCATTTGTTTATTTATTTTTGTTTCCATTTTTTTTTTTTATTTTACTATTTAAAAAAAAAAAATTTATTTTATTTTAATTTTTGTTTTTTATATGCATATAAATATAATTGATTATAATTTATAATAATGACAGTTGTGGTGATACGTAATACTATGAGAGGTTTTTAAAGTACGCTTTCAACAGTACGCTCACTTTACCGTATGGTACAATTATAAAAAAAAAAAAAATATGTATATAGGCAAGGAATAACAATCTTTGAATTTCGCGTGTCTTTGCGTAGCTGCTACAAAATGATAAGAAACAAGAAAAAGATAAAAAATCAGAAAAAACAATACGAAAGAAATAAAAAAATCTGCTTACTTCTCCTCTCTTTTGCGTTATTTGAAGAATAAGTGTGTTTTAAATTTGATATAGTATATAATATATAATAATGAACAATGAATTATCTTCTATAGTTTTTATCGTCCCGTAAATCTTATCTTTAAATAATAATTTTCGTGGGACTACGGGACACGTAATTAATGATTATTAACGACCGTTTAATTAGGTCGACAGTAATTCGACTCAAAGTCTATCTCTATGCCTTTCCTTTCTGTAAAATTATAATTTATAGATAATTAATAAGTTTTTAAGCAATTTTTAAGAACCATCAATACATGTAGCTGCGATGTTAATTAATGTACACCGTCAACTTTTTTTTTTTTTTTTATTTTCTCGATAGATATATATGTATACATATATATATATTTATTTGTATATCGTATAGGTATAAAAAAACCGCGATAAGAGATGAGATGTAAATGTATCGTTTGGTAAAAAAATTTCATAACAATTCTTATACTGTATATTTGTTAATAGACTCTAGCGTGCTTATATTTCTAAAAAAAAGGGATAAAATAAAAAACAAAAATGTTTAAAAGAAATTAGAAAACCCTATATGTATATTATATAAATGTATGTAATTATATGCAGCCGTATATACGAATCAAATTAGAAACACACGACTCAAGGTAAAAGGCGAAAAATGTTGGAATAATGTAAAAAAAAAAAAAAAATTTGAAGATAAAAGAAAATCTGTTCAACAGTTTAGCCCATCATCTCGCGTACCCCTCCTAATGTCTCGTAAATTTAAATATATTTATTTTAATTATTATTATTATTATTATTTTAATTTTTTTTTATTATTATTTTTTTCGATCTTAAAAACCGTTCTTTGTAATCAATAAATATCAATAAAATATCTAACATTGCTACTATATTTTCAAGTAAATTATTACCTTTCTTATTCTTATATGAAATGTCTTCTTTACAGATTAATATTAATTATATAATTATATTAACAATATTCATCTTCGAATAGAATAATAATAATTATAAATTGTTATCGATAGTAATTAATTATACATATTATTGAAGAGGAAAAGATTCAAAAAAAAACCAAAAAAAAATAATTGATTAAAAAAAAAACAACATAATATCTATTTATATCATTAAAACAAGAAGAATTTTAATTTTTTTTTTTCTTAACTTCAATTTTCAAAAAGAGAGAAAAAAACGATTCAAAATAACTGAAAAAAAAAAAAAAAAAATGGCAATTTCTCATGACCAGAACAAGTTTCCATTTTTTTCCCCCCCCCCATTTTACAACTTTTTACAACTCATACAATATTTTGTACCAAACCAGGCCGATCAAAAACTGATAACACATTTGACTAACGTGTGTTCAAATAATGTTCCTGCCATCATTTAATGCTTGTTTATTTACTCGGCTTAAATAATTCGCAATCAATAATCTTCGTATAACGTTATTTTCATTATTATCAAACACTTTGCTTCAACCTACTATCTCTTACTCTCTAGGCCATTTTTTTTTCTTCTTTTTTTTTTTTTTTTTACTTTTTTTTTTTACTTTTTTATTATTATTTTTTTAATTTTTTTATTTTTTCCTTATTTCATGAAAAGTGCACTTGACGGTGTCCATAGAGCACCAAAATTAAGGCACGTCCACTCGAGCAGATACTTTCACAGATCAAAGGAAAGTTAAAGACGTTTTTCTTAATTTTTGTTTTCTTTTTTTCGTTTTCTTTTTCTTTTTCTTTTCTTATCTTATCTTTTTTCTTTTGTAAAGGCTCGAGTCACGCATCGAGTGTAAATATTTAAATAAAAAATATTAAAATTACATTCTCATATACATGTATAAGTATAATTTAAAAAAGAATCACTGGGGTAAAAACGTATTATTTTAGTAGACTCTTACTTCTCAATTCTCAATTTTTTGTTTTTTTTTTCCTTCCTCTTTCTATCATTATAATTATTACCCTATAATGAAAAAATGAATTATTTTGAAAGGGCAAAGGGGGGGAATAACTATCTTACAATTAAACTTCTAATTATATCTTGAATTAAAAACCGAAGATATTTTTGTTTCCTCATTTATACAGGCGATAAGGTACGGCTTAAGTGAATGAATCAATATTGTACATCTATATAGTATGTATACCTTTTGAGTATTGCTGCCAAAGTAGACGTACCTTCGGATATTCTTTGTTTATAAAAGATCATCCTTTCTTGCCATTCTCAATCTCTCTCCTTAATGCCTACGATCCTATCTTACGGTAAACTGGGTACTCACTTACATCGAGACAAAGTGTGGTTTTTTTTCTTTTTTTTTTTAACAATTACATATCTTACAAGAAAGCTTTAAATATTCGGCCTTCAAAAACTTAGAAAGCCCGGAAAGTTGAACAGCTCGTAGCGAAATTTACACTAAATTTGAATTTTATTAAAATATTATTTCTCTTACAAAATCGAATTTCATTTCATTTTATTTCATTTGGTTAAAATTTATTTTCTAATTTCTTTCGGAGTACGAAAAGTGAAAGAAAACAAAAAAATTCAGATTCAGTGTAAACCAAGTTTTGTATACGAGTTGTTAACTCTTGATAAATAGCGAGCCTCGATAATGGACGATGCGTAGAATCTATAAGTTGCCTGTTTATAGCACGGGCATGTGTAAAGTGTATCCAAAGATTAGTTAACACGATAGAAGTGATTAACTCTTGAAGCGCTAAGCAAGCCAAAGATAGATAATATATTCATTCGATTATTATTGCTATTGGTATACTCCTTAAATTAATTACTAAGCGTAGCCGTTTAAAAAGAAGTAAATAATAATATTAAAAACGACTTCACAACGCCGCGTATGTGGATATATATTATCCTGGCCTGCTAATATTCCAACGTTTATTTAAGTAGTCTATTTTCGTTTCTCTTTCCGCTATAAACTTGATAATATCAAATAATAATTTAATTTTAAAAGCTGCATTTGTAATCCGTTTTCTTGTTTCTTTTTCTGTTTTTTTTCCTTTTCAACTTATAATTTATCATTGTCATTTTAATAAATTTCATTTTCTTTTCGTTTCTTCAATTAATGTTTTGAAAACATGGAACAAACTGTGGTCAATTAAAGCTGACCTTGTGGCGAAATACTTCCGATAACGTGCACGACACTCCTTCGCTGTTGGTTCGTAGCAAGCAATCAATCAATCAATCAATTAATCAGGTACGCGCTTTTTAGTTCAGATATTTCCTACATCTCCGTGAACCGCAGGTACACGGAATCTTGATATCCTCAAACGGAAACTTGTAGTCGTAGGTCAATTCTTCTCCTTGCACTATGCGGCGTAGCGCAAAAATCAGAATGTGTTTCTTACCCAGAATATCGACTACTCTTGAATAGCAATTTGGCTGTAAAAGAACATTTCGTAAATCCAACTGCAGGAAAAAATTTTCAGAAACAGTTTTATCCAATATTCAAAATTCAAGATCAAAAACCACAGTGTATGTTTTTCTTATCTTATTGAAACAATAAACTTAGATTTGAATTGAATTACCTCGCATGAATGGTTGATAAAACGAGCAGCGTTTCCTTTCATTGTGGCATCCACGACTAGATGGTCATCAATTTTAAACATGTAACACCCAATGTGTTTGCTGTCATAGTATTTCTCACGTTTATCAGTCAGCGATGATCGAATTACCTGAAATTGTTGGGAAAATGAAAATACGGCATAATATGACAGACATATAAATTGCATTGCTGTTTAATCATCAATAAATACTATATTATATTTATTTGATCGAACCTCTCCAGCGTATTCAATGACCATTTCGCCCGCCTCGATATCTCGCAGACAGAACAAACCCCTCCCGTGAATATGAGAGTGATATACGCCTACAGACTCCTTGGATGTTTCCTTGAGAATTCTGAACCTCATTGCCATGGGTAAATTCGTGCTGGCTGCCCTCCTACGAAAATAGATTTAAATTTCGATAAAAATCAAACTTCCAGTAAAGGTAAAGTATTAAAAGTTCAAAAACTTCAGTAAATCAACTAATATTTAATATAATCTCACCGTGATTCATTTTCTGAAATAGCTATCATCTTGGGCTGTTGTCGATGCCTTGAGGCAAGCCAGCTGAACATATCGTGGACTTTCCTCTCCTTAAAAGACTCTGCCCTGGCAGCCCCACTTTCGCATTCTGCGAGCAAATCGTTTTCAATTTCACCAGGTTTTGGAGGGGTTGGATTATGAAGCTTTGGTTTGTACTTGGTGCACCTATTCACCCCTGGCAGTTGTTCGACGAGATATACAGTCGCGTTGTTTTCCAGGCCTAGATTTTCCGTTAATGGATTGTGGGGTAAAGGCGGTAAGTTGTGAGCCCTCCTGGCACTTTGAACAGCTTCAAAAACCTTTTCCCATACTTCAGACATAGATGAAGCAATGTGGGTAAATCCGTCCTGTGATTTGATTTCATACATCATGCTTGGTCGTTTTGAGATTGATTTTTTCATTGCTAAATTGGGCGGATTGTTCTTTGGTGACTTTACTATTTTTGAAATGATCCTTGGTTTCTTCACTGCAATTGGAGGGGGTCTAGGTTTCGGTGGGTCCATTTTAGTCTCAAAACTGTTTGCCTTGTTTTCAATTTTGCTAGACTTTAACGCGAAACTTTTTAAGGGAGAAAGTTGGAGTGATGTAATCTTCGCAGCATCCCTAGGAGACAGAACTTCGACTGAAGTGATTTGCGGGGTTCTTTTATTTTGCGAAACTGTCTTCATATTTTGTGTTATCTTGTAAGAGCCATCTTGCAGTTGTTTCTGAAAGACAATCTTCAGCGACTTGTTCTGTAGCTTGTCCTTATCCAATTCCAGTTTTAAATTCTCCTTAACTTTGTCCATCCTTTCGGTATCCAGCTTCCTGCTTCCATTATTCAAATCATTTACAACCGCTTCTGGTTTTTTCACTGGTTCTACAATTCCGCTATCTCTATGCTTTGAGTTCTGAACTGTTAACTTGTTCGGTTCTTCAATAACAATGTCTGGTTTTTTAACACGGTCCACTGGTTCGGGTTTAGAAGTAATTGCCTGCATCGGGAGTACACGATTCATCGGTCTACTCGTAGGAATGTTGCTAACTGGCATTGTAATCTTATTAGCAACGCAAACGTTGATATTAACCGGATTTATATTACTTGTGTTTATACTATTAATATTGTTGCTATTACTATTACTACTGTTATTAATATTACAATTACTAACGCTGTTATTAGATATTGTATTAACGTAATTATTATGCACATTATTTACATCATTCTGATTAGACTTATTTACAATAATATTATCATTTCTCTGGGGTATACAGTGGCTAGACAAAGGCGGCATTTTTGATGATATGCTTGATTTGATCATGCTGGTATTTTCCGAGACTCGTTTTGAGTCAAAGTACGGTCTAACGCTGTTACTCATCGGTTGTTCAGAGGCAAAAAGTGGTTCGGTAATTCTCCATGGCCCCTGATGCAAAGGTTGCATAGTTTGCATTGGCTGTACAGACGTGTGAGAAACGGGACTAGGCCTTACAGCAACCCTCGGTATAGTAGCCGGAGGTTGTTGAGGTTGTTGTTGCCTCAGCTGTTTACATCCAGTAATAATCTCTCGTGGAGAAACAGCGCTAGATACAATTGGCTGAATCTGTGTGGCCTGTATCGTCCGAACAGGATCAGTCATCTGTAAGCATGGAGCTGGAGATACAGGACTACAATTAGAGGGAGCAAAGGCCTGTTCTGCTGGAGCAGGAATATTCATTTGTGGAAGGTTTTGCTCCGCTATAGTGGGAGTAGGTTGATTTACGACAACATAACTTCCAGGCACCCCGGGAACCCCCTGAACTGTTTGCACCGATGGCACATTAGGAACGTTTGAGACAGACTGAACATCGACGATTGGTTCCATGAGTTTAGAGGCTTGAAATACTTGGGTAGTAGTTTGGTAGCTGCTAGCCAAAACCTGGGGAACAGCACCAGCCACAAACTGACTAGACGACATGACGGTGTTGCTCACAATAGTCTCAAGCCCATAGTACATTGGCTGGCTGGAGACGAACATGCTCCCTGTTGAATCAGTGAACATTTCTAAGGCAGGTGCTGAGCTGAGAACCAACTGCTCAGAAGATATAACTCCGCACTGTATTGCGCCAGGTTGTTGTTGAATAATCGTTCCCAAAACGGTCGGCTGAGATTGAGCTATTTGTACGCTCGGTAATACTGATATTCCGCCGTTTTGCAATGTTAATAAATTGTCGGATGATGCTTGGATATAGGCACCAGGTACCAAAGAGTTAGCAGTTATAAACTGGGGCTTAAAGCCAGTCTCGTGTTGCCCACCGATTGTAGTTACATACTGTAAATTCTGTCCCGATTGTTGCTGCAAAGCTTCCACATAAGCAGACATTAAATTCGGCTGAGCAACCTGCTGAAGAATTACAGTTGGACCAGAGGCTCTTTGAGCCTGTTGTAGCTGAATGATTGGTGTGTTATTCTGTATAGTTTGAAACCTGACGTGACCGGATTGAGGTATATTTGAAGCTCTCAAAATGTTTGGTTTTATTCCCTTAGCCCTTGGCTTTGGAGTTCTCGGAGACCTTGGCTTTGATATCTTAGCCTGATGGATCCCTGGGTTCATTGCAGCTTCATGGGAAGTGGTTTGAACACCAGTTGACAAAAATGTAGGTGATATTTGCGGGCTTGGAATGGTTTGAGAGCTAGTAGTGCTGTCTGGAGATATGAGTGGAACGTTTATTGCACTTTGTGTAATACTACTGTTAGAATCTGTTGACATTAAAGGAGGATCTGTAATCTCTGTTATTTGAACTGTGCTCTCCTGTTGCTGTGGTAATACTGTTGTATTAGGTAGCGTAGTTGTAGTCCTAGTATACTGTGTCTGTACAATCATGTCATTAGACGTTAATACTGTTTGATGAACAGTTTCTACAGTTGCGTGAGTATGAATTTGTGGAGTCATTATCGCCTGGGCAATTGGTTCAATTTGTATGCCAGGGTGTGGCGAAGGGACGGAGGCTTCGACAGGCGAAGTGGCCTGTATATCTTGATAATCAGACGACAAGGTATGCCCCTCGGATGGGGACATGGTGATAAATTGTGGAGAGCCAATTGAGGAGCCAATACTAGGTGAAAACCTTGAGTCTGGAGATGCAAGCTTGTTGTCCATTGTCTCAGAGTCACTGTCACTTGTAGTCATTATATCACAGGTTGCAAGATGCCTGTTGTAGCTGTCTTGAGTTCTGTAAGTGCATCTACATCTTTTGCAAGTCACAGGTTGATCTACAGGATCAACTATCGGCAGATATTTAGTTATCAAGCTTGTCCCTAATTCGTCGGTACCTTGGGAGCAAGGGGAGGAACACTCGTCGTCACTAGAAACATCATCCGCTCCATCAAGCTGAGGAATTTTAAAAGAGAGTCTGTTATCAGGATGGAGAGATTCGTTTAACTCTTTTTTTTCGCCATGTATCTCTTTAGAGCAAGTGAGGCTTTCGTTCCATCTCAATTTTGAAAATCTAGATGCATATTTATGGAAAATTGTATTATTTTCAGTTTCAGCTTCGCAGGACGACTCATCATTAGCTCCGTCAACCTGAGGAATTTGGACAATTGATTCCAGGGCATGGAGAGGAGGAACTCGATCCTCTGTCATGTATTCTGGGGAGCTGCATTCGCTAGAACTTTCTATATCTGCAGATCCATCAACTTGTAGAATCCGTGGATGTTGTCTAGCATGCCAAAGTAATCTTTTGTGTTCCTTTCCCTCATCGCAGGGAGAAGCGCGGCATCCCGCTACACTGGAATCCTCGATGCAGTATTTAAGCTCTCTGACTGATTCTGAGATAATACTTGGAGGACTGGCTCTCCCCACTGTGACCATAATACTTTCGGGTATTCTAAGCTCATGTAGCATTGGTGTTCGTTCGTTTTGAGATTCCATTACCGTCACGGCAGCCTCTGACCTTGTAGAGTTTGAATTCTTAGGTATTTTCCTCCGTTTCATTGTCGGTGCGTAAGTCCCATCCAGTTTATAGCTCCAAGTTAAGCTACAAGATCTTTGGTGATGTCTAGGACCAGCTACAACAACTGAATTGTTAGACATCACTTCGGACTTTGATCTTTTCAACTCCCTGCCCCCAAATTTTTGATTTTTAGAATTAAACAGATCATCGACAATGTCTTGAACTGAGCTTTTAGCTTCTAGGTGAAGCCAGAAGTCGTTTTGAGTACCGAGCTCAGGCATGGACGGATCCATTTTCGAGACCTTGCTCTCAACTGGTTTTATTATCTCGTCTACTTCAGGTGGTAAAATTTCGTCCTTTAATAAATCCGTACCAAAAACACTGTCGCTTTTTAAATCCATAGCTAAAAAGTCCTCGTAAGTCATTTTTGGAAAAATATCCTGCATGGAAATTCCATCTAACAGATCATGGGGCAGATCTTCAAATATTGCTTCCTTCAACTCGGGTGGTAAAAGATCTGTATTATTTTGTTCTGCTAGATTTTCGTCTGCTTCTTTATTGCATACCGAATCAATGAGTGTATCTAAAGTTTGTTTTACTGCCAGACGCTCGAGCCTCAATAAATCCAGTTTTTCTCTTTCAATTTCGTTCTCTAATTCTTTTGAGTGATCAATAGTTACATTATTTTCCATATCAACAGCTGCCTCGGGTACATAAACTTGAACAAAAGTCCTGATGTAGTATCTAACGACTTTCAAAGGATTAACAGTGGACCAATAGAGTCTAGAACACTTGTAATCGCTCGGTATTATTTTTTCAACAGTATCGGAGAATTCGGGAACAATACTGCCAAGACAGTCGATGGTCAGAGATCCAATCATCACCTTGACTTTATGGGGTTCGGCGTACTTCTTTTTCTTACGATCAAGCTCCACATAAACAGGTCTCTTCAGATCGAACCCTTCCTCAGACTGTGGCGTTTTATCTGAGCAGTTTGATAGATGTAAGGTACAAAAGACTGTCTTGTCATCATTGAACGCAAGTTCGGTATTTCTTGCACATGGATAATGATAAGTCCCGTTACAATTCTTACTGCAGCATCCGACGCTAGCGCCTTTTTTTCCACATTCGGTACACCGTATTAATCTTCCCCTTGAAATAGCGCTGTGAACATTTTGCAGGGATCCGTCTATCTCTTCGAAAACCTCGTTAGACCAAAGAGCACAGTTAGCATGTACCCATTCGTTTTGACCGCAATAAAGAAGGCGCCCTTCTCTAGTAGATTGTCCGTCGCCAAGTCCTTTGCATAAAGAACAAGATCTGCTGTCCTGGAAGTTTATGTTGTTGTAAAGGTTCCCGGATTTAGCCGCGATCGCTTTCGGTGCCCTGAGGACTTCTTCTTTCCAAGTTTCCAAGATTGAATCATCTAATTTTGCCAAAGAATTGTCAGCATCTTTAAAATACGATTCTTTAGTGGGTGTTGACAAGCCACCAGTGCTTGAAGTTATCCTTGAATGCTTTGGATCGAACCAGGGAAATACTTCCCTCAAAGTTTTGTGATAAGCTTCGATCAGGTCTTGATTAGATGCTCGGTTTATAACGTGCTCCATATCGCAGTGGAACTGTAACAAAGATCCGTATTCGTTTCCATTTACTTTCCGTTTGACTGACATCAACGTCGGCGAAGGCCTCGCAATAATCTGTTGCTCCAGACAAAGGCACTCTTTAATTTCAGACGTGGAACTTCGTGGAGTTTCCTGCTCGATAGAAAGCTCCTTCGTTTCCAATATCTCCTGGCCTTCTTTAGGTAGGCAATTTTTAACTCTAACTGAACATTCTTTGAGATGAAACTTCTGTCTCAAACGTCTTAGTCCTCTTCTAGGTGGATCCGTAGGCTGATCATCTGCTTCAAAGTCTGATTTGCTCGAATTATCAGACTTCAAACTTGTGCTTTGATTTGAATCAGCGTCAGTAGATCTCTCGCTGTTACAATCGTCGTATTCTTCGAACCTGTTGATTATTTCCTTACCGTTTATTACGCATATTTCACGTTTTTCGTCCGAGAAATCGAGTTTCCTAACGCTAGATATTGGCCTACATAAGCACTCCTTTCTAGGACTCCATTTCAACGCTGCACATGCTTTCCTGTTTTTACTTAGTGATTTTATTACGCCGTTAAAACCAGCCTTGAGTTCAACCTCCACAGCGTTTCGCCATTTAGAATTTGGGTCACACAGGGGCGTACATTGCCGACAATTGAACTGTATGGAGTCTGGTAAATAGCTAAGGATTTCGTATCTTTCGTCTGAGAGCCCTTCGCACCGTGCATGAACCCAGTAAGAGCATTCATTACATTCCATCATCTGTAGAGACAAAAGAAACCGAATTTAAAACACAATTTCAATATTCTTAATAATCTAAGTTCCCGTTTTTATGTATAATTCATTATTTCTGGTACCTTTGTATCGAAGTCATTTTCATCATAGCATCTCTGGCAAAGAGGGCAATAATTTCCACGTTGTCTGAGTTTAAAGCACATAGAGCAAAGTGGTAAATTTCCAACGTGAACACTGACCCCTTCGCTTCCGCAACTTTTACACTTTATACAACTCTGGCAGATGTAGGGTCTGTCGGGACTGTAAAGTCTCGAGCTCACACCAGATTTTGATAGGCAGGAGTGATGGAAGGATTGACGACATCTTATACAAGACAATTTTGGACCGGATCTCAGGCGACATGTCTGACAAATTGTACACCGAGGACAACACCAGTTTGGCTGTGCACAGGCAGTCCACTCGCTTGGCTCAAGACAAAAAGCGTGGTACGGCTCACAACAGCATTGGCAATGGATGAGCTGTGAAAAATTCGACTAGTATAAGCTTTTTAATTCACATTCTCATCGTGAATTAAGTTTAGGAGATATTGTACAAAAAATTTGTCATTTTAGTTAAAAAACTGTCGAAATATAATTAAACAAGATTTAAATAAAGGCAAACTTTTGTCTACCGGGTCTTTGCCAGCACTGCCACAAAGGTAACATGTTGCAGGAATGTGAAAACCTTCGGAACCAATCAAGGCAAAGCCTTTAGCTCCAACTTCGGCAGGATCATACTGTTCCCAGAAGTCTATAGAAACTGTATGGACTGTGTGGACTGTATCGACAACGGGCTTAGACAGAGAGCGTATCTGTGAAGTAAAAATTATGTTCAATATTCGAAAGTGAGAATGACAAAGTTACTTTTGAATTTATTTACCACTGGAGGATTAATAGTTGATATATTTTGTTGTATCTGCAGTTTCCCTCTTCTCTGAGACGTTTGTTGTACATTATTGTTAACTGTATTGGTACTTCCGTCCTGATAGGCCTTAAGTATTTCCTTGTCTTTCGTTAGGTCTTCAACCTTTTTTATTTCTTCCATCTTTTCGTCCTCTTTCTGTAGTCTTGGAATGTTCTTTCCAGTTTCAACACTCTCCTCTTTACCCTCACTGGACGGAAATGTAGCTATTGGTTGGCCAAGTGCTACACTAGCACTTCGACACACGTGTTTAACTCGCGGTCCTTTCAATTCCAGTCTTTGTCTAACAGGCTGAGAGAATTGATCCGTTGTAGACGAATCCAAAGAGGGGTTTTTAACTTTCTTTCGAACCTTTATTCGATTATCTTTTCTTCTTTTCTTACTCGGTGATACTGATACTGGATAGTCAACTGTAAACGTGAAAGAAAAGATGTACCTCATTTTTGAAAGGCAAAGGGAAATAACAGAAGACGAAAAACATGAAGAATTTAATTATTTAAACGGTAAAATTCTTGGAAAGATTTTTTAAAATAGATAAATTATGAAAAATTTTACATTTTTCTAACTTGCCCAATGCCCCTGGAACGGTATTTTGATGGCTAGTTTTTTGCCCGAGCATATCGAGGCCGTTCCAACTAGTTGCAGACTTGAATAGGCTCGTTTCCAAGCTGTCCTCGGCTGGCCAGCCCAATTTGCAACCCGTCAATCTCTGCATTTGTCCCTCGCTCTCTTCTTGGCAAGTGGTCATTGGTGCAGGCTGAGATGTGACCAAAGGATCCCTCATCAAAGGTGGAAGCAACAAGTTTAATCCAGCCCTCAAAGCTGCCGGTATGTTGTAACATTTCAGACACATTTTTAGCCAGCATGCAAGACATCTAGCTTTATAAACGCATCTCATCAAGTTCCATTGCTGACTCCTTACGACTGCTGGTACAAGACAAAATCCATCTCCCTTGTGGCACTGGAGAACAGGGAGTGCGTTGTTTGTCGATTTTGCGCAAGCATGGCGTTTAATCATCTTACTGATGAATTTTCTACACGATTCGCAGCTGTGGATACCAAATTTACGTGCTTGTTTAACAAATCGATAAAAACGCACTGCTCCACATACTCCACATTTTACAGTCGCAGCTGGGCCTGAAAAATTAGCAGAATAAATAAACCTAATAAGTAAAAATTACTTTAAACATCTTTTAACAATTTCCGAATAATTTCTCACCAGGATTAGAATTTCCGCTCGAATTACTATGAGCATTAGCATTTGAAAATGGTCCCTCAGCACCGCCAGAACTTCTGTTGTCCAATTTCAGTCTTGCTTTGCGCAGGATCACCTTGCCGCCGTTTAACTTCATTCCCGTCCATTCTGACTGTTCATCTTCGCTATTGTTGCTGTGTTCACTTTCTGTTTCTGAAAGAGTGCTCTCTGTGTCAAGGCTTTGAGAATTCAGAGAGGATACGCTCTTCTCACTGCCACTTTCTGCATTTTCCCCAACTGAGGCTATCGGTGAAGCATTATTTTCCAAAGTTCGAATATTGTCTGTAGAATTATGAGTAGGAATTTCAGGATCTGCCCTAGGATTTGAAGAGTTTGCTGCCGCACTGAGAGCTCCAGACCGAGTCTGAACTCTGGAAGACTCAGAATTAGTGGTACTTGAATCGGGAAGAACTTTTGTGGGAATGAGAATAGCTTGCTTACTGCCTGTACAGTTAGTTGATTTATTTAATTGAGATGAGGGCAAATCCTGAGAATGGGAAGAGGTTTTTCCACCGGAAGATTTACTTTTATTATTTAGAACTTGAGATTTTTTAGACTCGTTGAAACTGGCCTTTGAAACCTGTCCATTGGAGGTAGAATTAACAGATTTTTCAGCAGCCGTCGCAGTCTGATTTACACTAATTGATGAGTTAGCTGCCACATTTTGTACAATTTTTTTAGACTTCTTCATTTCTTTGTCAGTTTCCTCGCGAGACCTTAGCTCCGAGGCACTGCCCTTTGAATCGGTTAATATTTTAGCCTTTTTATGCTGTTTTTCATTGAGACTCTCGCTGCTGTTTTCCGGTATACAAGTCTCTTCTAATTCTTCAATAAATCTTTTATTTGGTTTAATAACTCTCGACGAATGGACGCTCCTCACTGGTAGAACGAATTTTCTCACCGACCCAACTTTTTCTCCACCTGAATTCGATCCATTACGAGTATTAACGGAACCGCCTGACTTAGCCCTTTGGAGCAATCTTTTAGCTGTACTATTGCGAAGTTGTCTAGTTCGTTGATGCCTTTCTAAAATATTATTCACAGGTTTTAAGACCGGGGTTTTTCCAGAGCATAGAGACTCTGCTGAGACGACGATTACTTTACTCCTGTTATTTTTCACCCTACAAATTCTCCTCGTCTCATCAGCCTCAGTTTTATTAACAATATTATTTTTACTTTTACCACTTTGGGTAAGAATTTTGCTGCTACTTTTATCAGAGTCGTTTTTATGCAGCTTCCTATCATCCCTTAAATTTTCTTCTATATTTTTTACATCTTTAATGTCTTTCTTAACGCTACACTTTGAGGGAACCTTTTTTAATGTTGGTTCACCTACTTCTGTGTCACGTTGCTGCGTTTTAACGTAACATACCGAAAGTTTAGCTTCTTTACTGCTAAACCCATGAAACGGTGGGTGTTCCTGTAAACAAACATCAAACATGTTTTTTTTGTTCGCACATTCGAAATTCTATTTTCATTCTATTTCCGTAGCATATTTCATTTGGAATTAATAAATTCTTAGCGAGAGATGGAAAAGCGTCATGAAAATTGAGGTTAGGATCGACCAAGGAAGGTTTGTCTAGACGATGGAATGAAGCGTTTCAACGAGTCATTGACATTTTAAGAAAGGATTAAAAAAAAGGATTAAAAGGACAAAAAAACAAATCGTTCATCATAAACAGCGGACTTTAGCCACTCATGTTTTTAATGGAATGAGTTAACCGTGATTAGCGGATTGTCAGCTAGGTGATTGTAGTAATGTTTTTTTTCTGTATGCGAATAAAATTGTCACTCGCGGCTACTCGGATAAAGAATTTTAGACATTTGTTTGGTGTGAATCTAGGTTATTATTGAACAGAACAGAGATAGAAAGAGAGATAGATAGATAGATAGATATGTAGATAGATAGATAGATAGAGAGAAGAAGCGGATTGAGATGAATTGAAATAAGAGAAAAGAAAAATATAATTGAGTATAATATGTGTTGGAGTTGAGTGAAGAGAAGAGAAGGAAAAGAAAAAAAAAGACGACGAAGATCCCGACGCGTCTAAAATCACGTCCGGGCGGGGGGAAAGGGGGGGCGGGGTAGGGTCAGGGGGGAAACGACGGGGTATGACGCGTAATCATCGGTTCGACATAAGTAAATTACCTTTTCGTTGTCACCAAAGGTTTTATTAAACAGGGAAAGTCCGTAGTAAATGTTCTCGGCGGCGACGACGGTTATGGGTTCGGTTTGGGTCGCCTCGGGTCTACCAAGAACCTTGATTCGCTTCCTGGTGACCGTTTTCGGCGGTTTACCGGGAAACTTGGACCTTCCCATGTTCACTTGTATTCGGTTCGCGCGACCTCCACCTCGTAGCGAAATTCTGTTTCCATTTTAACACCAATTTTACCGAGGCCCACCACCCACACCACCACCAACAAACTAACACCACAATATAATCATCCAGCCAAAACTCACGTTACTCACACTAAGGTATACAACCCTCGTAAACCTAAACACGATTTGATACACACACGGAACTTGTAGCGCTACGCGCAACTTCGTATAACTTCGTTACCCCAATTCGGAAGTGTTCGGACCCTCGCCAAGAAATGCGCGCGAGACGCGAGTTCTATCGTTCACACAGAGTAGCTCTACAACTTCTTCTCATCGTTGTACGTATACTGTATAGTATTCATTCTCGCCACTCGCGTCAATCTACATATACACGTATCAATGTGTGCGCGCGCGCGTGTGTGTGTACAGTACCCAACAATAAAAATCCAAGTCCTCGAGAGTTCGAGCCGCACGGCAGTCGGCAGCCACGGCGCCGCTACTTGTCAAACACGCGCGCTTTATTACCGAAGTCCCCGAAGGCGAAGTCCCTCCTCTGCCCTCTCTCGACTCGCGAGTGTAAACGACCGCGCGCGACTCTGACTACTCTCTGCCGGCTCTCCGGCCATCTGGGTTCAGGGACGAAAAGTAGCCGGGAATGAACGAGGGGAACTCGGGCCTGGGGACGCTGATGTTGTACATACATACATTCGAGTATTAAAACACTTGTTGTTTTGTTTTAATCGAATCAAATGGTAAAGATTTATTTTCAACGATATCCATTATTATATGATTCAGACCGAACACCTACGTGTTATTTTTATTTTATCTATTGATTGACGAATTATTATCATCACTCGAAGAGTTAAATCTACGCTGACATATAATACGCGATTACGTTACAGATCTATACTGTTTATTATAATATTTTAACAAACAACCAATAGCTTTCTATTATAAATTTCGCGAATTATTATGATGATTATGTGATGTTACTCATTTATACAAGATGTTAGACTAACTGACTTAGAGGCCCGTAACATCGCACTATAGTATCGTTTTTTTCGCGATTTCTATGCCGTTGTACTTACTTTAGGTATGTATGTTTGTACGAGAAACCAGCCGGGGGGAACGGTCTAATTTGCAATAGTTTCGTGGATGGCATACCTACCTACCTACCTTTCGCTCACTTTGTCTTTGTCTGCGCTTTGTTGCCAGAGATTTATTGGCCTCAGTGATGAAGGACATTACTACATACATATAAGTCGATCCGTGATCCTTATTTTTTTGGTTTATTTTTTTTTATCTAACAAACTCCGCCCAGACGTGCGAATTTGATATATCTATGTTTACATCAAATGTGCACATTCTTAACTTTCGCAAAAACATTCATTTTTCGCGCTCATTATTTATTATCGCGAATATTCAAACCGCTCGCTCGTAATTTATTTGTAAAATTAAATTTTCGGAGCTTCATAATAAATAAAATTTCGTTAAAAATCAGGATCTCTTTTTCAGATATAGCAATGAGCCAAATTCAGACCTCAGAAGTCACAGAATCTAGGGGAGAAAATGAATCCCTACCTAGAACCGTAGAATTTGGTCATGAGGAATTAGTCAAATTGACAAAAGAAGCAATCAACAAAATAATCGAAAGTGATCCTTTATTTTCCGGCATTCCCTCTGATGCTACAATCGAGGAAGTTAAATCCCAGTCAGCGGTAGCCCAAGGTCAAGCGATAACGCTTTATTTGAACCGAGGAGAACTGCCGAGGCTTTCCATTGTGGTAAAAATGAATAAAGACAGAAATCTCATGATTTATAGAGAAAAACTACTCATTTGTAACTTCCTGAATGTTCAATGCTTAGGTACCACCTCACGAGACGACAGTTCTTGATTTAAAAAAGGCAATAAAACGACACACCCAATTAGCCCTGAAGAGAGTAAATGTGAAGAAGAAAATCAGCTGGAAACATGTGTGGAAAAAGTACAACATCTCATACAATGGTATTCAGCTAGTAAACGATAATGAAAACATAAAGAATTACGGTCTTATTAATAAAGTGGAATTAAACTACGTTAAAAAGAGAAGAGAGAAAAATAAGACTGTTGAATAAGACTTATAGTTATCATCCATATCATATTTTAATAATTGCTACTAATAAATTACACTATTTATCATATTTAATACAGTGAATTATCTCAAAATGTATCTTCACACTTATTTTTTAAGACTTGATTTTTTTTTGCTCCTGTTCTGGCTCAGGGGGTCTAATTTCACATTGTAAATTAGGAACGCAGTCCTCCAGCATCATGCAAGTCAATTGGAGCGAAGCAGAAGCGTGATAATTTGTTACGACTAAAGTTTTCAGTGACTGCATTCTGTAGAGTGCTTCTAATCCTCGTTCGCTTACGTTTATACAATTAGATATATCAAGATGTTCCAGAGCAGGAAACATGCTGGATATTCTGTCTAAACACCAGTCGTCGATTGTCTTGCAGCCTTTTAGAGACAGGAATTTAAGATCGTAGAGATAACGCATATTTATTAAACCCTCGTAGTAAAGGTCTATACCGTTGGCGTCGATTGCTTCTAACAAATAGTCAGGGGTATATTTTGATGGTAAATCGTACTTATCATCTTCGTCTTTTTCAACCCAGTCAGAATGGTTGGCAAATCTCACCTTACCGCCCCGATGAACTAGGAAATGTGCCGTGGCTAAATTAGATCCAAGAATCGCGTGCCTTTCTTTTACAAATCTTTGATCGTAAATTTCTAACTCTCGTTTCCTTCTATTCCACCATTTTCCTATAGCTTTAGAACTCAAATCCCAGGGCGCATTCATTATCACCAAGAAATCTGTCGACGGTCGACCGCCCCGGTCAAATATTTTCAATTTCGTTGCGAGCTTGTGCGTCGTGTCATAATGCGGTCGCCATTGCTTCAATGACGGAGGGGCTTTTTCTTCGGTATATGGATCGAGGTCGTCAGATTGACTCATAAATCTCAGCCCTTTTAGTTTCGACGAATAAATATTACCCGAAACATCGCGTATAGTTAATTTTATGCGTCTTATCTGTCTCGCAAACATGACGTTATATTTTTAGAGAAATAAAAATTCGAGGTTAGGATTTCTTTTAATACGAAAGTTTTGGTACTTCAGTTTATTATTCTTCTCTTGCTTTGTCCGTTTTATCGTTTGCAAAGACTCGAGTTATTTTAATACAGAATAACTGACGACAATCTAGTTAAATGTACAATTTTTTCGTTTAGCGTAACGTTTGATTATAGGTTAAGTTCGTTTATGTTAGGTTAGTTTAGTTTCATCATCCGCCATCTTGTCGCGTCTGTTTAAAGTCTCGATTCTCGAGTCGATTATCAGCTTTAACTTTTTCCTAACTATAACCTGACAGCTGTCATACCAGAGTCATGCCCGGTCGTACCTGGAATTTAGTGTAACATTCTTAAAATAGAATAAACAAGTTACATCCAAGGGTTAAATTCGATCGAAACAGCGACCCGGTGTTGCGATTTATTGTCTTTCTTTATCGCCCATTTTCATTCGTATTTTATTTTACAAAATATCTCCTGGGAGATTCGATATCTAAATTACTCTAGGCAATACCTTCATACATTCAGTCATTCATTCATTCATTCTTTCATTCCATTCCATTGATTTTCTGCATCTGACAGCGCGTCAAAAATAAATTTTCAATAGCTCTGCAATCGTATAGTTTGACCTCGATTCTCGTAGAAATTTAACGATTGAAGAAAGTAACATTCCACGGTAATTATCACTATGGAAGATATGCAAGAGGAGGTAAATAGAATTGTTATTTATTAACTCTTAATATTACGTTCTGTAATACTCGTCCGAATTGTAGGTTAAGGTCGTCAGGAATTAGTCATTTCAAAACTTAGAATCAAAGTCCAAAGTTATTCTGTTGAAAATATTTACAGGGTTTTATAGCTATTTGATAAATAGGTTGAAGAAACTTTCGTAAATTCAATAATTCGATTGTTTTGTTTTTTTAACAATTTCTTTTATCATATTTCAGACCCAATTTGTTGTCGACGACGTTAGCAAGATTATAAAAGATGCAATCGAGGTGTCGATCGGAGGCAATGCCTATCAACACACTAAAGTAAATCAATGGACATCTCACGTAGTGGAAGCCTGTCTAGGAAACCTAACGAAGCTACAGAAACCATACAAGTATATCGGTGAGTGATCACTGTGTAATAAATTCTGTATTTTTCTAACATTATTGTAGCTTATGCTTTGTTGACCTCGGCCCATCTTCAAGGACTTTGGTATTTAAAAATGTTGAAATGTTTATGACATAGAGGAGATAAAGAGGGGAGAAGCCACTCCTAGGTCACACCTATTGATGTTTGTTTAAATTTTCACTTTGTAAATTCTTCTAGGCTAGTAGAAACTCATCTCTTAGATCTTGTTGACTAGATTTAGGGATTTAAAAAAAGAAATTTTATTATTTCTTTTTTACAGATATAGATTTTTAGGGTAGAATTTTTATCCAGGTAAATATAAAGCATATTCATTACAGTGACTTGTACCATCATGCAAAAGAACGGGGCTGGATTGCACACTGCTAGTTCATGCTTTTGGGATAATGCAACAGACGGAAGTTGCACCGTTCGCTGGGAGAACAAAACCATGTACTGTATTGTATCTGTTTTTGGTCTGGCCATATAAATTCTTATTAATATTAACCCTAGTCCATCCAAAATCAAATTAAATGAGTTTTTGTCTTATAAAAGAGAGAAAAAAAAAATATCTTTGCAATTATATTTAAGTTGTAAATTACCTTTGAGAATATTATTGGGAAATTGATTCTACAAACTTTATATCCAAGATTTTTCCTTTTGGAAAAGACAAATTTAAATAAACCCAATTGTGGAATTGATTTTTCCCAGTATCCTGAGGTATAAACAAATGTGCATTTTTATTATTATAGTTCTTTAAAATTAATATTGTTAGTCATTTCGATATTTGAGGTCAGAGATCAACGACTAGCTAATTTTTCTTTTTTTTCTTTATATATAAATATAAATGCAAATTTTAATAGCGTATTTTTCAGCAAGCTCTACAATGCTTAGTTCTATAAAAGTTAAGAAAAATTAATAATTGTGCGGTATCGTTTAAATATTGTGAAAAAAGTTCGAAGGTGTCTAAATAATTTATGCAAAGCGATGTTTCGTAAAATGTTCAATCATAATATGTAAATAAATAAAAGTAATAATTCTCTTCTTGTAAATGTTGGGAGGTTTGATTTCTCGAAGTTTCCAGAATAACGGGATAAAACTCATAATTGATAAGACAATTAAGATTGTTTCATCAGGTTTTTATTATAAGCAAATAGAAATAATGATAATGATTTTCTCATTAGGTCAGTGGCGTAAAATAATTGGAAACAGAGAATGGATATTATTTATAGGAATTCATAGTACTATCTTATATCTTAGTTCTATATCAGGTATAAAAGAAACTTAGTTTAAATTAAAGTTAAAAAGTTGGGTACGCTAGAATACTGATAGCACTTAAAAGCAATGATGAATGTGTTTTTTTTTTTTTTTTTTCATATATATATCTTTGGTGCGATAGGAACAGACGATATTCTTCACAATATTGATTCAATGGAACATATTCAAAATAGTAGTTTTTCTTAGAAATCGAATATCTTACGTGTTATACATTTTCTACGTACATATGTATACATATACGTTAACTATCACAACATTTGTCATTTTTTCTCAATCACAACTTTACGGAATGTTTCACTCTTAGTTGATCAATAACAATTGATACACATCTATTTTCGAAAAAAAAAAAATTTCTATCCTATTATAGAAATATATATCACTTAGCACATACAAATGATACAAAATATTATATATTATGAAATGAAAAATGGAATAGTTTTATAACATAGTATGAAAAGCAGATGTAAAGAGCCTTTGTCAAAGGATTTTGTATCTGGCAGATAAGATTCATTTTTTAAAAAATTTTTATTCCAATTAATATTGGAATTTATCCAAGCTACAAGAAGTAAACGAAATTTTGCATTTTCTTTTCTTTCACATAATGGAAAAAAATATATCTTTTAATATATATGTTTAATAGATTAAATCAATTTTATCAATTATATTATGTATTTGAAGATTGTAGAAGGCTGGAAAGCAAGTCCTGATCATCAGGTTCATCTTCATCTTCTAAGAGGACCATGTTGATATTTAAATTATCCCCAAACTCATCGTCAATGTACAAATCTTCGACTGTGTTATCCGGAACTTCCTGTTAAAAGCGAAAAATATTTTTATCTTCATTGTTTGAATCTTCCAAGATGAATTTAGAATTAGGTACATCAGAAGTGAAATCTTACCCCTCTTCTTATGGGCAATCTTCCAAGTGGCGAAACATTGCAGGTAGATCTAAACTGTCCGAGTCCCGCAGGAAGCGATCTTCGTCTGGCAAGTAAATTCCTGTGTTGGCAAGTTTTGCAACCTTTTTCCTGAGATTTGTTGCTTAAAAATATCATTGCTGTTGAAATAAGGCTCCTCTCAGCCAAATGGTTCAAGCTATCATTTGCATCGTCCGTACAGCCGTTGAATAAATCATTGCAAGTAAAATCCTGCAATCTTTGAATCAAGGAGTCATCAATCCTTGATGTTGTGGACATTTTATTCCCAATATCATTGCTAGGTGTATCAAGATCATGAGAAGTTTGACAAAACGAAACGCATTTTGATTTTTCTTTCTCTTCTACATGGGATTTATCTGCAGATTTTTCCTTCCTTGGTTTACTAATGATTAAAAGTGAGTCACGATCATCGATTGTAGATCGTTCAATGCTCTTAATTTCATCATCTGCATTATTACTGCCCAGCTTAGATCTATTCAGACTTTCAAAGATAGATTCCTTCACTCCAGTATCATCAAGAACAATATCAGAATCATTCAGGCTTTCAATCGGCGATAATTTATCAGATTCTTCAGTATTTGGTGTTGTCGAACGAATTATATCAGTCGCTCGATCCAAGGCTTCTTTCAGAGCTTGCAAGGGCGTACTTTGTGATGTTCCAGTTTCAGTTAAGTTACTTTCGGCTATGGGAATAGAATCGCCATGAAAAACGTTGGAATCTTCAGCTGCAAGGGTAAAGAAACGAAAAATATTTAGTATTGTCGTAAATTTTTGATATTTTATAGTCCGATTCAACTTTTTGGCCAATAAAAGATCATTTCACCTGCAGCTTCATTGCTGACGGTGTAAGTGAAGTCATTTTTTGGAGATCCTGAAGTTTTAGAAGGTGTTTGTTTATCCAAGACTGAATGTTCCTGTAAAAAAGAAAGGAAAACCCCATGTATTGGTATTTTGTTAGTTGCATAATGTCAGTTATTTAATTGTTACAACAGCTCACTTTATCAGATTCTGGATTATCTTTTCGCATTTTGGATAAGCAAATTAATTTCTCCTTTTTCCAAAGTGAAGTTTCAAAGAAGCTAGAAGAACTTGAGTTCAGTGTGTGTGATTGTGAAATTGCCTGTCTCAATTCGGAAGAAAGGTGTGATTGGGGCGTCTGAAAATAATCAAAAGGTTTAAACCAAGTTGTAAAAAAAATCCAAACAAATATTGACAACTTTCACCCTGATCAATCAACTTACTCTCTGATTTTGATGACTCGCTGGTTTAATTAATGTTGGATTGTACTCAGTCGGTGACTTGGACGCTTGTGGTTCCAAGTTGATCTTGTGACTTGCTGGCTTACACGGTTCACAGATTTTCCCTCTTGCCTCTCTCAGAATTCTTTCTCTCGCTGGCGGACCTTGAAAATTAACTTATTGAACAACTGTGTAACTTTGATTCCAATTTCAACTTCAATTTATAACTTCTATGAGGATCTAAAGGCTTTGTATATTATCTTTAAATCCCACTCTAGAGTTCATTAGACTTATTTTATCCCTCAATCAAATCAAATAGCCGAAGACAAGGTGCAATTATCTTACTCGATTGCGTAACGTTGGATACTTCAGATACTTCAAGGTTTGTGGGAGAGCTGTTACCATAAAAGAAGTTAGACCTTTTAGCAGCGAGTATTTCTTTAAGTTTTTTAATATCAGTCATGGTATCATTTGCAGATTCGTCGCTGCTTGAATTTGGTGTTTCAGTGGCAGTTGATGGTTCGGAAAAACTGCTTTCATAAGCGACTAGATTTTTCTTTTTGTTTAGTTTATCCTCAATTTCATTTTTCGATACTTTTTGCTTTTTAACATCAGAATGAACCACCTTATCCCTGCCTTTGTTAATTTTTCCAGGATTTGAAGCCATCTCATTCTTAACTTTGGCATTCTTTCTCGAATCTAAATACAAATTCGTATTTTTCTTTGCTCTAAAATCAACCATAGATCCTTCCCTCTTTTCGTTATTTACAAACGCAGTTTCATACTTTTTAGCGTAAATATCATTGTTTGAATTCTTTTCGACATCATTATCTCCCAGCATTTTTTCCGAACTGAACAATTTTTTCCCTATCAAACTATTACCGATTTCAATTGACTCTCGCTTAGGTGTTACTGTCGGGGATTTTACCAAAGGAGAAGTGGAGACTGGAGCATTGAACGTTTTTATTTGTGGATTATTGTTGTTTGAATGACGATCTACATAGATAGGATTTTCCTCTTCGTGTTGCAGCTGGAAAAATGAAAAATTAAATTCACAAACCGGATAGAAATTGAAAAAAGAATTTTAGAATGAATAAAGATTAACAAACCTCTAATCTTCGTAAAAATCTATGTGTACGATTCATATCCAGTTTTCTTTTCCCTACATCAATCTGTAGTCCTGCTTCAAGAAGATTACCAAGCAGAGGTGGAAAATTATAAGTATCTGTAGGTATTCCACGTTCCCAGTGTATATACTGACGCTCGATTTCTACCTCGTTTAAACCGTTCCAAGGCACTCGTCCTACATTATTGGGAAATGAATACAATGAGTTTTTTTTTTTTTTTTTCTTTTTTTTCTTCGAGGAATAAAAAATTTTCATTATTGTAATAGAGATTACAGTTTTTAGAATACTGATTGTTTCATAGATTGAAGGATAATAATCAACGATAAAAAAAATTAAGTAAAAATTATTAACTGAAATTGATTTTTTTTTTTTTTTCATTCTTTTTCAATGCATGTTGCACTTACCAGTGCACATTTCCCAAATGAGCAAAGCGAGTGCGTAAACATCGCAGGCCCTACTAGGTGCGTCTCCGTAAAACATTTCGGGTGCTTGCCACCTGAATATTTCGCTCCTCAGTCTCTCCTCCCACTCTCTATGCGGTTTCGGCTGCGAGGAAATGTATTTAGCGTGTTATAACGGTAATTTTTTTTTTTTTTAACTTATCTATCGTTTTGCGATCTATTATATTCAACCATGTGGGATCTATTTTTCTATAATCATGAAACGCGAGTTTCTTTTTAATATAGATAATTTTAGCATAAAATAATTACGAACTTTGTACGAAAATCTCGCGGTATATATGTATAGTAGATATGTATACTTATATGTATAGTTATTGTGTTGCGAATAGTCACGGTTGAGGGAATTCCCTCCCGCGTTTGTGTACAGCATTATAGCTACATATATATAGGTATTTTGAGGGAGAGATTAAATAGCCGGTAGCTAGTATTCACACATACCTACACAGGTATATATCACGGTAATGTTGCTGAAAACGGTGTTCTTTGAAAACTTTGTGCGCGGGGTCGATTAATGGCAGACAATAAGTACAAAACACATACCTATACCTACCGTCAGACAATTTCCTGTGCGATCTGGAATGCTATTTACTGAAATACAAACAAAAACCTTTGCACTAACCGCGACGATCTAACTAACGGTTCAGAGGTTTGACAAACCGAATCTAAAAACCACACTATTATATGTATACCTATCTACACTTGTATTATACATATATACATGTATATGTATGTATACGCGGTATAAAAATTGTCCCTTTTTATTTATATTTTTTATTTTTGATTTTACACACCGTGACAATTTTTTTTTTTTCGTTTTTACTATTTTTTTTTTTGTTCGTCTCCGGCTATAATATTATACTGTTTCATTTGTTTCCTATACCGTATACCGTATAGATTCGTTTAAAAATAAGGTGTTTTCGAAGCGGAAATTTAATCGCCTGTATCGAGATAAAATAAATTACCTTCTTTGTTCGTCATGCTTTCAGAGCAGACGACCATTACCGTTAAAAAGTGTTAATTGAAATCACTATATACCGATTTATTTTATACATACATATTTATATATATAGGTATAGGTATATATATACATATACATTTACATGCAGTTCCCGAAATCCGGCGATATCGCTGTAAATCGAATAAAATATTGTCGAAAAATTTTTACGTAATTACGGAAACTTTCTATAAAAAGTGTTGAAGGAAGAAGGGGCACCGGCTTATAGACAATCTATGTACTGCAATTATTTACGCTAGAATTCGATACTTTAAAATCACCTCCGCTGATATTTATTATACTTTATAATTTCGCGTATTGCGTCAATGCTTTTTCCCACTCCCGCAAATGAAAGATAAAAAGAGTAAAAATAACAAAAAAAATGATAAGTAAAAATAAGTAAAAGCCTGGTATAATCAGAATATACATGAATTAAGTTTCAGCGATTTTTTTTATACCCCTTCCGAAATTTTGCCGAATGAATTCGCGCGATATTTGTAATTTTTTTCTTTCCCAAATTTTAATATACCTATACTAGTGAATAAAAATTAAAATGGATTAAATAATTGTTAAATTAAATATATTTACCTCGTTCTCACGTACAGCGAGCTCCCATCCGCCAAGTTTAGCGGTTCCACTAGCCGCGAGAAAAACGCAGTGCGAGCTCACGGCCCCATGTACGATTCCCCTTGCGTGGGCGTGTCTGAGGGCATCGGCGAGTTGTCCGGCACATCGCGCCGCTCCCTGAACACTAACGCGTTCTCCCTGTTCGTGGACGTAGTTATAAAGGGTGCAGTCAACCGACTCGAAAATCGCTACTATTCCGTGCTCGTCAGTCCGAGTTGTTCCCATGAGAAGAAGCGTGTGGGGGTGACGAATTTCCCTGAAAGATTCCACGGAAAAAAAAATATATACATACATCTGTATACATATATTGAAAAATGATGAATGAATGAATGAGTAAAATATGAATGGCTAAACTCACGTCAAGACTTCAAGGTCGGCGCGTACAGCGTTGAAACAATCGGGATGTGAGCTGCGTCGAAGGGCAGTTCTGGTGTGTTGCCATTCCGCAGAAATAAGTTCGAGATAACGATCTTCGGTTCCAGCAACCCAACCTACTTCGAATATTTCCGAAGCTTCGATATGCGGTACTCCGGGAATCAGTTGATTATCTTCAGTTTGTTTATTACGATCGTTGTTAGTTTTTTTATAGAATATTTCATCGTCTTGTACCCGGTTATTTGTTGGACTTAATTTTGGCGATTGACTAGCCTCAGATCCTTCACCTGGATCTCGACGACGGTCTAGAAACGCTTGCAAAGCGCTTCGGTACGCCTCGCTGATAGATAATAATAATAATAATAATAATAATTAAGGTGAGAAGGTGTAAAAATACAATTTATTTATATTAATTTATTCTTTATTTGTCAGAGTTTAGAGATTTGAATCGATATGGTAGACCGGTAGTTCGCATTAATAGTTAACCTTAACCTGTTAGCGCGATTTTCGATGATTCGTGGAACGGAATCGGACCCTGAAATTTCTTCCGTGAACCCAGATCGCAAACGTTGCCGGCAATCTGAGTTTAGACGTCGACGCTCGAAAATCATTGTTAAACTTTGCCTACGTCTGTCTCTGATTCGGGAAAAACACAACAACAATGATAATGATTTTGTAGTCAGAAATACGGTGAACAGGTGAATTATTTATACGGAGTTTAAAAAGTTTATGTAGATACGTAATATGCAATGAGGTTATGCCGGTAGCGTAAAATTTTATTACACGCATTGAATATGCGAACGAGAAAACTTTCGCATAATAACTATTTACCTTTCGTCAAAATACAGCTGTCTCACTACTCCAGACATATTACAGTTAAATTTTGTTTGATTTTTATTAAAAAGTTTGTTTGTACGACGTAGTTAAACCGTCGGCATAAGGCACTCGAATGTCAAATTGACAGAATATCACATAGCAAATGGATGTAGTATTTATGATATCTGTAGCAGCAGGGGATGCCGGGTAATGAATATATTCGGGTCTTTAATCAGTGTAGCAAACCGTTTGGCTAAATTTTTTATTATTATCGCATTTAATGCTTACAAGGTTGCAGGGTTTAAATATATTATATTGGCTATCGTTATCGCGGCTGCGATACAGTCTTTATTTAGTGTACAAAATTTGGCCAAAGAATTTTGCAGAAAATGTTTTTGCAACGAGATAATTTAACCAAATTATGATTTTTAATCTATCGCGATCTTCTTTACCGACATGGTAATTAAAGTCGGGTTTCGGTCTCCCCCGTATCGATACTCCGCGATAGTCGAACCCCGGTTTTCATTTGTTTATAACAGGGTGCACGGTCGGTCTTCTTTTGTTCGTTCTTAATTTGTTGATTGAAAATGGCGGTCTAACGTATCTAGTCTTTCTAAACTACCTATTTTCAAGTGTTCTTGTTGTGTTTTGTGTGCGATTTGTATTCTGTGTAGTGTTGTGGTGTGTTTTGTGTACGATTTGTGTTCTGTGCAGTATCGTTGTGTTGTATCGTGTGTGCTCGTGTGTTTTTCCCTAACTACATTCAGCCATGAGACAACGGCTCCTTATACCGTGGTAAGTAGAACAAAGAATTAAGCATAATTTTACTGTTACTTTACGAAAATATTGTATACATTATTTTATACTCACTTGTTTAATCCGCGTCGTTCGGGGGTAGACAAATTTCTTCTGTTACGATCCCATTGAACGAAGTCTCTGTAATTCATAAATCAAACGCATTATAATATTTATACATCATCGTTATTCATTTTCGTAACATTTCCAAAGATGCAATGAATTAATTCTATTATTACGATATTTTTATTTGATTTATTCGCTCCGGTGAAATGATTTATATTATCATATGTATATATATGTATGTATACATACAGCTATGATATTATCTACCTGCACTGCAGCCCTCGGTATGTATTTTTATATTCTGTCCCACACATATGTCTCGTATTCTATACCGCGGGACTGTTTCTTTATTTTTTTTTTCTTTTTTTATACTCTTAACATTTTAATCGCAAAGAAAGAGAAAGGTGTGCATTTATTTACGTACGTACATATAGTACGTATTATACCGGTACAGCAGACTAATTCTAAAACTAATTAAACTGCAGACAGAAAAAGAAAAGAAATCGAATCAAAAAAAAAAAGCTAGAATATTAATTTGTCTCAGATGATCGTAAAGTGCCTGGACTATACCTACCCATATATAATAGCATAAAAAAAAAAAACTCTGTTATATTTTCAACCAAACATTCGAATAATGATAAAAGTTAGCTACATCATACTCGTATGCCGCACGTAAATCCGTATTATACTATCTTTGCATGATGTCATTTTCGAGGTAACGAACCGTGTTACCGAGGTCCCGCTCGAAAACTACGTACATACATACATATATTACATAGAATATATGTATCCTCCAAGTCATACTGGCTGCACGTTCAAATAAATTAAAACCGGTAGGTAGGTAGGTAGGTAGATTGCAGTTATTTGGCCCATGTAACGTGAAACGATATATATGCATATATACCTATTTCTTTTTTTGTTTTGGCGGAAATTCGTTCTTTTTTTTTTTTTTTTTATTATTATCGGCGCCCGTCCGCACACGTGGAATTTAATGACAATTGACTTCCGTCTTTTTGAACAAATCGAATATCATTCACCGCTTCATTTAACACCGATTATCATGTTGATTTTAATCGGATTTACTATATATACGTATAGATAGAATTCGCATTACTAATCAAGAAACCTTCGTATTGATATACCGGAATATAATGAATCTTGACGAATTATTTCATCCCGTATAAATATATTTATATACAGTTTTGCGTATGATTTTTGACGTCATATTATCTCAGGGCCAACTTTCAGATTTATAACGTACATATACGTTTATGTATATTACAAAACCTTGACCCGTGAACTCGGCGAGCTTAAACGATCAATTTAACGTCGATCAAGACAGACAGAAATTTATATATTTAATAACAAATATTTGAAAAATCTCATTCATCGCACATCTTTTCATTAATAAAAAAATGGTAATAATTATCATTTCTGCACGACTTTCACACAGATTTAATATCACGTTATATACTGTTATGTATGTGTGTATGTAACTACTATATATCGTTAATTGGCTCACTGTTAGATTGTTATTCGTCGATTTACACACGGCGATTGCAACTCGCTCGCCTCCTTCCGGCCCATTCGGTATTTACTTCCGGTCTCTCTATGTATGTGACGTAATCATCAATTCAATCCCATCAAATATATTGTATATTTACATATACCTAACGTAGTTGGGTATAATTCAAGGAAACCAAAATAAGAATATATGGATGAAAATTATCGAATTATATTTATTGATCGTATATATATAAATCGAGACGAGTTTTGCGGTTTTTCTTTTTACTCAATTTAAATATTCCATCATTTCTTTCGCACGGATTATTACGAGGAAGTGTAAAAATTTTAATTCGTCTTCTCACGCGGTATGAGCTACTATCGAATCTAGAAAGCGTATAGCATGTTGCATTTAGTCTTGTTCTTAATATCCGCACATATCCACATATCAGTATCTTATTATAAAAGTTTCGTCGGTTCTGATCTGATTATATATGTATATACTTATATGTATGTACATACATAGTTTAATCATAATTACGTAGAAACGTTCATCGTCAGCTGTATTAGGCATTGAAAACCAATAATTATAAGGATTTGTTGAGCTTAAGTAAGGTGTGCCGTGTTGTTTCTTTCTTTCTTATACTTATTTTCTTCTTTATTTATTTAAGCGTCCATAATTGGATCACGAGAAATTTTCACGGGTCGTTTGGCAAAATTTTCACGTTGATCTAATCTGCAGGATTAACTTTATGTACATATTTATATGTATGTACATACATAGAGAATATATGTATACGAACCTAAACTAATTCTTCGAATATACATATACATATATATATATATATATATATATATATATATATGTATACATACATTCAACGCGGGTTTTTAGTTTGCACATCGATAATCAGCGTATGCCATAATTTATTATTATTGTTATACGGATGGAATTGAATTCTAATAATTATCAAACCTATATATGTGATTATATATTTACGATAGAAGGTTTTATATATATACCTACATATGTGTATAGCTATATAGGTACATATAAATATATTATCGCAGAAGAGAAAATCAGAGCTGAACATTATAATCGGTCTACATACCGCCGTGGTTCTAATCTCGTATAGGTATAATATATATATAAATATAGAAAAGTGTATCTAATATCTACAAGGAATAATTTTTTTTGTATTTTTTTTTTTGTTTTTCGATTTCCTTAGTTCCTTAGCGGGGGGTCAGCTCGTTAGGACGCTATTAAACAAACCGTTTCCGATGGCTTAATTAGAATTGATTACCTTATTGTACTGTAATTAAAAATATAATCCTACTCCCTGCAGATCCGTCAAGTCTAAAGCCGAAATGGTTCGCGCTGAAAAATCGCTCGAGCATTAATTTGTATGCCCTAGAAGATCAACACCTCGGAAAAATAGTTAGATATACATACAATAATATATATATGTGTGTATGTATCAATTTTATTTGTTCTTTCTATTTTTTTTTATATTTTCATTGTTCCATAATCTAACTAAGTAAGTCAAATTTTTGCGGACGTAGGGCGTAACACATACTATATATATATATATATTATACATATATACATATCTTAATATGCGAGAGGCACGTGCGTAGACGCGTGCGAATGATACCCGATCGATTCGTGTCATAGTTATATGTAGGTAGGTAGGCATGACCGACGTCCTTCGCCTTCACGCTGAGTTTCTATATAATTTTTGTCTATCCAATTCGAATATATATATTTTTCAAAAATACATTTAATAATATAATAACTTCATAATATATATATAAATTTGTAATATTCTTTACAAACCCAGGATCTTTTTATCGTGATAATTATTAACACCCATTTCATACCGTGTTCTAATTAAATCTAACCTAGTACATCATTGTTTACTGTACATACATACGTATACACTATATGGCGTTAAACCGATGTAATTAGGGCCTAAAGAAATTACTCAGGTCAGCTATGTTAGTCTATAGTTCTATGACACTAATTCCAAGGTATACATTATTATACCTGCGGCAGCTATATTGTCATACGTTTAGATTATAATCGCGGTTATATATGTATATATATTTTTAAAGAAATATAGAAGAACTTGCTACTATTATAAACACCTTTAATTATAGTCTATGAAATATTCTGGGAAATTTCTCACGAGCTTTTGTTTCCCCGAGATATGAAGAAAAAGAAAAAAAACAAAAATGGGATTTAAATTCTACTAAAATGAATTTTTTTTTTTTTTTTTCTTTTTCTAGCTTACCTTTAACATCGTGTCTATAAGACACTTGTCTGTATGTTTAAAATATATAGAATAATTATTATGTAATAACTTTAGCGCAAAGTAAACGCTATATATACCTACATATGTTTGTATATATGGCTTACGAGGCAAAAGGTCAGATAAGCCTCGTGTGTTATGTTTCCAAGAGTTGAGTTGTGCAGGTCGTTTATTACATTAACTGATAATAATTGATGGTATAGAATGATAGCGATTTGTTGATATAATAATTATTCGATAAATATATCTTATACATTAGGATAAAGAAATTTGGAAAAAATCGAAGTGATGATATAGATAAAAAAAATCATTTATACAAAATTTGTAAATAGAATATTGTTCAAAGTTTATATCTACTCGTGTTTGATTGTAGGTACGTGTAGAATTTTTTTTTTTTTCTTACTTACTTTCTTAGCCATTTGAACATCCCCATAACGCTAGATGCGAATTTGTAAAAAATCCCAAAATACGATTTCACTATATAAACTCCTAATACACGAGCGATTAAAATCAACCCAAAGTTATTATTACTGCTTACAGTACCGGTATAAATTTTATTTTTCGATCGGTTTACGACGCGACTTCGCACCGCGGTTGCGGCTAACTCGGTTTCCCGATTTGAAACGTTTGAACGATCACCCGGGAGGCTTGTAGCTGCTACTATCCCGCGCCCCACGCGACCCCGAGTACGACGGCGCCCTCGACGGTCACTAGGCGAACATCTTAACCGCTTTTTCCCCTCGTCCTTCTCGCCTATTTCCAAATTGTAATTTTTATACAATTTTAACATAATTTTAGAGTTTTTCAATTTTTTAGTTTTTTTCTGTTTTTTTCTGTTTTTTTCAACTAAGACACAAAAACAAAAAGAGTTAGATTATAATCTTATACTTTTTATTTGCAATTTAATTATTTCACTTCAACTTTTTGAACAGCGGACGTTGACCTTTTTATTTTATTTTTTTTATCTAACTGAAATGTACAAAATTTTTACTTTATATATCACACAACCGATTTTCACCACTTTGTTTTTTTTTTTAATATACATATACAGAAAAACGTAATAATTATTTGAAAATTTAATCAGATTTAGGTAAACGATGTATAATTTTGTTTTTCTTGTTTCATCAACTTTCATCGAAAATCTAAATTTTTTGCATATATATATATAAGTCTGCACACTTTTATTATAGTCAAGATACTCGATACAGCGGACTTAACTTACTTATGCTTGCACCTTGAGGCCTGAGTATAAGGTACCTCTACCTGGCAACAAGGTGTTTTCAAATCTTGATGTATGTACATAAATTTATATACATTTCCTATTCTCAAGTTTAGTTATATTTACTTTACTTAGTCGAGTCGTTAATCACAACGATCAGAGCGAGCGCGATTTTCAAAATATACATATATATACTTTACTACATATGTATACTAGACCGTTTCAAAAAAATCGACTATTTTTCATTTTCAAAGAGTAACTCAAAAATATTGTTCCAAACGACGAAAAAAAAATGCTGTCAAAGTTTGAACTCTTAATATTAATATTAAGAGGTGCCTCATCGCGATTTTCTATTTCCAATCTAAATAACATGGGGAAATTTTTTTTTAAACTTTGGAATTCTATAACTCGTCAACGCATTAGTGTACCGATAAGACCAGAACATATTTTTGTAGTGAATTGAACGCTCTAAAAAAAAGGTCTCTTGTTCTTTTTCGATAAATCTAGCTATTTCCAAGTTGGTGTATTGGTTATTAATGGTAATTAATCATGACTAACTTGGAAACAGTTGCATTCATCGAAAAAGACCAAGAGACCTTTTTTGTAGAGCGTACAATTTTGAACAACAGCATTCATGCAGAATCTTTCTAAGTAGATTAATTTTCAAGATATAAAAATCGAAGAGTTCCACAAGACCACTTCCCATGTTATTTAAATGGGAAATAGAAAATCGCGATGAGGCACCTCTTAATATTATTATTAAGAGCTCAAACTTTGACAACATTTTTTTTCATCATTTGGAACAATATTTTTGACTAACTCTTTGAAAATGAAAAATAATCGATTTTTTTGAAACGGTCTAATGTATACGTCTATCATAATTATTATTAGAGAAATTTTTGTAGTTCCAAAGACACGACTACAATTTAAACAAATATAAAACAATCAATAATTAATAGACTTCGTATAAATCGATGATGATTAATTCTCTTAGCTTTTATCTACATAATATATATATAAGCTGAATTGCTTTGCTGCACTGATTAAATTACTTGTCATTTCCTATTAATTTTGTAAGATCCTGCCCATCATCATCGTGGTCCTAGATTCTATGTTATTAGTTTCCTCGCTTTTTCTCTTTCTATAACTATTTATTTTTCTTTCTCTTTCTCTCTATCTCTATATCTATAATCTCTCGGGTATGTCTAGCGCCAGTTTAATTCCTTATCGGACCAGGAACTGGAAGATTTGCGGTAGGACTAGATTCCAGAGAATCTTGTTTGCGGTATCGTATCCGTGCTACGCGCTCCGCTTGCTTTTCGTTGGCGCGTTAATACCTCTTCTTTAATATTATTCTTAAATTTATTTCGTCATAAAACTTGGAAGCTTTATTACCGAGCCAGACAGTCACTGCCTGTAGTGCAGCAATCAGCGCATCAAATGATAACAAACAATAATTGCTGAACCTCGCGTTGCGTTTTTACTTCCTTTGAACTAAAGTTATTACAAAACTGGGCCATTGCTATAACAACTATTATACTCGTCGACGTGGGCGCAGCTCGCGATAAGATTTCACAAAGGTTCTCACAATTAGTTTCTTCTTTTTTTTGTTTTAAATTTATTTTATTTCAGTTTTTTCGAACAGTTAACTCGACAAATTGGACAGAGATCACGCAATGCAGGGTGTTTAATTATATATTCGTTAAAATAAATTGGGCAGCTTTGTAGATGACTTTGAAAAATACGTATTAACGATCGCATTATAAAACGTTTCGTTGCGAATGTATAATTAAAATTATGCATATTCTTACATCTTGTAATCTGCACATGTATATGTTAGGTACTCTATCGAAAGCTGGTGAAGTGTATTTTCGTTTTAGTATACTACCGTATCTTCTTATTTCTATTCTTTTGAGAGTTATCAACGATTGAAGCGATTTTTACGATCATTTTAGTAATTGTAAAGATTTACGGTGATTTGAATCAGATTTTACGATCCCGTTTATTTGCTAACGCAGAGAGAGAGAGAAGAGAGAGACAGAGAGTGATTAGAATAAATAATAATTAAAAAAAAGAAAATGATCAAAATGTTTTTTTTTTTTTTTTAATTTGTAATTTAAAAATCGTTAAAAATTTGAAAAGAAATGGGTTTTTTTTTTCTTTCTTTTGATTTTCACATTATTTACCGGCTGTGCAATAAATTTTACGTAACTAACTTACGGGCTGTTAAATAATGTCGATTACATTACCGCAGTTAAGTTCTTACCATTTCATATTACATTACCAATAGCAGCTGATGCAAGAAATTTTATTTAGTTTATAGAGAATCGTAGACAGATGGCGCCACGGGTGTATATATATCGCGACTATAACTGGATAAATAATAATTTGAAAATTAATAAATTTTTATCATTGACTAAATTTTCCGATTAATAATAAAAAAAGTTTTTTTTTTTTTCTTAATATTTTATTAAATTTTTGTTCAATTTATTTTAGAATAATTACAAGAGTTTGAACAATGTTTTTTTCTATTTTTCACGGTCAATTTAAAAACACTAATATCAGGGTGTATATTATGTATATGTACGTACATACACATATAATAAATAAATAGGCATAACTACCCTTGACTACATATAACTAACAAAAAAAAAAATCCATTAAACTCCAGGGGCGTTCATTGCACCTTACAGAGCGTATAGAATACACTTTTAAATGAGAAAGAACAAGAGTAGGTATAACTATATACATATACCTATATCCCCCATACCTAAAACTTAGATATATACTTTGAACTGAACGATAAGAAAAGAATATTACGGCTTAAACTATTCATATCCGTTTGAAAAATGTCTCGGTATATCCACAGGGGGTCAAAGACTATAAGGCCTGCATAACGATCGGAACAACACGTATAGAGTATATGCATCTATGGTATGTAGTTATTCCATACTCAACCCTGCAGTAAGTACATATAACTAGTAATCAAACAGCATAGTCCTCTTTTCTTTATAAGACAGAATAAAATGGGGTTTGTTTTATTTAAAACGAAATCCGATGCCGCATGACACACTTTCCCGTTACATGATGGTATATATATTATACCTATATAGGTATATACAAACTTTTGATGGAAATTTTCAATTTTTTCCGTTTTTTTTTTTTATATACGTTATTTGAGAATACGTTTCCTCGACTTTCCTTTCCAAAACGCGAGCAGGTGGTACAGCCTCTTCTTTTCTCTTTAATATATTATCTAAAAATTTTGAGTTTGTTTTACAAATTTGCCAAGTTTTCTTTTTTATTTTTGAACAATTTCTTTAGCTTTCATTTATATATATTTTTTTTTATGTAAATCGATAATTAACAAAAAATAATATTCAAACCGCAGGAAGATAGAAAAAAAAAAAAAAAAAAAAAAAAAAACAGAGTATATTATGATCCCTTATCGTATGACTAACGTCAGAATTTAATCGAGAACCGTCGTCGTTCAGCGTGGTTCTGCGGACCAGGTAAATAAGGTACTTGTTCAATGCGGTCGCGCGCGGTGCCTTTAAGATCTAAACCAAAGGAATTTGCATAAGCGAAAGAGAGAAAGAGAGATAGGGATAAAAGTTGTCGGAGAATTTAGCTTATGTTAATATTATCCAAAGTTGGAACAAAGGGAGGCGATGCAGCTGGCCGCGGGCAAACCGCAACGATTTTTTCATATCGATTTTTTTTTTTTTTTTTTCCTTATTAGAGATCGCGATAAATCCCGGAAAATTGTAAATCGGGATAGGTAGGTATAACAACAAATAGGAATATATGAAACGTGTAAGTGTAGACAATATCGTAATCATGTAGTCGTACTGTATATTTCAACCAACGGAAAATTATAAAGAATTACAGGTCCATTTTTTCGTACATATATCTAAATTCGATCATTTCGATGATTGAATTGTCGAATTATTTATTTATTTTTTTTTGATTTTTATTTTTATTTTATTTAAAAACAAAATATCTTACGCCGAAATATTTATAGATAAATAAATAATCGCTTAGACAGCTGCACAAGCCTGCGCCTACGCGAATTTTATATACCGTGGTGAGGGACATCCCGATCACCTTGTGGTAATTCTTACCGACGTTGTTTTGGCTGGTCGTCAAACTTTCGTGTTTAAAAAAAAAAAAGACAAAAAGGGAGAAAAGAAAATGAAAAAAAAAATCAAAGTACAAATTGTATAAATTTAGTAAAAAATCAAAACAAAAAAAAAAATCGTTTTTTTTGTAATAACTGCATATAAATACATGCATCTGCTGCAGCATGAGTGCATGTATGATGAGAAAATGAAAAACGTGATATTTACACGTGAATGCGGTATAGAAATTATATGCCCAAGTTTTTGATTGGTCTCGACGGGTGGTTAGAGATTTTTGGTCCATAGCCCCGGTGAAAAGGGCAGTTATAGAGAAGATGTACCTTTTATACATCGAGTTAGTAGTAGCCACGTACATCTCTCGTCTTAGGGTTCTCAGGGCAAGTCTTAGAGGTGTGAAGAAATGACAGCTAAATGGAGCGCGAGAATGCACTCGAGTAACAAGATTTATGAAAAATAAACGATACCACGGATATGCAGCGCCCGCGCTTGATAGGCGTATAACTGTAGCTGTAGGTGTAGGTGTAGTCATGCATTTTACACCGATCTTATACAAGATGCAGGTATACATGTGTGTATAATAATAATAATAATAATGCTAATAGGATCTAATAATCAAAAATATTCCCTGCAGCTACTAATATTTTCTCTTTTCGTTTCTTATTGTTATACCGTAGCATTATCATACCTATATATAATATCTATAATGTATGTAAATGATGATGGAAATCATGTTCCTCTTAAACACAGAATAATTATATATATATATGCATCCCTATATATCTTTTCATGAAATTTTCAGTCCTCAATTCGGTCGCCATTTAATTATAATTAAATATACCTTATGGTATCATACAGTTATCCATTTTTATATTTATTTATTTATTTATTTATTGACTTATTCTTTCTGGGTAAAGACGATAATTATAATTATATGTATGTACGACGTATATCAGATTCTTCTCTTTATCGATCGTTGTACTGATTTCTTTCAGTTCTTATATCTATACGTACATTCATACTCCTTCGATATAAAAAAAAAAAAAAAAAAAAAAACTTTCGAAGAAATCTTTTCACGTCATCTTTGATCAGAGTCACATGTATATGTAGATGCAGTGTATATGGATATATCTGTATGATCGTTTGACACGAAGCTTTTAAATGTCGTTTGTCGACTGACAGATACTTTTATTTATTTTTTCTTGTTTGATTTTTATATTATTATTTTTTTTTTTTTTTTTTTTGATTTTATGTGGCACAGTTTTTTTTTTATGTACAGAGATTTTTAACAGTTAGAAACGGATATTCAGATCCTTTATGATTCGATCAGAGGAATAATTATTGTCATTTTTATTGAAACTATATAATATATAGTAACGAGATGATCAGTTTTAACATATAAAATAAATCTCAGGAGGAATGAGGAACTGAGATAAAAAGATGGTTAAAAAAAATAAACCAAAAACAAAACAAAAAAAACGATTATCGCACAAATCGGGTCGTACGATATTATTACAACATGGCGAAAAAATAAAAAATAAAGAGCGAATCATCACGTGTGTGGATTTTTTTTAATCCCCGATACGTATGCGCGGTGGTCTTTCGGTTTTTTTTTTTTTTTTTTTATGTTTTGTTTTTCCTTTTTTTTTCTTCTTCTTCACCATTCCGCACGTAGCGGATGTCGTCGTTTTCTATACCCGGTTTTACATGTATGTATGTACGTACGTACGATATATTACATGTGTGTTAAAATACGTCACGTCTCATATTATGAAACAGGGTGACAGGATATATACCAACTTGGCACACCTTGTACTTTACAACTGTAAAATAATACGAAAATCCATTTCACGTTATTTAAGTATCCGAATAAAAAAAGAAAGTTTTTGAGAAGGTTAAATTTCATCTAAAAATCTGCACTGCAGTCGATTCAAAAAAATTTGAAATCCAAAAAACACCGACGATTCAAAATTCCAACAAACTAAAAATCCGAAAAAAATAAATAAATAAAAATTCGTAAAACAAAATTTTCATAAATTTTCTCTTTATAGTTTTCATTTTCAGAACAAAAAAAAAAAAAATTTAATTCAATTTTTTACTCATCGAAAGATACTTTTCCAACTCGATAAATCTGGATAAGAAATTCTAGGGCTAAACCTCATCGAGGTCACTCGACATACCAATATGATTGCTTGTTTTTTGATTAAACTAAACTATAGCCACACGTGTGGCCTCCCGAAATTATCTTACCAACGTAATGATGATATATCTTCATAGACACGGTGGTTACAGGTAGCTTGTAGTCTGCAGGTACGGTAGTCTCATATGTGCACCCAATGTATGTATTGTACTTACAGATTGTTACACCCATCATCTCAGAGAAAGCAATACCCTATAGGTATATAAGATTATATACATAAGGTATCGTTATAATATGTCAAGTATAAGTATGTACGAAGCTATTCAGCTGTCAAAATGTCTCGATAGTCATCTCGGGGGTCGTAAAAAAAAAAAAAATAAAAAAAAAATAAAAAATAAAAAAATAATTTTCTTCCATCACTCTTCGTTACTTGTCGAATTATATATTTTTCAAGTGCTTATATTGTCGGTTGTCGTTGCTTGGTTGACGATTGTTTATTGATAGTACAGTAGGTATATGTATATATGTTGTATATTTTATGGTGACGAGTTACGAACAAACGACTTCCAGTCTATAAGCTATTCTTCTCTATCTAGTTATTGACGACTGTGCACTGCCAGCAGTGAACGAGCTGTACATATAGATATTAGATAATATTGTATACGATTGAACGACGATTATATATTTATACATATACAACCCTCTCACGTTATATACTATTGCCTTTGACAGTGAAAGTCTAATATATATACCTCTAATATGCGGTTTATAAAAAATTTGATAATCTTACAAAAAAAGAAAAAATAAAAAACAGACATTTACACACTAAAAAATAATTAATTGTGCAACAAGATTGCGTTTCATGGGAAGCTTAATTGATTAATTACTCTGTTAGTACGACATTTCGTATATATATGTGTATTTCGTTCATGTGCAATGTAATGATATGATAAGATATTTTTCTACAATTATATCGATATCGATTTGGTATATAGGTATAGAGTATTATGATCGCGCGGTGTTGACGAAATTGATAAAACAAATCGAAAAAAAAAAAAAAAAAAATGAATCGTTGAATCAATCAATGATTATAATAAAAATACAAATACAAATACAAATACAAAAAAAAGAGGGCAAAATCACTGCAATTTGCGCGGATAAAGGTATAATAAACGGATTAAAGTATACAACAAACTCTAGCTGGTCCTCCATATAGACTAGACCGTTTCAAAAAAATCGACTATTTTTCATTTTCAAAGAGTAACTCAAAAATATTGTTCCAAATGACGAAAAAAAAAATGCTGTCAAAGTTTGAACTCTTAATATTAATATTAAGAGGTGCCTCATCGCGATTTTCTATTTCCAATCCAAATAACATGGGGAAATTTTTTTTTAAACTTTGGAATTTTATAACTCGTCAACGCATTAGTGTACCGATAAGACCAGAACATATTTTTGTAGTGAATTGAACGCTCTAAAAAAAAGGTCTCTTGTTCTTTTTCGATAAATCTAGCTATTTCCAAGTTGGTGTATTGGTTATTAATGGTAATTAATCATGACTAACTTGGAAACAGTTGGATTCATCGAAACAGACCAAGAGACCTTTTTTGTAGAGCGTACAATTTTGAACAACAGCATTCATGCAGAATCTTTCTAAGTAGATTAATTTTCAAGATATAAAAATCGAAGAGTTCCACAAGACCACTTCTCATGTTATTTAAATGGGAAATAGAAAATCGCGATGAGGCACCTCTTAATATTATTATTGAGAGGTCAAACTTTGACAACATTTTTTTTCATCATTTGGAACAATATTTTTGACTAACTCTTTGAAAATGAAAAATAATCGATTTTTTTGAAACGGTCTAATATAGACTTATACTTCTGGCAAAGATGTTGGTATGAAGATAATAAACCGTAACGGTGCCGCGTACGTATGTATATTATACACACATCTACATCTACATACTATAACGATATACGCATATAGCTACGGCTTATTACTCTCGGTCAGTACCCACTCAGTACCTCGTCGTACCTCACCTGGGGAGGACTGAACGATGGGGCGGTGCGTCGCACCTGTCGTCGTCCTCCTCCAGCTCCGGCTTTTGCCTTTTGCTTTTGCCTCTTGCCTTTTGCCTTTTGATTTTTCTTCTGCTTTTGCTTTTGCTTTTGCTTTTGCGTACAGGTAATGTAGAGAGTACTGATTCTGATTGACTGAACCTCTGGTGTTCTTTTTCTTTTTTTTTTATAGGTATACATTTTTTATATATATATATATATTTATTTTTTTGTTTAATATTCTTTCTTGCCTTCTGCGGGCCACGAGCCGCGAGTCACGAGTCACTAGAGAGTCACGAGAGTAGACACCGTGGTTTAAACCAACCCGCGGACTCACGCGTTCAGTATACGTTCTTCACTCGCGCTGATAAGACCTTGAACGATCGTGTCCGCCCGCACGCGTAACTTAATAGTACGTATATTACGTTTATGAGATATTTTTCTTTCATTATTTTCATCTTTCTATCAGCATCGTGTCGCGGTTGTAATCGTCATCGTTGTATACGGTATTAAATTATACAATTATAATTTGCATACATTATACATATATATATATATACGTTTCGTGAATTATTATATAATCAAAAAAGAGAAATTCACGATATTTATGAAGGAAACGTGTCTTCAAGTGATTTTTCATCGATTCCTAATTAATTTTTTTTCTTTTAACTTTTGGTTTTTTTTTTTTTTTTCTATTCACGTTGTAGGTAGAATTTCCCTCTTGAATTCTTTTTCTTTTTTTCAAATAAGATAAAGACCTCAACGTTTCGTAGGTATTTGTGTTTCTATAAGACAATTATAGCCAGCAATAAAAATCGGTGTTTCAAAGTGATTAAAAAAAAAAAAAAAAAAAAAAAAACAAGAAAATCTAAGAGCTGCAGTGTTGCAGTCAAGTATTGTGCGATCATTAAAAAGAGTTACAAGTAAAACAGTCGTTTTAATTCACTATATTGCTCAAGGTACTGTATCCGTTCGAGTTTAAAACTGTTTAAGTGAAAGCAGCGAGGGATTAAAAAAAAAAAAAAAAAAACGAAAAAGACAAAAAAGATAATAAAAAAAAAGTTAAAAAAAAAAAAATGTGTCCCAACTTCCTGTATGGGTTTTTGTTGTATCACTGAATCGAACACCTCGTCGAATCTTTTTCAGTCTTCTCTTTTTATTTCTTCTCTTCTTTTCTCTTCTCTTTTCCTTTCCTTTCCTTTACTTTTTTCTTTCTTTTTTTATTTTTTATTTTTTATTTATATATATAAGTTTTGTACAAGTAAAGTGAGAATTAAACGTTGAGAAGAACTATAAAGAAAGGTGAAGAAGAAGAAGAAGAAGAAGAAGAAAAAGAAGAAGGAAGAGGAAACCACAGAACAAAAGGAGAAACTAACACGTAGAATTTTACCACTTTTTTTATTAAAAGTGTCTAAAAGTTCGAGATTACGTGTCCCCCAAATCTCTCTTTCTCTCAATTTTTGTTTCTTAATTTTTTTTTTTTTTGTTTATATATATACATAAATTTTTTCTTATTTAATTATTATCATAAATATGTAATATCTATGATTAAACCTGAAGTGCAAAAAAAAAAAAAAAAAAAAAAAATGACACAAGCATAAAACTAAATAAAATAAAAAAATAAATTTTATTTATCAACGATTGATTAAAAATCATCGAATCATCGTAATTTTTTGGATTATTATAGACACTTCAAACATAGGTGAGAGATCGCTATATATATACATATACGATATACATATATACCTATACCATTGAGAAATATGATGATTAACAGATCGTTTGAATTCATTATAAGATAACAGATTTTTCTTAATTTGAACCTTATATACTTACCGATTTTCTTTTTTTTTTTATCAATTTTTTCTATTTATAAACTTAGACCCAACTTTACCATATAATTTGAATTTAGATATTTAAGGTAAAGCTGTAAGAGTAATATCAGAATATATATATATATATATATATATACATATATATGTATAATATAGGTACAAATGTTTGGGTTAATTCAAACGTTGAAATCTCCACTCTTAGTTTGTTGATGATCGTCATTCTATATCTCCGAACCGTTAGGAAAGTATATTTCTACCGCTTTCGACTCGGTCGTCGACTCGGTTCCTATACAGGCCTTAATGCCTTATAACCTATACCGATTTTATTACTTTGCACAAAGAATAATTAGTATTTATTTATTTTTTATTTTTATTTTTTTTATTTCCTTTCATTCCATGATTAAACACGTTTTCAATACCCAATCAATTCATCAATCCATAAGTTTTTTATTAATTTAATTGGTTTTTTTTTTTATTTTTTTCTTATTAAAATTTTATTTTCGGTGTACACCAAATTTTGTCAAAAAAAAAGAAACATTTAAATAATGATTATTATTATTTCATTTTTTATTTTTATTTGATTTTTTTTTATCTAACGGTGTGGTCGTTTAGTTAACACATCTATTAATACTATATATTCATATAAAAGTCAATTTCTATTAACGATTCGGGTTTATTATTGGTTTTTAAAATTCTTTTAAATATGTATAGAATATCTGTAAATAATAAGAAGAATAAATATCCCTTTTTAGGTAACAAATAGTAACACGACTATAATAATATATTATGTACTGTATTAATCGCGTAACCAATCGTAAAACGTATAAACGAACCGCGGCCCGGCGTGGTGGTGGGTCCTCCGCGTAATGTGTATAGGCACAGGTACAGGTACAGGTATAAGGCGTAGGTACTTACTAAGTTACTACTACTGTTATTACTACTGTCCAAAATCCGGGCTAACGTAGGTACAACTAACTACTTATACAAGATATACGAATGTAACGAGGGAATATGCGTACATATTATAGTATAAGAATTAGCTGTAAGCTCACGCTCATGGTAAAGCGAAAATATCGTATAAGCTTAAGGCATACGAAAGAGTCTGACTATTTGCTCGTTAGAATACAGCCGCTAAGTGACTGTCAATAAAAAAATATAGAAAATCCACGTATATCACTTTAAGTACGAAGAGAAGAATACGCACGGAATATATATATATATATATATACATATGCAATGAGTGTGTATAATGCCAGCAGCTTATACCAACTCGCGAAATACAAATTATCGTAACTAAAAATTAAACGACACATAGAAAACCAAAAAAAAAAAAAAAAAAAAACAAATTGATATAAAAGTTTTTGATATGAAAATTCTGCAATATTGTATGACTCGTGAGTTAAACCTATCGCTTCCGTCATAGCAGTATATACATATAGTATAAGTAGCACTTTTCACTTATTTATAGTTATAGCTTTTACAGTAGACCTTTTGCACCTCTTTTATACACACGTTCATCCGTTAAACGAGCCGCAAACTGCACTGTGTTATAGTACAGTATATATAGTATATAGTAGGTGCAATAAGCGTGTGAAATTTACTGCAACTTTTCTATTGTATTCGGTGCAAACAACAGTGCGAAAGAGTTGAGAATTACTCTTTAGTAAATTGTTTGTTTAACGTGAATTGTTTAGTTGTAGGTTATGGTTTTTTTTTTTTTTTTTTTTTTTTTGCTACTCAAACCTTACTGCACCTGTTGCACATAATATATAGGTATTTCTGTATAAGTAGGTATTTCTCTGATAAGTTGTACAGGAATTTAAACAATTATTTACTGCACGTCTTGCACCACCGCGTTTATAAACATACATTATACATACTTTTTTTTTTTTTTTTTGTTTTTTTAGGTTACACATAATACAATATTACGTTATATGTACATACATAGCTATATACATGTATATATTATACTGAAATCAGTGCAGTTTGGTTTGATTTAATGGAACTTTAAGCCAAATGATATTTAAAACGAAAAGGGAGCCTTTCTCGACCTTTTTTTCTTTTTCTTTCTCTATTTCTTTATTATTTTTTTTTTTTTTTCCTTTTTTACAATTAGTTTATCTAGGGCCCAGATATTAGGGTGCGGGCTATACAATGAATGGTGGAAAATGAGCCTTGAAATATAGCCGTTTTTAAGATTGTGATATAAATAACTTCGTCTAGGATAATATACACAGGGGTTGTATTCGTCTCTCTTTTATATCACTAATCTAAAAATTATTGCAAAGCTGGATTGTGGTCTAAAAAAAAAAAAATCATTCCGAATTATCGATTTTCGCAATTTATTATACTCTTTAGAATTAATTTTTTATATAAAACTCCGCGGATTTGTTTTATAAGTTTTGATAAAAAAATGAATCATCCAAAAAAAAAAATATATATATATTTTTATCTCGAAGTGTTTTAAGGATTGAAATTCATTGATGCTAAAATATGTAGGATTAAAAAGGGGGAAGGGGTGGAGAGGATATAGGCATTCTTTCGAAGATTATAAAATCCCCCTTATAGCTGCAGACTAAATATGTATTTAAAACTAACCTTACGTCGTCAATTTCGTCTTATACCTACCTAATCCTTATTCTCGGCTTTGCGAGGCGGTATAATAGTAGACGACCAAAACGACTTGGACTGCGACCGCGATACGAAGCGACCACGACGCGAAGTCCCTTAAAGTATTTGGGCTCGTGCCTGCGACTCCTAACTGCAGCACAACACCCTCAAAATAGAAAAAAAAAAAAAAAAAAAAAAATAGAGAGAGAGAGAGAAATGGGACGAAAAGAAAAGAAGCTTTTTTTTATTCCTAATCCCAAGTCGCCGAGTCACCGCGTTGTTTACGCGAGCCAAAAGGGTCCAAATATTAGGACACTAAGAATATCAATGGGTGCCGTTGATTCGTCAAGGAGATTAAGTAAAGAGACCTTTTATAGTTCGCAGCTTACACCTTCGTTGATTTAACCTCTTCGCGGTTTTTTTTTAATTTTTTTTTTTAATTTTTTACCTCTCAAATCTTCATTTTCTTTCTTTCCTTTCTTCTTTATCTCTCTCTCTTTCTCTCTATCTCTTTTATTTATTTTCTTACAAAATGAGTATTAAAATAGAAAATTAAGGAGAGGAGTGCCGGATCCGAAGGAAGAATGTATGCGTTATAAAGACGGTTTTAATGGGTTGAATTTACGAGACCGTAGAATGAATAATTACTTTCAAGTCATTTCTGGCTTTTTATCTCTTTCCTTTTCCCTCTTTCTCTTTCTCTTTCTCTCTCTTTCTCTCTGTACATATATATTTTCTTCTCTTTAACATGGTCACATATGTTGGTTGGTATAAGATGTTGAATTTTAATTTATCTAACGAATTAATAAACTTGCGAGAATATTTTAATCACTTATTATCTCTTATCCTTCGTATATTTATATATCTATGTATATACATATACCGTATATAGGTATGAGTTTTAAAAAAATATGCTTACAGACCCGCGACATCGAGACTTATAAACATTTTGTCTTTACCACAGCAGCAGAACGTGAATATCAATTAGCTTAGAGACCATCTGTAGTAGGCATACATGTTTTATACAACATGTTTATATATATATATATATGTATATACACATATATTTCTTCCCTTCAGTAAGTATATACGTATCTCCGTGTCAGCGAGGATATCTTATGCAATCGGAAGTCAAGTTTACAAGGAAAATGAAAATGTAAAGAAATAAAAAAAAATCATTTTCATGCGGTTTACAGTTCCACACACATACACACACACACACACACATATATATATATTTATCCATTTTTCTTATCTTATTATTTTTATTTTTTTCTCATCATTATCAATTGCGCGCTCCTCCTCCCATATTCCACTAAAGATCGATCGATATTGCTTCGTATTATAGGTACCGGGGTACGTTATTTATATTATATACCTATAATATTTTATATATATATATACCTATACCTGTACATATCTTGATTATCAAACCCTGCAGCAGTATCGCGCTGCTGTTGCTTTACGAAACTGCAAGAAGGAAGCGAGTGTGTATTATACGCCTATAACGTATATATATATATATATACGGTGGCTTAATTTTCGCTTAATTGCAAGAAGGCATATTAACGATCAGGAAGCGGGTCAATTCGTCCCTCGTCGAGACTGATGATAAAATATTAATAATAATAACAATAATTAACACAACTACATGACGCGGAAGTAATTTTGCATCTTTCTTAGATTAAATTATTTCAATTCAATTTAAACGGAATAAAAAATTCTTCTCATACAAACCTATATATATATATTCTGTATGTACATATATAATATATATTTGTATGTGTATTAGAGTATTAGACTTATGAAACTACACCCACAAATAATTATATAATATACTAATGTAATATATGTAGATAAGATATATAGTCTTTCTCTCTCTCTCTCTCTCTATTTTTTTTTTTTTTTTCTCCTCCTCAATAAGAGTCTTTTTACATGTTTGCGGTGCAGTTTTATGTTGGTATATAATCAACCTGCCGTTACTTACTTACTCACTCACTCACTAACTTGTACTTGTGTATATATATATATATATAATGGTGTACTTGTTACACGTGGACCTCCTTGCGCATATCGTCCATGAGGAAAACGTCAGCCGACCTTGTCGCCTTGTCGTTATACCGATAAGCTAGATGGTAAGTTTGCGTCATGGCTAGTACGCGACTTGTACATATATGTATATATATATATATATATATATATATATAAGATACGCGATTAGAGGTGAGTGACCCACTTAATACTCACTCACTCACTCACTCACTCACTCACTCACTCACTCACTTACTTACTCACATACAACGTGCGTGTCGGTCTGTACACCTTAAGAACGCCAACTGCATATACACACTTTAAGTCAAACCATGCCTGCCGTCACAGGTGTCAAAGTTTCGGAGCTCCCCTATATATATACACAATAAATTGAATTCAAGAACTAATATCTTCGATCTTATATCTGTTATAAGTCTGTCTAATAAACGCGTTTCGTAATTTTTTTTTTTTTTTTCAACTCAAATTATTTCATAGACTTTGTCTGTATAAATAAGTCTTGAATTTTTACGCTCTCGTTGATCGTTTAGTTAGTTAGTTAGTTAGTTAGTTATAGTTGTTTGTGATTGTATTAAACCGGATAAAGTTACTATTGAATGGAAACAGGATTTCAGGTTGGGACTCGGGTGGTGTATCGCCTTCTTATAGTCTTATACTCTGCTCGTGTTTCGATAGGTTATCTCATATCCCAATGCGGTAATCACGACGCGGTAACTTTTCTTTCTTTTTTTTTTGTTTTGTTCTCTTCATTTTATTTTTTACTTTTTTTGTCTTCTCTTTTTGGATGTTAATAAATAATTCCATAAAAACTACACCTTCGTTTCGGACATCATTCTTTTCGACAAAAATTATAAACTCCTATATATTTTACTTATTTATTTATTTATTTGTTTGTTTGTACATACATATAACTGAATCTATATCATTTCTCATTTTATCAAGATATATCTGACACAGACATTTATATTCTACATAAATTATTGTGTGTATATAGTAAATACATTTTGTACGTGTTTAAATATAATATGCATCGGAGTTTTAAAAATTTTTTGTTGGCCACTTAATTTCTTTTATTTTTTATTTTTTGAGTCTATTCTTATTTTTTTTTTTTTTTTTTTTAATTTTTTTACTTTTTTTTATTTTTTCGTTTCTTGTATCTATTTTTTGTTACCAAACGCGTATTTTTGACGTCCGACTGTTACCCGCTAATGACCACTGTAATAACGCAGTTGGTATATAGGTATATAGAAGTCGCGAAGAGTTTGGTGGTCCAAAGCTGCCGCTGCAGCGCTGATCGAGAGTAAAATAGCTGCAGCATAATCAGTCTTCAAAGTCTCGTATATGAAATTATCGCTTAAATAACCCGTGGAGATTTTTTTATTTTTTTTTCTCTTTCTTTCTTTTTGTTTTTGCCGCAATAATTACAAAGGTACGATTTTTATTTATTTATTTATTTATTTTTATTTTTTTTTGTTCAACTCTAATATTATCATCTGGTCTTTAAACTCTGACGGAATAATTCAATTTCAATTTATTTATAGATTCATATTAAATTAATAACACTTAATGATTTTTTTAAACATCGTTTTATCGGCTGTATTGATTAGACGGTTTTTATAACGCCCGCACTCAGCGCGTGGTGCACGTTAGTCTAAATCATTACAATGTAGTTGGTTCACCTCTACTCTTATACGTCATATATGTATATATATATATATACCGTTGTATATATGTACATACAGGTGGATATGTATAGATATACCAGAAACTCTCTAAAGAAATTCCTAAGGTTTTGGTTATATAGCAGTAAAGTAGGGTATACCAACACATACCCGCATGCATATTATCACTACATATTCATATACTAGTTCCATACACACATCGGTACTTAGTCAAGTGAATACCCCCCCAAAAAAAAAAAAATAAAAATGATAGAAAAAAAATAAATAAATAAATAAAATGAATCTAATCTCAGATAAGGATGTTGGTTTTGTTGCTTCGTCGTTATAATTATGTCGGTTACTGTTAGCCACACTTCTTTATTCCCCTAATTTTTTTTTTTTTACAAATTTATTATTTTTTTTTTTCCCCTCTCAAATTCTAATCGAAAATTTTCTCACTCTTATTATTATACAGTAACGGGTATCGTAGGTACATATACGACCGCATGCGTTATTCCATTATGGTATATCCACTCCATATGATCAGGCACTACCGTTTTGTTAATATTTTTTTCTACGACAACAAGACGGCGATACAGATATACTAATTATACATAATATGTACGTAAGTATGTATGTATTTATTTATGTACATAGATTTAAACCGTGAAATATCACTGTATATACCGGATTTAATTGTCAGCACAAATCGTATCCTTTAAGTATAATACTCGTATTTAAATATGAGTATATATGTATATACTAGTACATGGGTATATGTATTCTATCTATGTATAATTTACCGCGGTGTCGGGCTCCGGGATTACTGAGTACGTGGCTGATCCGAACCACGCGAAAGCTCGGCTCGGTCTCGTGCGCAATTTTCGCGGTTTGTGGTCTGGCCACGTGGTGTTCCAATTCATTCTCTCAGCGGCCATCACAGACGTTACCATTCGCACGTACGCCTACCTCGGGCTTGTTCGATCAAATAATTTATCGTTTATTAGTGTTTAGCGATTATGACATGTGATATGTAAAAAACGGAGATCAGTGTAATGAATTTTTTTTTTTTTTTTTTTTTTTCGAAAATTATTTTCTACTAGACTTTTTTTCTTTTCTTTTTTTCTCTCTCTCATCTAAGTCAAAAATTTAACGATATTGATTATTAATTAATTATCAAGGATGGCGAGTATAAAGACTTTTACTTTTCTCTGTGCAGGGGTATTTTAACCACCATTACACCGTGTATATCACACATCCATACATACACAGTAAAAAGGCGATTATTATAGTCTCGTGACTATATCGTAATGCCAAGTGCATAATGGCGATAAATCAAAGCATGCATGTGTGTCGGTGAAGGCAAATACCGAGCAGACATTTATTATAATATCTGTTACGCCTATATGTCTCCAAAGTCTTGATGATGTGGTGAATACCAGATAACTAGAAGCTAGACCGTATGAAATTGGTAATTGTTGAATAAAATACATTTATTTATTTATTTCATTTTCTTTTTGTTTAAATTGTCTTTTCGAACTCATCTCCATGGCCATCGGATCCCTGCACTCCCTATTCATTCCGTCGACTAGGTGGGTGGACAGATTTGTCACTAATTAAAACCACTCGGGTATATAATGAGCCTGATTCAACTCCCGATAGGGCGTCAAGACATACATAATGGCGAAAGTGTGATATGGGATTCTTCAGACCCCTATTGTGGATGGACCATACATGTATAGGTGGATAAATTGTTCTCTCGCTTTATACCGGACCTTAGATCGTATCAATCAACGGTGTTAGCGATCCTGGAACAGGGCCCGTAGAAGGAACCGTCATTAAAATAATTAGACTGGTTATTTGAATTTCGTTATGTTTTCTTTCGTCAGTATATATATACATACCGGTATAAATACTTTGGAGAATAATTTATATATACTTTGCACCGGTATAATAAAATTTTACTCCATAATTCGGTAGATGAAAAAATCAGGTGTTTCATTACGATTGTTTATATACCTTTTACATTATAATCATAAATCTGTATCATAAGAAGATTTCTTCATCTCTTTTTTTTTTTTTTTTTTTTTTCCTGACTGTATATAATCGCGTTTAAAAAATATAAAGACTTGAGTGAGAGTGATAAAGGTATTATGAAAAAGGAATCTAATTGCGTTAAGTATAAACGAGATGAATAAAAATGGTAATAATGTAGAAAAGAAAGGAAGAGAAGAGATATAGGTGGTTAGTTTAGTTAGCAGATGATGTTGCTGCAGGAGGAGGTGAAGGGATTGAAACGGAACAGTTTCGACAATAGAGGTCTAATCATTCTTTTAATTAGACTAAACTTGCCCGTCATTGTCCAGTCGTCGTGACCAACTTCTTTCCAAAGTATTTCTTTCCTTACTTCTTCAGTTCTCTAACCCCCCCCCCCATCTAGACTCTTTTTCTTTCGACAAACAATACCTCGTCATCCCCAATGAACACAATGCACAAAAAACAACTCTGTCAAATGGCTACGTTGGTAGGTATACTAGTCCAGGTTTTACCGCCACCCACGACTCGGGATGAAAAAAAAAAATATATCTATATGTATATACCTACGTACACTCAAAGAAAGAAAGAAAGAAAGAAAATTTTTCTACTTTGGTCAAGTGCTCTTTAGGGTCATTGAGAGCAACTGCACACGTATTCAGTATTATCTCTGTTTGTATGAAAGAGAGAATTATATAGACAGAGGCTAGAGAGGTTAAAAACAAAACAAAAAAATGATCTTTTTTAGTTTTTTTTTTTGTTTTTTTCTTCTCCCTTTTGGACCAGACAGAGGGATGGTGAATCGGTACCTACATGCAGCACCACACCTCGGTGGAATAAATTTCCATACTACTCTTAAGCGAGATATGGATAGGCACATAACGCATTGAGTTTTTATTACCGTATCGTTACGAAGACTTGAGTTACCTTAGCGACATATATATGCTATACATAAAAAGAGAGGGATAGGAATAAGTGCGAATAACTTGCAGGGGGTCGCAATTAGTGATTTCTTTTAATTAACGACTATTACTGGTCAATTATTTCCATACACAATTTTCACAACTCTTTTTGATTGTTTTTTCTTTTTTCTTTCTTTTTCTTTTCTACTGAGAGAGCCGTTCATTCATTTCTCTAATCAACGTAGTAGGTACATACATACATACATATAGTAGTGCATGTTGAAGTCGTTTGTCTTAGCGTACTGTGCATCGTTTTACTGTACTGCAGTCGCTGCTGTGGATATTGGTATTATAAAAATAGTTGTTTAAATTTATGCAATTCCGTGAATATACCCACTATAGATCTATGTACTTCTTTTACCTCTATATATGTGCAGGTACTAATTCAAGACCCGTACAACCAGATTCTGTAGGATCGTTTCTATACGCGATACGGTTTACTATACTGTATACATATACTATTACAAAATGCAAATTAGATTTATAACTACAAATTTATTGTGGAGCACTGACTGAACCGATCCCAGCACGCACCTCGACAAGGTGACTTTACGCGGTTTATCTCAACCGTACAAGACTAACAGACACGTATATCTACCTACGTATCTACTACGACCGCAAAGTATCTGTACACCGTGTATAGTGTGCGCATATTTTTGCCTTAGGGTATTGGGAAAGGTTATGGTGATCATCGATGGAACAGTGGAAATTATTCGGAGCTGAGTTGAGTTTACGAATTTTAAAAGTTTCGAACGGTCAAAATTACGAATTTATTTTTATTGTTTTCTATACATTTTGTTTTTTTTTTGTTTTTTCGATTGTATTACGGATTTTGGTTTCTCTGCATATGAGTTGTTCCTTAGTTCTTGCCATTCCTCATTCTAAATTTCCAGCTGGGTGTTTTTTGGTCGGAGTCTTGCAGGTCGAAGAAGTTATGTGTCTGGACGTAAGGTTCCTTCTTCTTATTCTTATTCTTGTTCTTCTTCTTCTCTCTGGCTAGTGCGGGTGCGGGTTTCCTCGGTTTGTCTCAACCGTAAAATAATGGGATCGTAAAGTTACAAAGCGATTATCAGACTACAGGTTTTGGTATATATATAACTTGTGTGCCGGAACCTGCGGATGACGGATGATATAATAATGCAAAATTTTCTTATTTTATCTTCGGTTTCATCTTCATTCATTCCTTTCTCTCGTGTATAAATTAACGCCTACACTACATCCACTACACGCGTATAAGGTATGTCATACCTACTTCAGCTAAAACGCCTCCAGAATCGAAACTAAAAAAAAAATCAAAAATCGCTTGTATAACAAAATTTTATTCAAACTGATCTCAATTAAAATTGAAAGCCAAAGCCACCCCTTCATCCTGTTATTATTATTATTATCATTATTTTTTTTTTTTTTTGCACTGATCATCATGCGGATGCACGATCTGCACGAAGTAGGTATAGATCTATACGTATACGATGCAAATTCGTGACCGACCCTACCGGGTCATAAGTTTCTGGGTACCCTACTACCCATAGAAAAGAATATGTAAAAAAAATGAAGGTTTTTTTTTTTCCGGAGCCGGATCCTTCGAACTGTAATATTTCAAATCGTATTCTCTTTTCTTATTTTTTTTACTCCCATTCTTTCAAATTCACCGAGCAAATGTTTCTATTTGAAAAATAAAATACGAAAGCTTGGATCACCACGGTCCTAAATCCTCGCGTTTTAATCCCACGAAATGTAATTTATGGAAGAATGAAAAAATTGAAAAAAAAAAAAAAAATCTGCTACTAATAACAACAAGGCTCAGATTCCTTTAAGTCTATTGCATAGCTACCCAATACCCACCCACGCATTACCAATCTAGTGGTTTAACATTGAATTTTCATTTTCAATACAATTGAATTATTTATAACTTCTCAGTACTGTTTAGACTAATTTTTTTTTGAATATCACTGCAGGGTGAGAAGAAAAGTCGAATTTCTGATTCCGATTCTTTGAGTTCTAATTTACCAAATCTCCATCTATTCCTCTTCTACAAGAGAAAGAAAGAAAAAAAATAAAAAAAAGTAACTCAGGTAGACAGGCGCCCATCCCTTTTAGGGAGTAGAAAAAAAAAAAAAAAAAAAATATAACAAGTGACAAGCTGATTACATTCCCGTGTAACAATCATCGATCGTTTTCAGAGGTCCTAAACGATTTTTAAAAAAATTTTTACGTCTTTCTTTTTTTGAGAATTTTTTTTTTTTATTTTTTTTCGGTTCTTGTTTCTTTATCGGTTAATGAATCAATCGATCTACTACTACTACTACTACATGTGCACCTAATTATACGTAATCATTATTTATATCTGCAGCTATCGAATGGCTATTTTTAAATGCCAATTCCAGCAACGAGTGTGTTTTACGTCCCCGAGGGTTGGTTGCACATTTTATATATGGTTGAGGGAGATTTCGGGGTTTGACACCCTACGGGGTTTCGTCGCATGGCTGCGGGGTATCTACCCTGTCCAACCCCGGGTCGTACTGCAACTGCTGTAGAGCACACCTAGTGTGTTTCACAATAGACGTGCAGTGGCATTAATAATAAGTCGCAGTAACAAACTAGGGTTCTGGGTTATCTTTGCATGCATTTGTCACCGAAAGGGTTGAACCTTGGTTAAAGGAAGATATTTTTAAATTGTTTCTATGAATTAAACCGGCTCTCCCTTATATTTATTTCAGACACCATAGATTTTTCATTTTATACCATAGAAACTTAATACTAAAATTTTTAACCTATCCTCATACCTATACGCGATGGTCTTTGCATTTGCAGGAAAGAAATTTCTGTAGAAACTGACATACGTGCGAAGACATAGATGAGAAAATCGATCGTTAAATTACTATCTTAGGTCAAACAAATAGTTCAAATAGCCGTTATATTTAAACTGTTGAATAATTCGAATGCAATCTTCGAGCTTCTTCTTAAAGCCCTGATTTTTTTCAATATAAATAATGGATGGGGACCCCAAACCGTTTCATCTTCCTTTACCTTATACACCTTATACCAGTTTCCCGTGCGAGGAAGGCGCCCGGATCGGTTCACTGCGGGAACTGTGTCATCTGATAAGAATTGAAACCGAAACCCCAGACTGATTTTATTCGTCTTCAAAAAAAAAAGTAAAATAAAATAAAATAAAATAAATCAGGGACTAATTTCACAACCCCTTTAGTTCATAAATCAGTCGGGCGCCACCACGTTATACCTACCTACGTTGTTGATCGTCGATGGTCTAAAGTGGCAGTGATTTTTCATTCGATTTTTCATTCCTTTCTCAGGCATTGATCTGCGTGTATTAGAATTTGAAATTTCGATTTATTTTATGGCCCTTTAACCTCTGATTTTAATTTAATTTAATTTGTTTCTTTTTTTTTTAATACACTTAAGGGTGAGACAATGTCAGATAATTTGACACTCGAACCCTTTCCATTTTTTGCTATAGGCAGAGAGACAAAAAAAATAATAATAATAATAATAAAGGAAAAAGGATACTTGTAGGGGCTGTTACACGCGACTTATGGTATACTATAGCCAGTCACCTATTTGACCGATTAGATACATCCATCATAAGTCGTCGCAGCTGAGGGAATAGGTATATCTGATTTTTGAATTCAACTTGTGTGGTATTAGACTGACGTCTAGGGATGCTCGACGAACCGGACGGAATTTAACTCTCTGAACGTCAAAGGGTGCAGGACGGTTTTTCATTGTCTAGATTTTTTAGGTCGATGTCGCATACTCCCTCTTTTGTGTGTTTTCTTCTTATTGTTCTTCTACGTTTTCTACTTATTCTTCCTGATACAACCCGGAGACTATAACCAATGTTCATGTATTTATAAACTCCTCTTTTTTGTTCATTAGTTTATTTTCTGTTTTCTATTTGTCTGTTTTTATTTTTTTGGTTTTTGATTTATCTATAAAATTTTTATCCCAGTTAATATATTCTTATCAGGTACATAATCATCATAATCATTATCATTTTTATCATCGTTCCCACAATTATTATATCGACAGATCTAGAAACTGTGAATTCCAGGCTTCGCGCAGTGACGTACGTACCTAAATAACGGATTAATTTAGGAATATATTAACAGATTATAAATGGTAATTTAAGAACAGAGGCATAAAATTATAGAGATAATAAAAATAAGGAAAATAAAAAAAAAAAAAAAGAAATTTTATACCTACCTTATACCTACATAACCATCTACCTGCATTTCGTTCCTTTGAAAGTCAACAGCTTTACGACATGTGGGATTATCGAACACGTGTTGAGTCGTAGAAAAGCAGATTATAATCTCGTTTCGGTATAAAATGTTCTGATTTTAATTCCTCAATAAATCCAAAAGTCTTGCACGCGGATTTCTGAATTCGATAGATTCAAGGTTTTCTTTTTATTTCTATAAATTTATTTATTTCTAAATTTTTTTGAAAAATTTTCTCCTATTTTCTCAGCTGTTAGATCAGCTATTCTAATTCCTGCAGAGAACTTGTACAGCTGTTTTTTTTATTTATTTATTTTTTTTGTTATTTCTCGTCGATTGTATAATTCAGTAATTCATTTTCTTATAATATTAGCTACTGTTTCAGTCTTGCGGTTACTTATATCTATATATGCCCACATTTATGTACGGATTATAGTTCTGTAACTACAGTTGAGTTACATCGACGCGGGATAGTTTAATCCCTAAGAGATTACAATAAACTTAAAGATAGATTATTATAGGGAAAGACTGGGAGTGGGTACAGAGGGTGGCTTAGATGATCACTTTAGCTCGATTTATAAGCTTAACGTATAGGTATAAATTGAAGAGTATAAAACCTCCCATTGATTTAGAAAAAAGAAAAATATAAAAAAATAAAAAACTATTTGACAGTAGCGAGGATTTAAATTTAAGAAAGAGAGAGAGAGAAAGAAAAGAGGGGAAAAGAATTACGAAATCTTGATGGTAAAGACGTATAGGAAATATTTTCTAATAGATCTGATAGTCGTCGTTAGTTAGCCAATCGTTTAAATAAATACTCATGTCTTATTATAATCGTGTCGTATCATCAAAAAAATAAAAAAAAATAAAAAAAAATAAAAAATACTGTGATGAGATGCTTTTACAGCTGGAACCTTAAATCGTTATCTATTTTTACTAGATACATATTCGGGGATTGACCAAGTTTTCGCATCTGTCATTTATAGGGTTTAGAAAGGCAAGTATATGTATACGGTCAAGTTTGACGTAAACAAATTTTTCTGACCAAAACAACTTTCGTAAAAATAAATAAATAAAAGAAATATATATATATATATATATATACCTTCAGGCTGATTGAGAAACTTCTCTTATCATTATAGTATCTAATTACTGAGAGATTGTACGTCTATATAATTTTTGAATCTCATTTATTAAAAAATCAAAAAATTACTGAAATTGAATTAAAATTATAACATTAAAAGTTCTTGAGTCAATTTTATTCTATATAGTTTTTTTTTTTGTTTGTGTTTCTTTTAATCGCAGATCTTTGGCATATTAATAATCGATATGGATTCTTATTTAAACCCTCTAAAAATTATTTTCTTTATTTTTAGTTTAATTTATCTTATAAATTTAAATTTTTTTCTTAAATTTATTTCATTCATTTCTTCCCGAACGATTTTCCTGCACATCGTATAGATATTTCTGTACTCTATAATACAACTACAGGTATATATTTTCCGTATCTTTTATTCACCTGGTTATTTACCTCGTCGTTCATTCATGCATATAAAGTTTTTTTTTTTTTTTTTGGAGTCTTGGCCACATCTGGTGACGAGAAATCGAACAAGATTTCTTGGACAGTCGAATTACAATTTATTCACCATTGTGAGAGACGCCCTTGGCTTATTTCCCTCTAAAGTGAATCGGCTTTGTTTCCTGTACTTTAATTTTTTTTATTTTTTTTTTTATCTTTTTTATTTTATTTTCATATTATTTTTTCTTTTTTTTGTTTTTTACTTCTTATTTTCATTCCCTTGTTTGCCTGTACATACTGCTCTTCGTTGCATCTATATAACCAAGAGCCACGCCTTTGGTGGCGATCGGTCGGTCAGTCTACACTGTAAGGCGTCCTCGAGCTGCCTGCCTAAATTGATTATAACATCATCATTATCTCTACCTAACCACGAGGCTTTCTTATTGGCTTTATAATATTGCGTCTCAAACTGAGAAGAAAATAAACTAAAATAAATGAAAACAAATAAAACACAAACGTTGTCCAATTAGCTCGTATAGCGAGATTTTTTTTTTTTTTTCTTTTTTCTTTTTTCTTTTTTACGTCAATCACGGATACGTGTTAGTGGTAGTATAGGCATCGTGCATATACTTTACCTATATTAAATTTATAACCGAAAAACGAAACATACGCTTATACTCTACGGTGGTATAAGTTTATGTATATATATCTAACCATAGACAAGTTCAGTGAGAAGATGAAGACCATCGTTTGTCATGATTATGACCGATCATTATATCACTTTAGATGGATCGAACGAGTCGATACCATCTATCGCGATCCCGATCCTGATCCCGATCCCGATCCCGATCCTTGAAGGTTGTTCTTTGAGCGATCATTACTCTACTAGAAATGACACTTTTTTTACTAAATTGATCAATTTATCCTCTCAACCGTCTAATAATTCTTTCTCATAGCTTGTCTTCGTATTTAAGAAGGGACTAGAGTATAGTGTTAGATTTAGAGACACCGTGAAGTGGAGCATCAAGTTTATAATATAATATCGACAATTCCGACTGGTAGAGGATCGTATCTTGAAATAATTGGTTAAAAAATTTTTAGGATGGAAAAGTAAGATTCTGTATTAAATTTTGACACAAATTTTATTTTCCACAGGCAAAATTAAAGTATATAAAATTTTATACAGTCGGCTATTTTTGGTTTAAAATGAAACTACAATTACGACCTCATGAGGCAAGCACCTGGCTCTTGATAAATTAAAAAAATAAAAAGAAAAAAAAAAAAAAAAACAGAAATAAAGAAAATGGAAAAAAGGAAAGCAAAACGAAAACTTCAAAGCTAGGGTGGCCTTTCCATGAACCGAATCTTTTCCCAGTCGTAAACTTTGATCAAACACCGTTGTTGGGTTTGTTTTCGCACCTAGATCTCAGTTTACTGCATCGCTTTATGTTCAGTTAGTTTACACCGGTATGGTACCTGCAACTTAATATATATATAGTATATTTTTTCGGTTTTTCTCGAATGAAGAAGAAGAAAAAAAAAAAATAAAATAAAACCAGAAATTATAATTTATTCAAAAATTCAAAGCAGACGAATATAATATAGGGTGTATTTTTATATGCTCTGTCTGTCTGCCTCGCTCTGATTATTCTCTATTAGATATTTGAATCTCAGCCTGAAGCCAGGAGGCAACAATGAGATACCGAGAAGGATTAATGAATTTTTATTTTCGAACTAGACACATCCATACACGAAGCGCGCTGCGGTCATTGCCTGATATAATAATACCCGAAAGATTTCACTTTGATTTTTTTGTTCCTTACTTTTATAAAACTTCGTCCTGTTAGGGATATGGATGTCTATAATATAGTGTGCATTTAGATTATTGTTGTACAATAAAAAGAACGAATGGACGATTAATTTCAACAATAAAATACACGGTGGTTATCCCCTTTCCGGGGTCAGACTTTCCTCGCGTGTTTCCGGGTCTCTTCTCGCCTCTTCTCTTCTCCTTTCTTCTTTTCTCATTTGGATTGCCCACGCCCTTTTGAAACAAAAAAATGAATAAAAAATAAAATAAGAAAAAATTAAATGAGATATCCATATGATTTATATCCTCAGAGTCAAACACGCGAGTGCAATTATTATATCTTATTCGATTCGACCCGGATATTAAACGGTTTGAGAAAATTAATCATCGCCTAAATTATCATCGCGTTACGAAATCTGTCAACCCTTTTCAAAAAATTTTTTTTTTTTTATAAAATATGGTAAAGCAACGTCGACTTCAAGTAGGTACAGCGTTGAGAAGGGAAAGCAGAAAATAGTAAAATGAATGTTTTTAGTCATCCTTAACGACATCTCGTCTCGATATGCAGTTCTGAGAAATTCTTGAAACTTGAAAGAAACAAAAAAAAAAACAAATAAAAAAAAATGTAAAAAGAAAAAAAGAAACAAATCTACGAAAAAAACTTTCGAGATAACCAACTCCTGCAGGATATCCTTAGGTATATATTATGTACCTACGATATGAAATATCCCATTGCAATTCCCCAAAATGAAATAAAAATAGAAAAAAAATATCATAAAAATGAAATATATATACATACGTAGGTATAACCATGAGCGGTACTTCGCGGGCGAGGAGTCGTCTTCTTCTCCGGGGATTAACGGTCGATAGAAAGTATTTCGAAGCGGCATAGGTATGGTATGGCATTGCATGAAGAACGAAGTAATAAGTTCAAGAGAGCGTAAAGAGATCGAAAGAATGTTAGTGGTCCTTCTTCCAAGGACCTCCAGGGGATGTCAGAGAGCGATAATAAAACTGGGGATGGTTATAGTTGCACAATTCGTACTGGAGGTTTCGGTTAGTTTACCAGCAAGTATAATATTGCGACGTAGCGAGTGATTTGTGTCATTCGTAAGTTTTAAAATTCTGAACTTATTTGATTCCCTAGTTTTCCATTCTCAAAAAAAAAAAAGAAACAAAATTTTTGTCTTACATACGAAAACCCTAATCAGCGTCTATATACCTGAAGATGTATATTACAGTTTCCCAGCAACCAACCGCGTTATCGTTTCATATTTTCTTCCTGTCAGTCGAGTCGGCAAAGGGTCCAGAAGCTGTTTGAGATCTTTCTTGTATCGCGAGTTTATGAGTTTTTCGGTAAGTGACTCTCTCGAACCCAAAATAAGGATGAGGAGGATGAAGAGTAGTGACATTAGTACGGTTTTCTGGAGAAGGGAAAACTTGCCCAACGATCGGCTGCCAAGTTTAAACGTCTATTTGAAAGACGCTTGGATGACTGACGAGTCTAACCAGTCGGTATAATCTCCCGAAGTGGCGTCAAGGATTCTTTTCTTTTCTCGTAACACACTTGACTATGGTACCACCTATATACCTACCTTTCCTTCTTGTCCATTTAAACTGCACCCGTTTTATTTTTTTTTTTTGGTATAACTTTAAACATGCGTACATACATACGAACACAATATCTGACCTCGGCGAAGAGGGTATTATCTCGCAACTCTAGAACCGCTCAACTCTGAAAGCGTTTGACCAAAGAATTCCAAACTGCCGCTGCTTGTGCTCGTGATGGTGATGGTGCTTGTGCTTGTGCACCACCAACGAGGCCTAGATGCTTGGCTATTAGTGCTATTACAGTTATATACCTAAATATTTAGTGGAGGTCATTGAGCGTTGAATGATTATATAATAGGTATATACATATATATATATATTTTATCTCATAAATTAATAGAATCTTGTTGAAAATTATTCTCCATTTTATTTGCGTATATACGGAAAGGAAATGTAGATCTATATATCGAAATGATTTACGAGTAGGAGGTATATGTACCTGTTACATTTTATTTCATAAAGTCAGATCAGTACATATTATAGATATATATTATATTTGATTTATATCATATAAATTTCAACTCTTACTCGCTCCAATAAACAAACAAGTTTCTTTAGAGAAGATTCTGCATCTTGAGTTTTATTCTGAACGGTTAATTGGAAAGACTGACGTACCGTACCGTTCTCTCTCTTTTTTATTTTTTTTTTTGAACTCTCTTAATTTTTTACTCGTGCTATACGAAACCGTGTGACTATTCATTAGCGATTGAAATAATTCTATTATTTTTATTTAATTATTTTTTTTCGAAAAATTTAAATCCCTGTTTCGATATGATTGTAATTTTTTTTTTTTTAAAATGTTTTTTGATATTGTAAAAATCGAATTTAATCATTCCGTTTTTTTTTTCGACTTGTGTTTCAGTCGAGTACAGAGCGGATGGTGCAAAGACTTGAGTTTCTTGAAGAGCTGGAGGAACCGAACCGTTCGCTACGGACTAGGGAAGTGGTCTGTGGTGGTCGCGTGCTGTCCGAGACTTGCCAACCGGCCATATACTCGCGGACGTACACACACATTGGTAAAAACCGAGAGAGAGAGAAAGAGAGAAAGAGATAGAGAGAGAAAGAGATAGAGAGGAAGAGAGTGAGTGAGAGAAATATTGAGAGACTTGGGATGGCGCAACGGATGCTGCGCTGAGTCTGGATCTCCTCTGCCGTTGCCGTTGATGCTGTTCATCGGTGCTGCTGCTGCTGCTGTTGTTGCTGCTGCTGCTGCTGCTGCTGCTGCTGCTGCTGCTGCTACGACGGTCTGCGTTCTGTTGCTGCTGCTGCTGCTGCTGCTGCTGCTGTTGGTCGTCGCATCGCCGAACCTGTACCAACCAACCAAGCAAGCGTTCTTCGTTCAGTAGTTTCCCGGACGTCGTACCGGCATCATCCTAACTGCGACAGATTTTCGAGTGCCATCGAGTACCGGAACACGACGATTTAGATTATCGCGTGCCGGGTGAAAACAAACAAACAAAAAAAAAAATTAAAATTACAAAATTTAAAAAAAAAAAAAAAAAAAAAAAAAAAACGAACATAAAAAAATTGTCACAATTTTTTTTTGTATTTTTTATTTCAAATTTTGCCAGTGCGATCGAAACTATTATTTTTATTGTTAATTTTTTTTTTTTTTTTTTTTTTTCTTTCGGGGTCAATCATAAGTCGTTCATATATATATATATACTGATCGATATTTCGACTTAGTCTAGTGCGTGAAAAATTACGTGAAAGAAAATTTGAATTTGTTCTCTAATTTGTTATTATTATTATTTTGCTTTTTCTTATTTTAATTTTTTTTTTTTTTTTCTTTCATTTTTAAGTTGAGGTTTGTGGTTCCTTTTATATTATATGCGGTTTTGTGATCATTTGACCTATTGTGGCAGGATATGTCAATTGTCACGTGACAAGGATCTCGAACTACGTTATCGAGGCCAAAATTAATTTTGTGATCAATTCATTGAGTTAACTAAGTAAAAAAAAAAAAAAAATACATGATAAAAAAACAGGAGAATTTGATAAAATAATTTTGATTTAATCTCGATGACATAATATACTGGTGAGAAAAAAAAAGCTTCAAAGATTCGAAAAGTAGAATAAAAATAAAATATCGAAAAAAAAAACAAACAAAATAAATAAAAAATCAGAAAAATAATAAAAAAAAAAAGACCAAAAACCAAGAAATTAAATAATTCTAAAGAATTGAAAAGGTGAAGTAAAAATAAAAGTGAAAAAAAAACGTGAAAATCGGTTCAATTTTTTAAAGCAAAAGATTAAATTGGTTTACTTTTTGATTATTTATTTTCAATTTTTTTTTTTTTTTACTTTATGACCGGATTTTTATATATCAAGTAAAACGAACGCACACAACGATCAATCAATAATAATAATAATAATAATAATAATTATAGACAGTAATAAATATATAAAGTGATAAACGAAAAACGAAAATAATAATAAGGAAAGAAGAAGAAATTTTCGAATCTCAGAATTATCGATATCGAAATAGAAATTTATTACGAGGAAAAGAACAAATGCAACCACGTAATCCGATCATACCCTGGTTTCCAATATTTGCTAATAAACCATTCTGAACCATATTATATGATGTATTGATCAGGAAACTCTCTAATCTCTATACCTACTCTCTTCTTCGTGCCTTGGATATTTTTCTAAGGTTAAAGATGATGCCTCGAGAATATATGAAGATTTTTATCAACCGGACTATAATACCGGACCACATAATTATTTCGTCGATTTTTAACCCGGCTAGGATAATTCCCTAAACTAATCATTGATCAGTTATTCGGTCTACCGGCGAACCGGAACCCCCCGGCCACCGGAGGTAACGGGGAAAAAAATAAAAATAAATAAAGAGTAGATAAAAAAAAAAAAAAAGAGGAAGTAGGAGGAGAGACGAACAATATCCACGTGGGATGGGGGGGCAGTGAATCTAAAATTCTGAAAAAATCCTCATTCTCCCCAAACCAAAAAAAAAAAACCAAGAATAAAAAGTAATAAAATCGCATCATTTGAGGGCAGAGGAAGCCTCATCATCGTCAATGAGACCGTCATGCTGGCCTTGACCTACCCGGACGGGGCCAGGGTTCAGTGCTGCGACTACCTTCCCGAAAATCCGTCAATATCGCCATTAATTTTTGACTGTATATCACCGAGAGATTCACTCGTTTCTAAAGATTCAAAGTCAAAAATTGACTACACCTCAAGATTTCGAGGTCGTAGTTTACGCCGGAGTGTTACTATCCGGCGTAAAAATTTAAATAGTATTGAAAATACTTTGAAAAATAATGCCGAGATACAAGTTTCGTTATCATCATCATCATCATCATCATCATCATCATCATCACCACCATCACCATCGCCACCACCATCATCATCATCATCATCATTATTATTATCATCAACGTTACCGTTATGCGAAGGCTACAACGGTAATGGATTTAGATGTGATAAACCGACTGAGAATGAGGATGAGGTCGATCCTGGTCACGAATTTCGGACATCTAGTCAATCCTGCACTGAAAAGATCAGTAAAGACGATGAAAAATTCTCGATATTCAACGTCGAGGATAATTGTAAATCTAAATCTAAATCTAAGGCTAAAACTAAAACTAAAACTAAATGTAAATCTAATATACGGAGACGCGAGCTTCCCGGAAGAGAGTCCTGGCCGGGAGGCAGGCACCCGAAGGACCGCTGCTTCTTTCTACAGCTTCTTTTAATACTCGTTCTAATAATGATCGGGTCTAATAGACACTGTGGACCTTTTGGGTCAAGGGTTAACCGTACAGCGTTCAGTGTTTTCGCTTTCGGCACCGTTGCAGTTGGACAAGTTGGTTCTGCACCGGTTGATATTATAACCGATACCGGTGTAAGATCCGAAAGATCTGCTAATTTATCACACATTACTGGTACATCAAGAAAAATACAAATGTACATAAAACATCGTCATCTTCAAATACTTCCTGACGGTACTGTCAACGGATCCAACGACGACACCTCAGACTTTAGTAAGTTTTACATTTTTTTTTATTCTTCTTTTGAATTTAAATACCTCATTTCATTTCCTTTTTTTGGTTTTTTTTTTTTATTATAGTATTAATTTGATCGTTATAATTGATTATTATCGTATCGTATCGTATACATGTACATCATCACCGAAATCGTCACTTTGATCTCTGTTATTTTAATCTCTCGAAGAGTATACACTAATGAATTCGATTTCTTGGCTGACAATGGACCATCTCCTACTCCTAGTTAATCTAAATATATACACATCGTATTTGCTACTATGAAGCGCCTCTTTTCATTCGCGTTCGTAGTTCGTACTTTTGCCAGCTGTATATAGCCGATGGTCTTTTCTATTGAGTAATACTATATGACCTTTGGTTAATTATCTGAACGAAAAATCTATCTAAGGATTGACAAAGTTCGCTTTATTTTATCATTGAAAAAAATTTTTTTTTTTTAAATACTGAAAAATCCAACGAAAAAGGGAACCGAAAAAAGTTTCATCGATTCTTCGGCCTCTTTTTTTTCGTGTACTCTGAAAAACCGGAAATCGAATGCTATTAAATCGTTTCAGAAGACATAAAAAAACCGTTTTTCAATCTAGATCGATATAAGGACGCTTAATTCCTTTCGCAATATTGCAAAGTGTTACATAAAATAATCTGCTTGTTTATGATAATTTAGCAAAATTCAAATGTATAGATTAGAAGGTAGTTTTTACGATTATACTAACCTCGCTTATAATCGGGAGGGAGGGGGGGGATTGTGATAATTGCGTACCGAATTACAGGTGAGAGATTTAGATGAAGAGAAAGATAGATAGAAAGAGAACGAAAAGAGGCGAGACTGAGAGGCGTCCATCGTGAGATACATTGATAAGTCTTTGAAACTCTGTATATAAGAGAGTAGCGCGTTTATCTCAGGCATAATTCATGTTCGTTCATGGAATGAAAATACTGGTTTTAGAGCCACAGTGTGGAGCAGTCCTATATAAGATTGCAAACGTTGATATTCTTGATTTAAATTCTCTCGTACCGAATCCCCTCGAAAACCCTTTACTCTTCGATCATCGACTTACTTCGACGACTCAGATGATTTTTATATAAAAAATTTCTTAATTAATCACTCGCGGAGTTGATTCAAGATTAATTCTATCTTCTTATTAATTCTCCTTATTCTTCGTCAATCTTTAACATATTTTATACAGCTTATATAAATACATATAGATAATCCAGATCATATCGCGTACGAATCTTAATTATCCGATTAACTACCGCTAGGTAATTATTATTAATTGATATTATACTGATTTTTTTATATACATATAAGAGATGTAAGAAAAATCTTATGATTGGGTGTACTTTAACGATCGCATTTAAAACACACGTCGTGAGTATAGAATAAACTATACATGATCAATAATATTAACGAATAAAACTAATGAGAATATTAATGTAATACATTAAAGAAACAATATAACCAACTCTCGCGTATACCAAGATAACAAAATATATATATATATATATATATCTCATTGCTATGATGTGATGGATGCATATACATGGGTTATACTGGAGCTAGTTAGTAGAGAGGAAAGACCCTGGCGTTTCAAACTGTAGTGTAAAGGATAGTTTTAATTCTTATCGTAAATTGTAGTGTAATAAGTTGAGACTCTGCAACATTATATGGATATGTTTTATTACATAAGGTTAGACCGCGAGTATAGGAAGAGCTTGAATATAATGAAGAAAATATAAATAACTGTACATATAGTATAATCGTTGTGTATGCGTGTGTGTGTGTGTGTGTGTATTATGTTTATGCATATTTGTTGGGATATATGTGGGTGTTGTGTAGTATGGTTCTCGAATAATGAACGTATAGTACGATTCGTTCTCTTCTTCTCTCATGTGTTATATGTATACTCGTACGACCTACCTCAACCTACACACATTTATACAAGTTACAAACGATCGAAGTTGACTGTTGAGGTCATCTCAGACAGCCTCGACCCTGATCCCCCTCTCCCAGTTTAATTCGATCTCTTGTGAATATTTCAGTTTGGAAAAATAAATTCTTGTATTTTCGTTTTTTTTTTTTTTTTTTTCTTTTTTCTTTATATGATTTTTATTTTTATTTATTTTTTATGGTATAGACACGTTATGGCTATATAGATTTTATGACCTGCCTCAATAGACATTGGATTTAAATCGAAGTCACGTACAGAACGAATTGTGTTACGTGACTTAGGTGCTAGTGGAGATTAAAGGAAAGTTTCAAGATATGAAGTTTTTTGGGGAGGGATTGTGCAAAAATTATTATAGAATATACAGCTATGACCAATCAGACGATTGTGAAGAAATATATATGTATAATTTATATTATGCCAATCCTTAGTAAGCACGCGCGAAAACTTTTACTTTCTTTGAATTGATTGAAACATTAAATTTACTCATTATTGATCATGTGATTTCTGAGTAGAATAACTAATGCCATATCATATGGTATAGTCGTGTATGTAGGTAGATATAACTGGCTTGTACACTTATCTCGTTATTCGTGTAATTGCTGTAACGAACAGAATTGATGATCATCTAGTTATGTTCGATATTCAAGTCTGCAATATCTGGTCTTACAATCATAATAAAAAGATGATCGTTTCGTTTTATAATATATATCAGTACAAGTATATTTCATCGGTTTTTATCAATTTATAAATACATATACGTATATTTAAATATAATATATACATATGAGTACATAAATTATATAAATCACGATGTGTTATGGACAGCCATAGGTTATAACCAGAACAAGAATGAGATAATGTACATATATACATAAATATCGAAAACAATGAACCGCTTTTCCCATATAATACATACGATGCGGAAATGTCGTATTTGAACTTTGATTCAGGATCAACAGGTGGTTGCTTTGCTACTAACAGCCGAGCTGTGCTATAGGCTTTATTAAGATTAACCGAAACGTGGATAGCAAATTATGTGGACATAGTTATACAATATACCTTTCGTAGAAATTTATTTAGAATTTAGTAATAATATCTGTTACGGAATGATATTTTTTTTTTGTCGTTGTGACAAAAGCAATGGATTTCGAAATAACATGAAAATTTATTAAAGATCGAAATTGAGATAGCTAAATCGATTGAATATAATCATCGGTGTTATATTATTTTATTTATAAAATTGTTTATTTATTTTTTTTTGGTTGTTTGTTAGCGAAAAGTGTGAGTACCGAGATGATAAAAGAAAATTTTTGGAATTTATATACTTGAAATTTTTTCTGAGATTTATTATTAAGTAAAGATTTAAAGTGGTATATAAATTCAGATCTCGACGTGAAGGTGTTAATTAGCGTAAGTCTCGTGTTGTGTGATTTAATCAACTTCCTGACAATCAGCAGCTTGGTTATTCGTTGAATGTTGTATTTAAACACTGCTATAGATTTTTTTTTTTTTTTTTTTTACGGACAGAGACAAAGTGGGTAAATGCGGTGGAAGGTTTAAGGGTTTTAAACACGCGTCAAGATTCTCGTTCCTCGGATTCCTATGGGCTATAAAAACTCCATGGGCTTTAGGTCTGCGTATAAGTAAACGAATAAGAGAAAAATTCCACGTGGCTGCACACACATGTATCTTTCTCTTTTCTCTTTTTTTTTTTTTTTTTAATTTATTTATTTATTTTATTTTTTTATTTTTTGTTCTCCCTCACATTGTTACTTCTTTCTTGAAAATTTTTTTTAGAATTTTTATACATGTAGCTGGTGTATCTACGTATGTATGTATGTACTTATATATGGATTCTAAAAAATCACAATACGGTAATATCATTCAAAAAGAAAGAAAGAAAGAATGAAAGAAAGGAAGGAAGGACTGCAGACAGGGCCTAAACACATGCCTATAGGCATAAGTTTGGGTCGTTGCACCCCATTTCCTACTGTTTATTTTTTTCAGTTTATTAGTTTGGTTTTGTTTAAGTTTCATAACGATCATAGGTATATAGAGACAAAAGAGTGAAATACAGAGAAAACTAGAGAGAGAGAGAGAGAGAGAAGAAGAAGAGATGGAGATGAAGGAGAAGAAGAAGAAGAAGGGGGTTGCCTTGACTTGACTTGGGTGTTTTTTGTCACGCCTTGAAATAGCCGGAGGTAAAATTATCCTTACACTTCTTTTGTCCGCGGTTATGTTTATTCTTTCTTATATATATATATATACGTATAACGTAACGTAACGTACCATCTACACCTCCACCTTATACATATACATATTAAAGCATGTTGCATCCTCGTAGACTAAGCTACAATATACAATAGAGGTTTTAACAATTTCTAAAAACAACCCAACCCCGTGGACCCCCGTAAACCCCATTTTTATACCCTCCTAGAATCTCGGTGCAGGAAAAATGAGGAGGGTTGTAACTTCTCTTTTAACACACCTACAAGGTGGTCCTACTCAAAAATAAGAGAAAATAAAGAAAAAAAAAAAAAAATAAAAAAATAAAAAATGCCCAAATTTTCAAGTGCAATTCATTTAGGCACAGTTATGTGTTTAGAGTCCCATAATGTATACCCTACTCTCTTCATCATTCTCAAATTCATTGTATATTAACAGTCTAATTTGATACTTAACGATCGTATACAATATATACCTCTGGTTGAATTAGGGTTTAAAAGAAATGATCGAATACGTCAGAGGTGCTAAATCAAATCGTATACCTTATACACTTGGATATCGACCGGTTATATATATATATATATATCTATACCCTCACGAAAAAGTAAATGCAAATTTTATTTCACAGTATATATCACTACCCAGGGCGACGTGCCCGATTGAAGAGGTGGTTCCTCTAAGCAGAGGAATTGATTACCTGGCCGCGTACCCCCGGGTTACTTTATTATACCTCGGTTATATATTCGTCTTTGAACTTTGTTTTCGAAGTGCAAAGCTGCTTGTTGGAGTCGCTTTAAAAAATTCTCCACGAATTTATTCGCAGGTCATTTTTGTCTATTATTTTTTCTTCTTCTTTTCTTTCTTTCTTTCTTAATTATAATCGGATTTTCTAATTGGAATGAAAAAATAAATAAAAATGTAAATTTTTCCGACTACTCGTAACGATCATCACGGATCGTACAGACGAATGGTCGTTGGTTTATACTGGGCGCATGCTGTGCGCGGAGATTGGTGCAATTGAAAGATTGAAATATCGTCCGGCGTAGACGTAGGCTAGGCCACGGTTGTTCTCTTGATTAAAGTGTTTGAATCTCGTTGTTGGATGGGAATCAGGAAATGTATGTACATACATACATACATACGTATTTAGATGTGATAATTATACGCTAAGTATATATATATGATATATGGTTATACGTGCGATATTAAATGTGAAATTTTAATTAAATTCGTTATGAAATTTTTATCTTATATATTTATATTATATCGATTATTAATTTCTGATCATATATTGGGATCATTCATAAATTATCGCGCGTTATATGGGTTATTATACATATTATATACTTACGTATGTATATATATATTTATACCGAAGTGTATAATCGGTTGTGAGAAATTTAACGATAACATGTATAAACGTACTCACTTTGCCTTCTCTTCTCTTCTCTTCTCTTCTCTTCTCTTCTCTTCTCTTCTTTATGGTCCCTTGTCAATTGAAATATAGAACGACAGATAAATACCGATATGCGGTAGCTACAGCATTGAGGCAGTTAATTAATCCAAGACAAGCTACATGCTTACGGGAATTGAAAAATCAAAAGCTGCATCCCGGTGTCTGCTATTCCAGCAGCAGTGCAACGCCAAGAACCTGCATATCAAGCTCACGACCTTAAGATCCGAGATATGAAGGTGTTTGTTTTTTTTTTCATTTTTTATCCGTGTGTTTAACCACACCATGATTCGGTTCAACTTGTATCAATTTTTATCTTAATTTTATACGATTTTGCATTTTTTTTTTTAAATTCTTTAAAAAAAAAATAATTTTTTTTTTTTTTTACTTTTTATTTTTTGCCCAATTTTGCGAATCCGGTATATACATATATGAGTATGTATATATACATATATATTTGATCGCTTATGCGCGCGACTCTAAGCCATCGCTAGAATTGATCGCACGTTTCCTGTCATTGAACTTTCACGAGGCTTCGGTCGCAACTCCGCGCCGCAGAGAGGCTTTCGGTCTTTTAGCCTCGTTTCAGTCAACGCGAGGAATTCGCTCGATTCATTTGATTCCCGGGGACACGGACGGTGGTATCCGGACGAGGCAGACCCCGAGATTAGGAAACTACTCCGAGTTTTCGGAACTTTTTCTTTTATTTATTTATTTATTTTTTTTTTTTCGTTGCTTTACTTTAAATTCACTTTTTTTCTCTGACTTTTCGATTTCTTTATTTTCTTTTCTTTCAGATTACCTAAAGCTCGTATCTTTCTCTTTTCTCGACTATCTCTTCGCAGGTCTTTGGTATATAAAATTGTACCGGTTTTTACTCTCATTTTATTTCATTTCATTTCACGTATACATATATATCTACTGCAACTATCCACAGCACTGCAGCAGTCGAGACTAATATGTTATATCAAATGTTTAGAGTTTTTCAAACGAGTCACAAATATTCAAAAATATGAACCACTTAGGCTCGAATTATTATCATTTTTTATACCTACCATAAAGACGCACAAAATAGACGTCTAATAATATATATAATATAGTGCAAGTCTCGCGGAAATTAGAACGTCAACGCAGTATTCGAAAAAAAAGAAAGAAAAAAAAAAAAACGATATTTCCTCTCGACGATATTTTTCTTCGATTTAAGTTTAGTCAGTCATAGTCAGTTAGTTAGGGTACATATATATATATATACACACACACCTTATATTCGTACGAAGGTATAACGTACGTGGGGGTAGGCCGTTAATCAGGGTATTACGTCGTTGACACCCTCTGGAATTTCTTCGACTAAGAATCTCACCGCCGCATCTTCTTTGGGGGTTAATAAACCTTTTACGACCTCCCGAGTTTGGCTTCTATCTCTTTTCAAAGATCGTTTCTCATAAGGGTATACGTATATGTATATATCGGATAATATACCCTACGATGTATATTAAATATCTTTTTATCGGGGTGTACCGTGCGGGGAGAAATCAAAGACTGTATACCTTATGAATTATTTTAATTTTAATTTTTACCCTCCATTTTTGTCTTGCTGTAAAAATATTTAATCACAGTTATTTTTCTCCCCGTCCCAAAAAAAAATAAAAAAAAAATAAAAACTTTTATTTCATTTTCATTCACCCTCTGACGGGGTTTTTATTTTTTATCATCGAGTTTTTAAAATGTAAAATTTTAATCGAGAGATCAAGCCGCGTATTTAGCTTTAACTTTGTTCATTTATTATCAAAAGGTTTGATCTGACTCTCCCTTTTTATAACGATGATTATATCGAGTTATAAATTTTACCCAATTATCATGAAAAACACGATTTTATATACTTATTAGTAAATGGAATTAACCGATTAGAACGGATATCAACTTGACGATTGTTTAATATTTTTTTTTTTTTATTTTAAATTTACTTCAAATTTTTATCTCCACACTGTTTTATTTTATCCAAATGAAATAAAAAAAAGTGAAATATATGTCCTCTACAATTTTTCTCGCCGATACTATTTTTCACTTTGATTAACGATCAGCGGTAAGGATTTGATTCTTGATTCTTTCGGGCTCGTGCCATGCCGCCTTGATTTTTTTCTTTACATTATATATAACATACACTTGTATAGTTACGTTTTATAATCCTGAAACATCCTGTATATACATACTCATAAATGTATTATGTATACCTATATATATACGTGAGGACGTATTAGGCCTTGGTTTGGTATATAAATATGTATAAATATAGACGCCCGATGTATATACATACATACATACATACATACATGTGCTTATAGGATCTCGTTCCATAAGTTTCGATAATCCTTTAGAAACGCCGACGACGTATGTAACAGTTATCCATAGTACTCCAAGCGTGCAGTGTATTCATATATTATGTATCTTTAAATCTGTCGTCGAGAAATAGGGATGCATATGTATCCCATGCATGAATGTCATGGATGCATATGCGGGGATTCATTTTTCAATATTACCACGATATATCATTTAATAATAAATAATAATAAACGGATAAGAACTAACTATACAAGAGCAATGCCGCCAATCGGATTCGATCCTGATTAGAAACCCTTTTCTCGAAAGGGACGAGACGTTGGGTCACTGACTCTTCATTCCTTTTTCTTCTCCTCCTTTTATTCTTTTTCGTTTTTTTTTTTTTCCCATTCCCCAGGATCAAAAATTAGTAAAGTTTCAATAAATTTACGACGTAGCTGTGTATATATCCTTGCCCCAAATTTTCGAGACTTACGGAACGAAATTGCTTTTCGATTTTCTTAAATTTACTTATCGACTTTTTTTTTTTTTTTTTTTTATCAACGTCGAAATTTCACCAGTTTAAGACGTAGCCCAGGTCGTCGATGGGGTTATAAGTTCGAATGACTAAGGCGTAACGTAACGACTCTCTGGGGGGTCGACGACGTCGTATTTCTCGTGATCTTCAGACCGAGAAACAAACGATCAGTTATCGAGTCGATCGATCGGATCTGACCCTTTCCGATCTTGAACCATACGAGGGTCGTCAAAGATCGAATGAAATCATGAATAGGTATATCAAGTAACTATATCCTATATATTAATTCATTACAGTTCATTTTCCAAACGGAATTCTTTGAAAATTTAACAGAAAGAAAATAGAAATAAAATTAAAAAAAAAAAAAAAAAAAGAAGTTATTTACATAAGTTTCTTTTAAAAAGGACGACAAAATTTTATACTACATCATTGCGATTATTTTCGAGTTCTTTAACCTCGCGGAGAAAGGTTTAAAAGTATTAGTAAAAAAGTTTGAATTCCGTTATTCAGGGTGAGTTACTGCAGCGGCTATTTTCGGATGATCAATTATATAGAAAATCTATTTTTCCTATGTCTTGTGGGACCTTCTTATAATGTTGAAACAAACAGCTGTTCCAGATACGTTTAACAAACTATATAAAAAAAAAATGATAATAATATATACATATATAAAATATTTTTCTTTACCTACTTCAGACAACGTAACTGTTTTATATTATAGCTACGGTATAATAATTTCTATTCTCAATATAATAATAATAATAATAATAATAATAATAATAATAAGAAGAAAAAGAAGAGAAAGTACATAGATTCAAAATTGTCATTATTTATAATTTTCTAACATACATACATACACACGTTTGTGTGTACAAGCAGAACACATGACGTGTTCGTCGAGATACGATGTAAGACATAAGTGTTGGATTATGTGAGGATTTAATGAAAGAAGAAACTGCAGAGAAGACAGAAACATGTAGCTAATGTCAACTTGCGATTAATTGATACAGCCTAGCCTATCGTCGTTAGTATTTTAATTAAATTATCCTATATAATATGCGATGTGTATTTTTCTTTTGATATAGGAAAAATATTAACACCTTGGTAATGTTATTTATTTAATCAATCATTGACAGCCCTGGGTATACATATGTATATAAGGTGTACAGAGAAATATAATCTTGTAATTTTTTTTTTTTATTTTATAAACGATTAACCGATAATATTTTTATCATATACAACGATTTCATTCACCTTTATCGTTCTGCTCTATACGAATGCGATTATATTATATAGTTTTAAATCATAATTTTCTTATGAATAATGCATCGCTTTGTATATCTATATATATATGTACATTATAAATACATATAATACGACGCGTATGTGTATAGTAGTTCATTCATTCATTCATTCATTCATTCGAGGTGAGTGAAGCCGATAAAAACGACAAGATGTATAATACTGGAGACGAATAAGATCCCTGTGACATAAAATTCCACCTCCTGTCAATCACTATACGATAATCAGTAACCGCTATCTCAATACCATAAGGTAGATTATATATATAGGTATATCGATTTGTTCGGAAGTAGACTCTCGTTTTTAAAAAATCACTTCGAGGCTTATCGATTTATTATTAATTTTTATTTTCTATTACTTTGTTTTTTTTTTTTTTTTTGTGGTTTGCGGCTTTTGAAAGTGATTCAAATATCTAAAATCAATTTTGTGCATAAGTTTCGTAGTTATTAATCCGATATATATATATATATACGAATATATTATAGCCATGGCTATAGCTATAATCACATGGCTTCAACGCGCATGCCGCTTCGGGCGAAAGTAATACGAAAACAAATAGGTACATGAGAGAATCGGATTCCAAGACCAGGGTATATAGGTATAGAATTACCTTAGCTACGGTATTTGACTGACCAATAACCTGAATATATATATACGTATACGGGGTAGATACCATGGAAATAATTTTCTTTTTAAAATTTATATTTTATTATACCTATATCGTCGTGATTCTTTAAACCTTAGAGGTAACTGCAGCTGGACCACCCCATACGATGAACTGCACTTATACTTAAGTATACTGAAAAATTAAACTGACCCACACTGGCGTACCTGTAATATACCCTTCCGAGAACGCGAGCGGCTCGCTTATGGCTAATTAATAACTAACCTCTTCTTCTTCTTCTTCTTCTTTTATTTTATTATTTTTCTTAGACTAAACTATCGATCGAATATTTATTATCCCCTAATCAGAAAGATTGGTATAGTTATTTTCATTATGGGTATTATTGAATTATAAATTACCACAGGGGTGGTCATAATAATTATAAAAAAAATAAAAATTATTGGCTAATTGATTATGAATGGAAATTAAGAGGATCGGATTTTAATATTAGGTTTTTTGAATTTTTGACGTTTTTCAAAAATTTTGAATCGTATGAAATAAAACCGTAATTTTTGACCGTTCGTAACTTAGAAAAAAAAAAAAAAAAAATTCTTCTTACTTCAATCCGGTGAAAGTAACTCTTTGAATGAGACGTTCTAAGGCGCGGACTGCAGACAGCGACGGCCTCCATTTGTCTCTTGAGAACCCCGAGGCCAGACTACAGTAGTTATATTTAGTCTATCGATATTTTCGGACACCCTGTAGCTCGTAGATCGTAGGAATATAGGTAAAAGCCAGTGAATGTATTATCCGAAGTATTTTTTAACCGTTTTTATTAGTCTAATTATCATCCAGATATATTTTTGATTAATATAATTTTTCGTTTTAGAAAATCTAAGAAAACGAAAAGTAAAAGGAAAGTTTAGATCAATCGATTTTTCGAGAAAAAAAAAAATTGTCTTGTTCAGACAGAGAGTTCGGTTAAATCTTTCGCTGAAAAATAAAGAGAAGTAAGAAGAAGAGGAGGAGGAGGAGGAGGAGGAGGAGGATCTAATCAATTTCTACCCTTAAGGGCGCCGGTGTAGGCTTTGAGGGTCGTGAAATCTTAATTACTATCAAGTTTCAATCTTATAAAGTGAGAAAAAGCCATTCCTCATACAGATTATCGCAACTCGTCAATTACATAGCATGTTTTCGATAAGTTGTACATATTTATATATATACATATAAATATAACTTATTGAAAAGGTGGAGTTCATAAATACGATAAATTCCATACGAGTTTCTCATGGATCTTTCTAAAGCTCTTTCAGAAATTTAACCTTAACTTATATACACGAAGGCATTAAAAGACCTTCCGATAACCCGATCCCTATGCCAGTCATGGGTTTTCGGGATCAGCTCATGTATAGGAAAAAGATATCCACTAGGTATTATACCGAAGGATCAGTAGCTAGGATATTTTAGAAGTAAATTTATCAAAAGTATAGTATCGATTTCGTTGATCTAACATTTTTATTATATTTTTTAGGGAAAGTTATCTGGGGTGTTTTTAATCGTGAGAGTAGTAAACCGATGTACATTATACATTTCCTTCTCAGAAGTGACCTTGACCTCGTGAGCTATAGCTCGTGGCTCGTGATGCTGTTTTTACTTTCAATTGAACTTCGTGAAATTTTATATTTGGTAGTTATAGTCAGTCTCGTGGTTTATTATTTTTTTTTTTGTTTATAGTAAAAGAAAAATTTAAACTATATGTATAAAAAGGAAAGGCTATCTTAAAGGTGATTAGAGAAATTAGAATATACGATGGGGTTCGTTACTTTGAATAATTATCATATCGTAATCAATCGTCAAACAATAATTGATTATTAATTAAATGGGAGATATACGGCTCCCCTATTTCGTCCATTTTTTTTTTCTTTTTATTCTTATTCTTTTTCTCTTTTCTTTTTTCTCTTCTTTTTCTTCTTACTTTATTTATTATCTCAAACTAGTGATTTGATTCTTCTTACTTCGTCGGTCCGTAGTTTACTTATCCTTCGATATATATATGTATGTATGTACATTGAAGAGAACGAGTTTACAGGCATTTTGGGTACCCTATATTCTTCTTATCACGTAATGCCGGGGAGACAGTCACTAGCTCGATAAACTCGGATATTAATGGACTCACTGGTTCCTATCTGGATTACAGAAAATACTTTTCTCCATAGATTTGATTTTTTTCTTTTCTTTTACCTTCTCTCTGTATGTATTTTACTCTCTTTATACTCTCTAAGGCTCAGAATCAAAACAAAAAAACTATATATGCATGTATTATCTTATACGTGTAAAATATAAATACTTCAATTTCTGACCATCAATAAATCGCAACTATTTTATTACAAAAGTCAAGAAATTTGATGTAAATTTTAAACATGTTAAGGACTTGTTAATGTCGATATTAACACGTTAAGACAAGCAGTTCAAGTATGTTTTGCATATCCCGAATCAATCCGCCAAGTATCGTTAATGTGTTTTACTTGCAAATGAAGGCGTTATTGATCTTGATCTAACGCATATCCAGATATGTCTCATAGTCATAGGCTGTATAGATAAAGATCGCGTATAACACGTGGGATATATATGTATACATATTGTATCATTTCACAAGATATATATATATATATATATATATATATATATATATATATATATATATATGTATAATATACTGCTCGAATTATTTCATAGAAATTTGATATTTAGAGCTACCGAACTGTTCATTCAAGATCAAGATACCAAATCCCAACTCCCAGGGTCACGGTGTTTCATAATATACGTTCAAATGTGATCCAGCAGAGCGCAAAGCTGATCTCTCTCTTTCCTCATTGTCGAGTCGAGGATTTTCAATTTCGATTTATACTTATCGTCAAAATCCCTTAGTCTATATTGTAATCGTATTTCATTGGAAAAAAGCAGCATCTGTCTTTTTGCGGTAGATTTGACCACCTGGATGTGCCAGTTTCCGATTTCGATTTGTGGTTTTCATTTTCCATTTTTTTTTTTTTTTTCAGTATTTTTTCTTTTTGTCTACCTTTTTTCTTTTTGTATAAACTTTTCGCGAATTTTTGTTCTTTACTCGAATTACATCGCAGATTATTATACTCATATATATGTAATATGTACGGTTATATACTACTGGATACTATTATCCTTGTGTTAAAATTTCGTTGATGTATTAACTCTGACCGAGTAACAGCTGGTTGGCTAGCCGCTAATTCGGAGACATTAAACTGCCGTTTTTAACTTTATTTTATTTTTTATTTCCATTATATTCTTTCATTCATTTTGTGGCTTTCATTTCCTTCTCTTCTCTTCTCTTCGGTAATTCAATTCCCATTATTATACCCATGGGGCTTTAAAAGTTCAAAAGAAACGTAGAGGCTTTCAGTAATATTATAGGGACTATAAAACCAAACGATTTTCGATCTTATTGTTAGTGTTTCTCCACTAAGTTAACCAGCCAATTTAAATCTGTTATATCAGACAGCTATAATAATTTAACACGCGATATATATATTCAGTTCGTTAGTTCGTTCTTTAAAAAAGGAAAACGATTTTTTGTCTTCTTTTTCTTTTATTATTAAAATTTTTTTTCTTTATTCTTCACATCTTTTAGAATTTTAGAAACAAATTTTGATATAAAAATATAATAAAAAGAGTTGAGATTTTTTTTTCTCTCAATCTCTCGAATATTAATAATCATCTCTGAGTTTCATTTAATTGTTTTAACATTACAAGAACCTGCAGTAGTCGTGATCGTTTATTTTTTAGATTATTATACGAGTAGGTACTCTTCTTCTTCTTTTTATTTATTTTTTTTTTTACTCTCTGGAGACTGGAGATATAAATTTTGTATTATTCTTTATTAATCATTTTTATTTGCGGCTTTTGCACTGCTGTTTGTATAAATTATTGATTAAAATTAATAAAACCACATCACGTTGTCTGTCGCCATGCGGGAGGACTTGACAGTGGCACTATTAAATATAAATTAATATATTACAAACTTAATGCAGTACATAGTCTGAACTCGATTACAATTTAACTATAAAAAATAAAAAATAAAATGGGAATAAATTAAATATATTGAGGCGATAATTTAAGACACTATATTATATATATATATAATTTTATTTTTATTATACAGATACTATAAATACTGTAGTATAATTCTCCTTGTATGGTTGATCAATCGGTTTAGCTACGTACGGGCATATATATATATATTATGTTAATAAATAATTTAAAAAAACAAACAAAAAAAAGGCTTAATCTGTTAAATTACAAAATTCATTTCACGGAACGTTCTCATATACGACTCTAAAAATAATATATACGATTATTGTATTTATTAACACGTTGAAATGTTTCCGGATTCCAGAGATTAGCCAAAGGCGATTTAAAGGGGCCCCGTGGTCCCGACACGGTTACAAGTCGAAACGAAACGAAACTAAAAAAAAGAAAACGAAAAAAAAAAATCAAGAAAAAGAGAACGAAAAATAATAATAATAATTATAATAATAATAAATTAACGTCGATTCGTGTGCGGTCTCGCGGGTCGCCCGCGAGACGTCCCTTCCAGTCGTTCATTTGTATGGATATAGGTATGCTGCTCAGTGCTGCAGGGTGCAGCGTCAGACGATTCTGATTATTCTAACTGAAACAAAAAAAAAAAAAAAAAAAAAAAAAAAACGAAGAAAAAAATGAAAAGGAAACAGAAAATAATATTAATAAAAATAAATTAACCAGGTATAGCTAATATATATGTATAGACGAGATGAGCCTAAATTCTATCGGATATATTTTTTCAACGTTCTTACGAAATCGCGTTTTTCTATACATTATTATCTGATTGATTGTCTTCCATCCTGTATACAAAGAATACCGCCCGTAGATATATATGTGAAGTCTTTCGAAGATATATTATTTTTATAAAAAGTATTTTTGAATTGAGAAAATATTTGAAAAATCATTGAATTTATAAAGATCTTGAAAAATTCGATAATGTTGCACATATACATATATAATCGGATGAAGAAAAAAAATATCCGGGCCTAGTATAATAGAATGTCCAAAGAATTTGAATTTCATATAAAATCGAAAAAAAAAAAAAAAAAAATCAATTTTTATTGAAGTAAATTCTTTTATTTTTATTATTTTTTACGTTATTACTTTTGGGTTAATTTTATCGTTTTTCAACCCCTGCTTATTATCATTATCATTTATTTTTTGTTCCTGTATACCTAATTTATATTTTCAAGTTTTTAAATCGGTGAAAATCGAGATCCACAATATCAAATCGTGATTTTGGACGTGTGGGAATTAAATCAGTATAAAAGTTGTCTATATTCTCTCATTCTCTCACTCAGTAAGTCGTTCTTATATTATATTGTCAACCAGAAAGCTCTGTTCTAGCCTCTCCAAACCGGAGAGAGAAAGAGGAATAAAAAACAAATAAAAAAAAAGTAAAAAAGAAAACACGATAGAGAAAAAAAAGAATTAGAGACAGTGCGAGAAGGAAGGGGGGTACGGGTCTGAACGACAACGGGGAGAACCGATTCTATTTTCGAGCAAGAGAATGACGCTAAACTGGTGCTTTGCAGTGACATAACCACCGGGTTACTGGCCTGCTAGATCCTACGCTTAAGCCACCATCTCCATCTCTCTAACCATATACTATTGTATATATCCTCATTTTAGTTTTCTATTTATATATTTTTACAAGTTTATATATCTATAGAAGATGAATCCATACTGGCACCTGGGATTTTACCTACAATAAACAAAAAAATAAAAATAAATAAATAAATTTTTAGAATATTAATTTGCTTATTTTTTTTTCTTACAATTTTTTCTTCGGGAAAATCATCAGATTTACCTACTCATTACGAATTTATAAATAAACTGCAATACTTGTTTATATATGTATACTTGACGCGAATTCGTCATCTTCGTTGTATATAGAAGACCGCGTGACTGATTTTTAAATTTCAGAAAAATCTCGTTTCTTAATTATCAAGATTTTTAATTGAATCATCCGGAACGTACGTGACTTCACGTGGTACGTGATGATATATTAATTAATTAATTAATTAATTAATTAATTAATCGTTTTCTGATTGAAATTTTATATAGTACATAGCAATTAACGTCCAGTACCTAATAATTTATTTATTTTATTATTTTTATTCCTTATTTTTTAATTTTTTATTATAACTATATACCGCCTTGTACTCTACTCGACATATCCGACAGACATGTTAACTATATTCTATCTACAACCTGTCCGAAGTTTTAAAAGACCAACTCTCGTTTGTGCTTTGAAGAATCTAGCTGCAGATCTAAGAGAAGATATAACGATCACCTGGGTTCGCATTTACGATGATTATTCATCGCTGCACTTGGCAACGGGCTGGATATAACCCACTCGTTAAATTGACTTTTGCATACCGTTTTCTATACATGTATTAGGTACATGGTACAGTTTCAACTTCAAAAATTGATCTATAAGAATTTCTGCAATTTTACATTTCGGATGATTTATGAGTATTAGGATTTTTTTTTTTTCTTTTTCGTTTTTCTGTTCTTTTTTCGTTCACTTTTACTGTACTACATACATAATGTATTTTCGGAATCTCATTTCGCCCAAAGCAGTTACGAGCATATATCACCACAGGCAGTAAAATCCCAGAAGTGTTACCTGCGGGATTTATTGGCGGTTAGCTTGACGTCTTAGAAATTCGCGCAGATCGAAGTGAGGCGTGACTTTCTGCACGTAGACACGGGGACACGTAGACACTACATCATATTATCGTCTCGGCTATTCTATCTCATATACATTTGCTTGATAGACAAAATTCTCTGACAATATACTTCGGTTTTTTTTTTTCTCTCTTATCATTAACCGACTCGTTAGTATGTGGGTGTGTGTGTGTGTATACGTATGTAATACGTACGTGAACGTACATGATACACAGATCCTCTGTAGTCCGCAGGACAATCAGACTATACAGTAAATGAATTCAAATTCAAATTCGTTTTTTTTTTCTATTTCTTTTTTTTTATCTTTATAATCCACACGGATACTTTCAAACGTATCATTGTTGTATTATATTGTCTTGATTGAATTCAGTATGAGAATTGCTATTTCGTTTGTATACGAAACGGTCCATAATATAATCTGATGTTGAGCAACGACCTGATTAACAATTTATTTCTCCTTACGTCTCTCGTCTAACAACAACCACGATTTTATCTTTTCATTTCATATAAATCTCATCTCTTCCTCTCTCTCTCTCTCTATTCTTTTTCTATTTCTATCTTTTTCTATGCGCAAGGTGGGCTGCATGTACATACATATGACTGATATGTACATGGCATGTACAAATCTATAGAGCTGAGTTAAAGTTCCGAACTTTTAGAGCCTAGGATCGAAAAAATTTGGACCTTGAACTCGGTCCCAGATTTATAACGCGTTGGGTGTCGATAATTGAATTTTATTAACCTAGTAACCGATTTGTTTTTTTTTTTTTTTTAATTTTTTTTGTATATGAAAGTAATTACTGTCATACGCGTACTTAGTTATTGATTGAAATCTGACGTGATGAGGAAACGTCGGGGTTAAATTGGACTCGTATTTACAACAACCAATACCTACTTACATACATAACGCACATGTAAGTCGAATTAAGAACCAGTTTAATCCGATTTCGAACCAACTACACAACTGTAATGGAATCGAAACTGCATATTCTCTTGTATAGTTACTCACGTAAATACCTGAAACGATATACGTAACGATAATATACGGCTGAGTCACTCGGTACCTACTAGCATTTATTTTACCACTGAGATTACACCGTTCCTAATTACTAATTAGCTTTTGCAATTATCCTCCATTCTCACTCGTTTTCATTAACGATTTTTCTCAACTTTTTTCGTAATTTTTTTTATATTTTTGTTTTCTTTTCTTCTTTTTTTTTTTTTCAATTAGCTGTACTTGCTACATAGCTGCTGTTGCTGCAGCAGCAGCAGCTAAAAGCGAAAGTAGATAGGTATAGGTATGTATAAAATATCGAAAAAGTTACTTGAGTTTGCAAATAGTAGAGGTTGAAATCATGATCATTAAATCCACAAATACGTATGAATAAGAAATGACCTGCAGTCAACAACTCGTATAGCAATTCTCGAACGATTTGAATAATTTCCGTTCCCCTCCCCCTTTTTATATGAACGTTAAATTATACCCTCTGGGATAATTATTACTTATCCAGGTATAGCGAGTTTGAGTATCTCTCGTCTCGTCTACTCGTCTCTCTTATCTTGGTGTGAGAAAAGAGGTTTATTAAAAAGATTTTCTTTTTGTTTATTCTTCTTTTCCTTCTTTCTCATTCTATCTTCCTTTTTTCTTTTTGTAAACTTCTTATTTGCCCGCGGTAGACGTAATTACGTAATACTATAACACAGGGTGTTTGGAATTTATCTTGACTCAATTAGTGGCAAGTCTCTAGGTTCGTTAAGGTCTCTTAGCTTAAATGCCAGTCCACGATCATGATCAGCCATTTATTTTTTTCCACGGAACTAGTTTTTTATTTTTTATTTTTCTCACTTTTTATTTATTTATTTATATTTTTTTCTTTTACTTCTTCCTTTACTTTTTCCGGTAGGTAGGTAGGTAGGTAGGTACTTTGTTTAAATTAAAACGTTTCGTCAGAAAAATATACCCATACTTTACAGAATCCAAACGGATCGTCAAACGGTAAATACCATATGTTGTAGTTAAGCTTCAACGAATTTTTTCATCTCTCTCACTCTTTTTAACCAAAGAATTGAACCATTTTTATACTCTATTATATACATCACTTACGCAATCCATACTGCATTACGCTACTACGCCTACATATGGATAGAATACGATCTCTGAGGTGGTCCAAAATTCTTCCTCATATATTCTCTTTCTTATTATATCTTAATATGAAAAAAATATACGACCATTAATCATGGATCGATGTAGTAGTAGTAGTAGTAGTAGTAGTCGAAAGTAAGAAAGAAATGGAATGTCTTTTTGTTTTTTATTTATCTCTTTTTTCATTTCTCTTTTTCGATATTTTCAAACATGGATGACGCTACAGGACTGATTTTGTAATAATTTTTTGCTTCAATTTTATTTTCATTTTCTTTGTATTTTAACGATTATCTATATAGGGGAATTATTTTGAGACTGAATAGTAGTGACGGACGTAGTAATAGCGGTTAGTGGCACAGACTTGACCGTACGGTGTAAAGAGATGCTAATGTTATTCAGCCTTGAGATTAAAAAAAAAAAAAACAAAACAGAAAACAAAAAATTGTTCAGAGTTAATTTTTTAGATCTAATCGCAGATACGGGATACGATTCTCCAAGATCTTTACGTCTCACGTTTATCCTTGTATTTTATTTTCCTATTTTTTACCTATTTTTTTTTTTTTTTTGTTCTTGTACTTCTCTCATTTTCTGTTACCAACAGGCGTAACCGTGTCTCCGCGCTAAGGGCACACTCTAACTTTTATTCAAAAACGCGTATATACACCTACGGAGTAACATGTGTTAATTGTCGTCTGTATTTTACTTGGTTTCAGCCGTACTTCAGAGGACTTCGGTATCCAGAGGACAGCTCAGAATTCAGGGAGTCGCCACGTGTCTTTATCTCTGTATGGATTCATGCGGACTTTTGTACGGATCGGTAAGACAATACATACATATATAAAATAAAATAAAATTTTATTTATCAAAAATTTTTCGACCGATGGAAACGGGTTTTCATATTTTCCGATCTTTCAGAGTAAAAAACAAAAAAATAAATAACAAGTTCCCCCTACATTTTCTGATTTCCCTAATTTCATTGAAAATACGTTTTTCTATTTATTTTTTATGCAAAAAAATTCCATCCCCTTCACGTTATGTCCTGCAGATAAATATCTTACGTTTTCGTTTTAGTTTATTTATTATATAGAAAAAAATAAATGACCAAAGAGAATTTAACGACTGATTATCTTAAATACTTAATTTGTACGCCAAAGTATTTTGGGTAAACTATTTATCAGATTCGACACTTCAAAGGCGGTTTTAGATCGGGAATCACAACCCCAAAAACCTTATAAAGTCAAACACGAAATTCTAAAAAAATTGCATGTATACATCAGATGTGTAGACGGTCGTAGAGATCCGATCTGAAGATTAGACGTAACTCTTCCTTAATTGCTACGGCGATGCTAATTATCTTGAAAAATAAAAGAAAATAAAAAAAATGGTGTAAAACGGTCCTCTATTCCCCCTGCGAAACTCACCGTATAAAAAAAAAAAGAAAAAAAAAAAGAAAAAGGAAAAATAAAAAGAAACACCCTCAATTTATACCACAGGACAATTAATATTAATTAGCCACTTCCCTATGCCTGTATAAGACGATAAGAGATCAACATACCTATACCTGATTAATAGCAAAGAAGAAAAGCGGGCACGAATTTATATATTTTAGATTTCTCTTCGTAGCTTTTTTGCGATGATCTGTAGATCAAAAATCGTATAAAATAATTTTCTATTCCGTCCGAAGAAGGTTTTAGGTGAAAGTTTCAGGGCTAGGCAATTTTCATCTCAGTTTGATCTGGACTCGGTGTATACTTTTCTGATTAAGCAAGGTCGACGGGGGTCTAGAACCCGGATTCCCCAGCACGGGTTGACACAGTGTCGTTTCAAGTTGTCTACGAGTTGGTTTTCAGTTTAATTGGCTGTCCAGCTATCGGTCTGTACCTTCCATAAATATACTCGAGGCTCCCACTACTCGACGATCTTAGAAAAACTGAACACAGAAACTCTCGAGATCTCTCTTACAGTTTTTTCGGACGAATCTTATTTCGAACTCTTGAAAAAAATCAATTGCATTTAAAAAAAAGTATATCTGTACGAATTTGATTTCATTTTTTGTTTTTGTTTTACTTCTAGTTTATTTCTTGCTTGAATTTACACCCCATACATGTTTTTCTGTTTTCATTTTTTATTTTTTATTTTTTTTTTTTCATCGAGGGTTAACGAGGAGCAGCACATCTCTCCGGAAGAAATTCTGAAAGAACCTCTTTAGACGGTTTGTAGCAAAGCCAAACCCCAGCTATGTAGCTTATAGTGTGTAACTTAAACCGTTGACACTAACACAAATATTATGATGCATGGATCGTACGTTTTGCCCTTTGGCCGTATACTAGGCTCCCTTAACTACGGTGGGCGGAATTGGAATGCCCCTAAATAATCCTGGCAAGGATGTAGAAGAGATCCTGACGACGCGAGCTACCCCAACCCTTTATTTCGGGTTCTCAAATATATTTTTTGATTCCTTTTTTTCTATCTCATTTATGTACTTTTCTCGTTTTTTACTTATTCAAAAATTTAGAATTTATTTTCACTAGTTAATCTGATGACTAAAATTAATCGCAAGTCCATCATGGAGACACGTTGGTTTTAAAATTAAAAATTACACTAAATTTGATTGAATTTTTGTATGTGAATTTTTTTTAAACTCAATATAAATTTCTTTCCGGTTATATTTGATGTGATTTTTTTATATTTCAATGTTTGAAAAATCGAGTTAAGAACCACTGGAACCCCGCCGGTGAGAGGCTTAGTGCAGCGTCTTCATCTCGTGATGAAATAATACCCGAAAAAACCGCGTCAAATAATATAAAAAAAAAATTAAAAAAAAAGTTGGGATTGTGATACCTGTATATGTTATACCTGTACCTTTGCGCTCTCACATCTTTATCGCTTTAATACGTAAGATTTGGAGTTTTTACGACGCGTTTTCGGTCCTCGATTTATAATCCTAAAAACGAAACTGCTAGTCTGTTTCGGTATAAAATTTTTTTTTTTTTTTAATTTTTTTTACTCTTTTCTTGATTCAAAGATTTTTTATTTTTTTTCTTTCTTTCTTTCCGTCGATAATTCGAAGATTTCGAGTCACAATCAGCTCGTTTCCTTCGCTTGTTCGTTGTTTTAAGTAAAGAAAAATTTTTATTTGTCGATGCCCTCGCGCTAGTCAAGCGTGGGTGACGATGACGAACTGACAAGCTTAAAGCTTACGTAAATAGAATGTCAAAGAGTTAAGATCTGTGTCAGGATAATTCTGAGCTTTCCAACTTTTTTTTTTTTCTTTTATTTTTTTCTTTTTTGTTTTCTTTTCTTTTCTACTTTTTTATTTTACTTTTTTGCGTAGTCGGTTTCCTCAACGAGTTTTAATAATCGGCGACGAAAATGAAATGACGTAAAATTTCTGACGTAAAGTTGAAATCGACAAACAATAACTCGTTTAAATTTACGTTTTACGAGTTTTCACTATAAACGTGAGAGAAAAGAATTTGACTAATCAATCGGCATCATCGATAGCAAAGAAAAAATAAAATAATAGAAAAAAAATGTTAACGATTGAAAAAGTAATTCCTTTTTCTTTTTTTTCGATCACTTATACCTGTATTCAGTTAGCTTACGGTAATTGTCGCTATTTCAGGAGTCGCGGGGTTTGGGAACAGTAGTTTGGGATTATTGGCACGCGTGTGCATTCCTAAATCGTAATTAGCTAAGACAATGAGGCTCTTCTTATTCGATTCCCAGCGATGATCAATCGAGTTTTATATACCGTAATCCACGTATACTTATACATACCCATACACTCACTTACCTATATACAAAGAAATCGTTTTTTTTTTTTTTCCCCTTTACACTTCAGGGCGTAAGAAAAACCGTGCAACGATTTGTCACGATTCTTATACGTATGTTGCACCGCGTGCAAGTGACGTTTGAGCTAATAGCAGCCACGGGTATAGAAGATAGGTATGTGCATGCATACTGCACGTACTCTCGTTTAAATAATTGATGCAGCTTCACGAAATTTTAACCCACGAACAAAACAGGAGATCAAGTTTTTACCAGACTTAAATACGAAATGTGGTTCGTTAAAAACCTTAAGATTACGTGAGTTGAATAAATACATGTTTTATTTGTATAACACGTCGGAGAATAATTCTGAAATTTATTTACGAAAATTTTGATTGTGAAAAATGGATTCAAAATTAAAAACAAATAAATAAATAAAAATTGGCCAAATGTGGTTTGATCATTTTTATTACACACACGCCCTCGTTGGGGAGGATAACTGGATTGACTTTGACCCCGTGTGAACCGTACACGTTCATCGAATGAATGGGTCACGTAATACGAGAATTACTAGCGTGTGCTACCGTGTAGGTATTGGTGTATAGAAGTGCGGGTCGAATGCAGGAAGGCGTTCATTAAATAATTACGTATTCCATTCTCTCGTTCCTGGGGCCTCGAGTCGCACTACGATATCGCAAGGGTATCTATTATTACACTACCCATACGGATCAATTTTTATTTATTTATTTATTTCTTTTTTTTTTTTTCGGACACATTTTTCGTCTCGTCCTTTCAATTTTTCGTTTATATTTATTGACTGAAGTGAATTTTTAACCAGATCTGTCTGATCTCCAGTGTGTTTCTCTTGAAATTTTCTATCCTATAACAATACCATTTAAAAATCATATCTCGTAAATTTTGGAAACGTCAAAACAACCCAGTTCTGTTATTATATTTCTCTGTTACCCGCGGTCATTTTGCACTTATTTTACATCCAATGAGAGATTTATCGTAGTCTGTCTCTGGAATTCTCGAATATCCTTTCTTCGGCTATACGACTTTAGGGTCATTGTGATGATAATTGCCGTTCTTTAAATGCTAAATACGAAAATAGAACTTTGCATTTATGATATGCATGTGAATTTAAACACGGAGGTCTTAGTTAACGGGATAATCATTAATATATTCGAGGAATCGAAATTTGATATAATATTAATTCATATGTTTGAATTGAAAAGATTAACTAAGAGTTTAGCCACTTTATATTTCAAGCTGGATGAATAGAGAGGGTTTAAAACGGTCATACCCGTCTACCAAAAAAAAATAAAGATACATGTTTCTGAAGCTATATTCACGATCGGGTGAAGCATGAGTTAGTGAAACTTAGATCTTTGACTCCCCCGCTCTGCACATCAGGCTCGTTAGAAGTCCGAAACGACGCTAAGATAAATCTTAGGATCTTAGATCGGAGTTGGATAACTTTGAACAACGTTATAATAGGACAAGTTTTATTGGCGCCTCTAAAGAAATGATTAACTGACGTGGTGGCCTTGCGGTTACAAAATGGGTCAAGACTATCTTTCCTTCTACCAATTCTCTTAATTAAATTTTCGGTTTACAAAATTTTAGTATAAAAGGAGGGAAGGGAAGTAGAAAATTTATCTTCATGAAATGTCGAACTTCAATAAATAGTCTGCACAGTTTGTTCATCTTATCAACGTTATCGTTTATTTCTTCGTCGATTTCTTACATTAGTAGCAAAATAATGTAGAAATCTTATTGACTAAAGAGCTGATCTAGTTTGATTAGAACTTACAATGTTGCCGTGTAGTAAATGTCTCGAATACCGCCTCTTCACTTTTAGAAAATTCTATTCTATATTTAATTAGAGATTCTGTTATACGTCTGACTCATCGGTCTACTAAATTTCTTACCAGTCTGTCCGACTTCCGGATACAAAAAGATTTTCGAGACGAGTTTAGTCATGCATTATGCATGTATCAGCGATTTTTAAATATCGATTTGTATTGATGTTTTTTCAATGATTTTAAATTAGGTAATAAATAAAAGAATGAAGTTGAATTAGTAACTCGAGTTTTTTTTAATTACGGTACAGTATATACGCCATATTCTATATACAGTTTATCAAATTAATAAGTTTTTAAACGATTTTTTTAAACTTATGATCATCGTAAGCTAATACTACTCTTATTTGGATAGAAAAAAGATAGAGATAGAAGGTGCAAGGCGTCGCCAATTACTCGAGATCACGAGTTTAATCTCTGCCTCCCACTGAGTCGATTCGACGAAGTCGCGTGATGTTTGCAAATATTGTATAACCAGGCCATAACTTTTGTACAATATATAAAGCGTGGTGCCCGAGGGATTCTTTTAAAAATAAATTTAAGCTTATACCTGGTCAAACACATTGCTACCCCTTATCCTCTTCATATCTCTGTAAAGATTTTAAACTATAATCGAGACAATTATATCGGTAATAAAATCGATTTTAACCAAATTTTTCTTTGTTTTCTTTGTTTTTCTTAGCGAGAATACACGGAGGACTGTGTTTTCAACGAGACTTTAGAACAGCACAATTACAACACGTATAGTTCGGCGCATTGGTCAACGCCAAGAAAGACTCTCTACATTGGTCTGACCGGTAAAGGTCAGCCTCGAAGAGTGCAAGCGAAGGGTCATACATTAGGAAAGTTATCAGCTTATGCTAGAGTACTGACTCAAGTTGTAGCTCAAGATCGTGTCGAAGCATTACATCGACGTATGTTAGGAGCTCGTCACAATGTGCGACATCATCATGGTAGCCAACAGACGATATGCCCGGCTCCAACACCGCAGGAAAAAGATGGAAGGGATAAATTCAGGTGTAGAAAACGTAAAAAACGAAAGAAAAGACGGAGAAAATGTAGACCGGGTGAAATACCCGGGGCACAATGTGACATTAGAGAAAATGGGTCTGGTACTGGGGTTGAGACACAGTCTAAAAGATCTTGTGAAGGTGCAGCGGTCGATGAAGCTTGTAGAAGAGAGGCACTCGATACACCAGCTAAAAAACGTAAATCTCGGATAGAGGACGACGAATCTATTCATGAAAGGGCTGCAGGGGAAATCGACGACGTCCAAGATGAGGATGTGCCGATCGGTGTTCAGGATGGAAAATCACGACGATCTAATGACCGAGGGATTAATACGTCGCAGAAAAAGAAGGGAAAGAAATCCGGTGCAGGTAAAAAATCGGGTGGTGTAGTTAAAAAACGAAAGAGTGGAGTTAAAAATTTGAAAAATAAACGTCAAAATAATTCATCGAATGGTGGAAGATTCGTAAGGACAACTTACAGGCTTTCATCATCGCCGGCTATGACTTCACCGCTTTCTTGGTCATCGGTAACGACTACTAGTCCAACGTTTGTTAACCCTGAAACAGCGTCTGGGATTTTTAGTGAACGTCCTAAATCTCTGTCGTCATCTTCTTCGTCTATGTCCGCAGTTTCATTGGCTGCAACAAGCCTGGCGTCTACGTTGACATTGACTGTTGCTAGTGGTGAAGTTTTTACAGAAACTACTTCAGATAGTGGAGGATCGTTGCAGATCCAGGCTAGAACTGATAGCGTTTTGGATTTGGAAGAGTTTGTTGATTTGAAAGAATTTATCGACGAAGATGAAGACGACGAGTTGTTACGAGAACAAGACGACGATGAGGATGACAAATTTCATGGTGTATCAAAAAAGATGGAAAATGACGACCAAGGACTCGCGATGTAAGAAACAAAATATACAAAATAAATTCTTTTTTTAGTTATTATATATATAAAATAATTATGGATTATTATTTATCGATAATTTTTATTTTATATTATTATTTACTAGAGTCAGTCGCTGTGTTCATTATCAAGAATTATCGATTACCAATTATTGATTATTAACGTAATAATTGGTTAGTGAAATCCTGCAGTTCTTTACCACGCATATCATTATATCGTGTGTGTTTATATATATTAATATGTAACGTCCCTTGCCCCCTCGCCCTCTCGCCTGCCCTTCGAACCCCGAACCCTGACCCCTTACCGATGATAGTTAACGAAAAATTCATAAAATTAAAGAAAATAAACGAACAAACAAAAAAGATTAAAGAGTAAAGAAAATTAGAGATCGTTAGGAATTAGATGATTTATAGTCGTGTATAGTATAATACTTAGACTGTATAAGAGTCGGAGGGACAAGTGCGCTTTGCTGAAGAGACAATAATGCCAAAATGAATCTATAGTGATATAATCATTCTCATTCATCAAATTTATAGGTACACATAATTTTACAATTTTTAATCAAATATACATGTATAGATACATTATTACATACGCATACACAAACACACACAAACATACATACATACATATAGAATAGATACACAAAGACAGAAAATATGCATGTATAAAGGAAGATGCATTAATGAATTAATAATTTAATGAATTACACACATTATTAATATTATTATTATTATTATTATTATTATTAATATTATTATTATTACGTTTCAAATCCAGACAAATATTCATTTCATCATAAACTATAATAGAATTATATATGTAGAAAAGAAAAACCGTAAATAAAATTGAATAATTCAATTATTATTATCAATATAATACACGATTATGATAATGTGTTTCAACTTACGATATAAAACACCGGTTTATTCATTTATTTAAACGATTATCGAACAATAATTAATCGTTTTTTTTTTTTTTGTTTAATTCATTTATATAATAATAATAATAATAATAATAATAATTTTTTTTTCATAAACCATGCGATTTAGTTCGTCCGTCGCGATATAATAATATGAGGGAGAGAAATGAATAAATTAAAATCAAGTATTTCCACTAGTTTGTAGTTTAGGGTAGATATAAATACGTCACGATTTTATATATATATATATTTTTTTTTTTTCAAAGACGGATTGAAATATAAAAAAAATTCAATCAATTTTTCATCAACAGCATCTTAAACATGCGGGTGTTCAGGTATATATATCAATAGGTACGACAACTATTCGCAAATATATTTTTATCTGCACTCAATCATATACTTACGTATACGTTCATCTAATAATTTTCGTGCTAAGGTCCCCCCCCCCCCCCCCCAGCCGTCAGACTTTAATGATTAATGAATAATAGTAATAATAATAGTAATAATAATAATAGTAATAATAATAACAATGATAATGATGAGAATTATAATAACGATGATAATGAAAATATAAAATAACAGGAAAAAAAAAAACTATTAATCTAGTAGCCTATTTATTATAAAAAAGAAGGAAGAAAAAAAAAACGAAAAGCAAAAAAAAAAAGTAAAAAAATTATTTATTACAAACATTTCACTGTGTATAGGTAATATTAATTAATAAATAATGAAATTTCGTATACATATAGGTAGTTTGTCAAGTGAAGTGCATCGATTCGCACGTGTATGTCTGTGTGTGTGTGTATGTATGTATGTATGTATGTATGTATAATTCTTTGTATATCGTGTATGTGAGAATTTATTAGGTATACCTATATGTATGTATATTGTGTAACAACTATCGATCGAGCGGCGATTGAATCTATACGGATATAATTGTATCAAGGTATGTATATGTGTACGTGTATATAGTTGGAAATACACAATCCGGCTATATTTATTTGATTTTTTTTTTTTTTTTCTATATTATTTTCTCAACACCGTATAGATTTTCACTGAATTAATGAGAGAGTATATAGGTATATATAAATATATATATATATATATATATCTATGTGAGAAATGAAAAATTAGCCAGACTGTGTGTAGGTAGTATATAGTATAGGTATAGTAGGTAGTATAAAAAATAAAAATATAAAAATAAAATTAAAATAGAAAAACCTAAAATAATAGAACCGTCATGTATTAGTGCGCGTAGGGCTTGTATCGTCAAGAAGCAAATACTCTTGAAAATATAAATAAATAAATAAATAAATAAATAAATAAATAAATAAATAAATAAATACAATGAAAAGAAGAATGAAATTTTTTAAATTGTGTAAAACTGTTGTATTATATATTATGTGTAATATACATATATATACGATATGTGTAAAGGCGTGTTTGAGTTCACAATTCGTTCGACTACCTCGTATATTAATATTTTTATAATAATAATTATTATTATTACTATTATTATAATTAATATAATTCTTATTACTATTATTACTATTACTATTGTCATTATTATTATTATTATTATTATTATTATTATTATTATTATTATTATTATTATTATTATTATTGTTATTAACCCCCTTGAAATTTTCTTATTACCGAAAATTTTTTTTTAAACTATAATTTTTTGTCAACCTAAGAACGAAAATTAGATCTCAAAAACGCCTGAGCTTACCTATTCAATGTTTAAGTTAACAAAAAAATATACAAAGTGAAAAAAAAGCCAGTACAGCACTGCCAATTTTTTTTAATTTTTTTTTTTTTTTTTTGACACTACTGAATATGTATATTTACAACACTTGATACAGACTGAGACTACATAATTGGAGAAAATGCAAAACGGAAAAAAAAAACAATGAAAAATTATTTATAAAATGGTCAGGATAGAAAGAAAAAAATAAATAAATAAATAAATGGAGCATAAATATTATATATTGATCGTGAATATTGATCCGTATAATATTTTAATTATACCTATACATATTATTGGTAGATATAATAAGTATATACACGGATGTACAGTGAATTTGAGAAATTTGAATGGTAATTCTATAATAATACATAATAATAATAATAATAATAATAATAACAATAATAATAATTATAATCATAATCATAATAAAAGTAGTAGTAATAATAATAGTAATAATAATGATAATAATAATAATTGAGCCTTAAAATTTGACAGTTATAATTATATTTTAATACTGTTACATTTTCCCTCCTATATACACAGAAAAAAAAAAAGTCTTCCTTGTCTTCCTCGTCTCATACGACCTAACGAATATCGAGGTTAATTATTATAGTTGGGCATCCATCGATAGCTGCTCCTAATTAAATGTAAAATACGCGACTACGACTATACGACGACGACGTATGCTTGTCGCGATCGATGGAAGTTATATATATACATATGTAATGTATACACATGTATATATGTATAACACATATTGTATAATTATATACGTAATAATATAATACGAAAAAATATTAACGGACGTAATGGTATAATATATAATTATATCGTCGAATAAAATGGGTCGGAGTATATGAATGAAAAAATGAGAAAAAAAAAAGAAAAAAAAAAAAAAAAAATATTATATACTACCTACGCAGAGATCGCCGCCATAATAATTTTTAGCAATAATAAATGAATTATTATTAAAGAATTAAAAAAAAAAGAAAAAAAAAAAAACTAAGACTAAGATTAATCAAAATTTTCTAATACCTTAAAACCAAATTTCCATTATCATTGAATAATATTTCCCGTTATTCCTTCATCGTTATAATATTTACTAGATTCTTAAAGTCGTGATAAATTTCAAAAAATGTACATACATCGCGCTTAATATCTAACAAATTTTACCGCAATTTTCCACTTTCTTGTAAAATCGTACGTACAAATTTGTCCTCTTACGTGTCGTACGAACGACCTTGCATTACGTCATCATATTACGTCAAAACTGTCTAGTCTACGTGCCGGTAGACATGCATTACATGCCGCTCGAGAATCAATGAAACGTATAGTATACGTCCCCGTCATGTATCAATTTACGTGATAAAAGTACGTAAATATATCGGAAATTCTATACGATTAGTAGATGAGAATTTGATTTCTGATTAGAATTTTTTTACGAAATAATAAAAAATTTTTTGTTTTTTTAAATAATTTTATTCAAATATTTTACCATAATAAATATACATATATATACATAAATAAAATAAAAACTAAAAATTTCAATTATCGAGACTATATATTTGCTGTCTCATTTTGTCCCAGGAATCGTACCCGCGCTTATAGAGCCGCTCTAATCATCCGGAAGATTTGATCTCCCGTAGGGTGACACGGATACAGGGTGGTCCGGCTGTAATGAAATATATACAATTTCGATACTCTTCACCGCGGGATCCTATCAACTGTCAATAAAAAAATACGTGAGATATTTTCATTTATAACCGAATAAGGTATATATCCTGTATTGGTCCGGGACTGCAAAAAAAAAAAAAGTAACTCTTACCCCTAAATTTCATGTCAAGTGATCAACCGATCTTACGATATGTACACAAAAAACTTATGATCGTTTGAAATCATCGCTAGAAATAGAGCAGAAAATCGATGGAATATTCAAGGTAAGAAATATCATTTAATTTATTTATTTATTCATATAATTATTCATTTATATATATTTAAATGTAAATTGTTGAGGAATCGTTTGACAGATTTTATCCTCTCACATACGTGTTCAAATAATAATAATAATAATAATAATTACATACTTACTAGTATATATATATATATATACATATATAAATTGTTTAATTGCGTTGTTTAATATACAACTTAAACTTATATATACATATACGTATACTGAAGAGTTAAAACTAGTGCAGATCGCGTACAATGCCCCGGTGGTGTCTTTATCGTGCTGCAAGTATAGAGAAACGAAGATGATAGCATGCTATTAGCGTTATCGTATTTAGATAAAAACTTTGTTTTACTCTTACGTCACGTATATACGCTTAAGTAATTTGCCTGATTTTTATTTTTATTTTTTATCTCTTTTTTTTTTTTTGTTGTTTTTCATTCTATTTATTGCTAGAATTTTTATGAATGGCAAAATAGATTTCGCGAACACGAATTTTGTTGATAATATATTAAGCCTAATTATCCTCCTAATTATGTATTGTTTGTTCGGATTGATCCCGCACCGCGTATATCAATCATTTAATATCATAGTTTGAACAGGACGATTTAGATTGAATTTTTTAATTATAAAAGTAAGTAAGTAGTATATAGTATACATATGCATATATCTACCTCGTAAAGTTATTGATCGTTAGTGTGGCTAAATAATAGATATAGAAAAGGCATTGACCCGACAAATCGAGCAATTCATTGTCATTCGAATCTAGAGAACTATAAAGAAAACAACCGTTATATATATATACTGTTTATGGTCTTGAAATAAATTGACTTTTTTTTTATTTTTCTTCTAACGTCAATAGCGAATTGACCTCCGTGAAATTATTACTCCTCGTAGTGGAATAGGCTAATATCTTTTCAATTAATATTCATCGTGCAATTTCTTACCACTATAATACATATACGTATATTATACACGTATATACATATAAATTTTTAATCGCTGTCGCAGCTTTGACGCTATTGCTGATGGATATAAAAAAAAACTTTAGCCAGATCGTAAGCTGTTTTATAATTAATAACACAGCAAATCTTTTTGCCTAGATACGGTATAATATAGAATTCGTTTCGAAAATTATTGCAAAGCGTGAAAGTAAAAGGGAAAAAAAAACTTTTAATCAATCAACGATCATATATTTTGCAGTATGTTTATAATCAATGCCTGTTATAAAACTGATGTGAAAGTGGTAAAAAGTTTGAATTCTTCTTTCGCGTTATAATAACTTTTTTTTATGGATTATAAAATTATATAGTATAGGAATTTTACTGAATTATGTTATGTATGTAAGGGTGTGTAAATAACAAAGTGAATTTCGAGCATCACATATATAAAGATGAAAGGGCAGCTGAATGAACAAGAACAAGAACAATAGAGATAATTTTCACTTATTTAAATGAGAGAAGATCGAGAAATACGATACGGTTTTAAAAAGTCCGTGCCGCAATTTCTTAAGCTTAGATCTTGAGTCCTAGTCGGAGCCTAGACACTCGTACATACATACATATATATATCTATATACCTACGTATTAATTTCTAGGATCCCTTTGAACCCTCTAACGTTCCGGCAGCTGCGGAATGTCACTGCAGATTAAACAAAGTCAAACGAAAATTATCTCGGAAATTTATTTAAAACTAATTTTTTTTTTTATATATATTCTTCTTACAATTAGTCAGGAAATTTTTCCCACGCTGTGACGTAATCCTTAGTCGTCTTTATATACGCATACCCATACATACAAAGAATCGAGATATCGAGATCGTCGTCCACTTGTTCAGCGGGGGCGTATAGACTCTAGACGCGTCTGGGATCCGGCTATTTAATTCTTCAAAATGGATTCTGTTGCATAACATGATTGTGTGTGCTACAGACTAGGCAGTGCAGGGCAACCCTCTTTACACGTTAAATTTCTATGTTAACAGGCGTGCGCCTCCGCAAGGGGTAACCTTATACCGTATACGTATCGCGCGTGAATGCAAAGATTTATTCAGTATTGTATTCAGATGAGACAACGAGAGTCTCTCTAGTTCGAGATGAAGCCGTTGATATAGGTCAACAATTCTCGGGAATGCTCGATTAGTTTTTTTTTTTTTTTTCTTATTTTGTTTTTCGATTTTTTTTTTTTCTTCTCTTATTTCTTCTTGATCTTTTTCTTGTTTGTTTTTGTCAACTACACATATTCAAATATACATATAGTATATAGGTATGTATAAATATATGTATATCAGAATTCGGTATCTTTGATCCTTTTTATAACTCAGGATATTTTTTGCCTCCCTTTTTTTTTTACTTCAATTCTTCTTTTTTTCATACCTATACCTTATATTTTATTTCGCTCCGTTCTACAGAGATAAGAAAGGGATGTAAAAATAAAACGTAAAAAACTGGGTCATCGTGAATAATATATTATAAAAATTGTTTATTATTTCGTATAGTATACATATATACATTCAAAAACGTTTTTTTTTATTTTTTTTTATAAGAATCACAGTACCTATATACATAATGCACAAAGAGATTATTTAATACTCATAAAAAGTCACAATTGCCTCCACTTATACAAATGGCAAATTGTATATGTGATAAAAAGAAAGATTACGGTACAATTTTACTATTTAAAATTTACATTGTTGAATTGATCTGAAAATTTATGTCATATATACGTGCTGTACATTTTTTATCTCACTCTAAACAGTAGTTTTAAATTTCGTTTTCTTACCGCAGCAAGTTTGGTATCATAAATTTTAAAAGTCTAGTTTATTCGTTACTATGTAGGCATATGTTAAACTCGATCAAATAGCTTAGGGGTGCGGACGGGTAAAGATGGACTAAACATATCCTGTAGGAAACTAAAATAAATATGTTTCTGTTTATCGCTCGAATACCACAAGTCTGTGCGGTAGAGTTGATGATGTATGTTGTTACATTATACATATAGTTATAAAGTGTAGTCAGACGATTATTTAATGCCCGGAAGATTACGGGCTAGTGCGAAAAAGAGATTGTATGTATGCACATACACGTGTGCGCGTATACGTTCATACATACATACCAACGAGTGATATCGCGCGCGCGTCGATCTATCCCATTCCCACGTATACTTTGAATAAAAATAAACTGCATATTCTGTATGAAACGTTATAGTATAAGATGGCAAAAACTTTCGGTAAACTATCTCTGAGTATTGTGGTATATTTATAGCATTTGAAAACTACCTGAGAATACTTTTTTCTCGTCTATCTATATTTAAACTATCGAGTTGTTGGCCGGCTGTGGTAAGTCTAAATGTATGCGTGCGCGCGCAGATTTAGTATACCCATGACGTCATCAATATGGCGGCCCTCGCTAGTCTGTCAAAACGTTTGGCTCTATTTTCATCCAGTTTTAGACGTGTTTCTAGTGATTATAACTCGTGGTATCGACAAAATCGATTAAACAAGTTTAAAACAAGTGTTGGATGGGCTGTGGGAGGAGTGGTCGCTATTTATTTAGCCGAAAAGTATTCTAAACAGAACGTCGTCCATGCCTTCAAGCTGCGAAAGGTAATTTTCTATTCTCCAACTCAATAACATTTTATTACCACAAATATTTTCCCATGTGGTTTTCCTCGTTTATTCATATAAGGTAAAAGCGGTTTGTTACATAAAACGGGGAAATGCTGATAAGTCTAGTATAACATTTCGATCTAATCTGACCTTCGCTTCTTTCGTCTTCGTGGTTAATCTTGAATGTTTTTAGAACCGGATTTACATTACGTTAATATGACAGCTAGATGTGAAGTTTATACAATTTTAAAAATGATTATCATCTTCGAGATTTTTTTTTTCGTTATTTGTTTACGATTATAAGATGAGAATATTTCACGTTTCAGGTTAAAATCAATTTACAGCTTATATATTTTGCTACGATGTATGAATAGAGTTTACGTAATAATATTATTACAGTGTTTGATCTAAGAGAATGAAGAATTCGATAACTTTACGAAGTAATCAAACTACAATAATCTTAGATAATAATTCTCCGAGATAATAATAATAAGACAGAATTTGTCCGCGTGTGTTATTGAAATATATCTAGTCTAGTTAGGATAAACAAAAAAAAAAAAAAAAAAAACGAAGTATTCGTTAGTCGTAGGGTTCGTGCTAAGGCTTATGGTAGATATATAAAAGGGGCTGTTAAGGAGTTGTAAACAATAATGTAAACGAGGTAAAAACAGCGAGCGAGAGAGGGAGGGTTGGGTTGTGTTACGTTAAACAGACGTAGAAGACTGTCTATATAACATCGGGAGCAGATTATAACGTACAACATGCGATATATACCAGCCCTACTATACATATACGCGTTTCTTAACTTTTCGAAAATCTGTGTTAAACCGAAAGAAGTTTTATGCAGCTTTTTATGTTATGTCTGTCTTACGTTTTTTATCGTAACAGGGTTCTAACTTGTTTCTCACCTCTCTTTAAACGCGCGGGGAAATTGACTCGGGGCCAATCCAATCCAACCTAATCCTAATCCTAACCCTAACCCCCTCCCGCAGCGGTTAAATGGAATATAAGGGAATGGCTAGAGGATGCCATTAATTACATTTTATCTGAATTTAATAAAACACCGAGCGAGCTAGTCAGAACAGTCTCAACGCCCGTCGAGGACGAAGATTTAAAGATGCGCGTCTCTTTTTCTTTATGGGTATTCAACCCCCGAAATACAAGATATTATCGTTCATTCTGTTATATACTTATACAGTTTAGTTTATATTTTTTTATTAACGTCTTTTATTCATTGTTCAATAATTGGGGATAAGAAAATAAAGTAACTGAATAACAGAATCCGATAAATCACACATTAACGGCTTATACACACAAACAGATCAAAAGCGAAAAACTAACAGCAATAAAACCAGCACAGAATTACCCGACATTGAAAGGTGATCGGTGTAGTAAATTAACGAAATCGTAGTGACCCTAAATTCCTGTCACTGTTGCTTATAGAGTCGCCCTGTGTGGTCTGATCGTTCGATTCGAATTTCGAACTAAAGAAATCGAGGCAAACCCACGCTTAGTTTTTTTTTTTTCTTTCTTTCGATAAATTTATTTAACAATATTGCCAATTTTTCGAAAATTAATCTCTTTATAAATTTGATACAGATTAAATATTCTTACGTTATAATAATAATAATAATAATAATTATATTATTATTATTGTTATTATTATCAAGAAAAGGAGGGCGATGAGTAGTAAGATGTGGTATACGTATATAGTATATATATATATATATATATATATATATATATGTTTCTCGCATTCTGTATGTATCTCAGAAAAAATACGCTTATCAATAACCCCGTGAAATACTGTGCCTTACTATCGAGGACCACACGCAGGTCTAATGCGAAGATAAAACCGTTCGGTATATATACTGCACATACACATACTTAAAGTATTCTATACTCCCCCTCTGGTTGACAATGAGTGAGAATTCCCTGGAACTCGGAAAAAGTGTCATAGATGAAAACTGTATGTACAAAAATAGGTATAAGACAATTAACGCCGCTCATCCACGAAAAATGACGTTTTATCGTAATACACGGTGATTCACTTCGATTTTATTTCATTTTTTCTTTTTATTTTTTTTAATTTACGGCTTAGGATTATTCTTCTTTTTTTTTTTCTAATGGATTATTACTATTATTTTTTGTTTTTTGAAGTAGGTTAAGCGCGAGTTTGCTTCGTTGTTCTTTCTTCTTTTGTCTTAAATCCTACTCTATGTACTTCATAGGTACCTATTTGCGCCTTCGAGCGTTTAGGTCAGTTTTGATCAAAGAATCAAATCAGTTTACACCATTATTTCTTATTTCTTTCTAGTATATAATAGCGGTGGTAGTAAATTCATTCAAATTGTCTTTATCTGTGATCAGAAGATCGAGGTTTAGGGTAGGTCTAGGAATTCTTTTATATATATATATATGTCTATACCTTCAACGAAATTTATCGATTTGAATTCTCTAAATATCTATCCGTACAGGCGTGACTACTCGTTTAATTAATAGACCAAATTAGATCGAATCTTTAATTCGATTTAAAATATAACGGTTAATTGTCTCTAATTATTTATCAACCATCACAGAATAATCGTCTAAATCCTTTAAATTCTCCTTATACTCTTCTATCGATTACCAAATTTAAATGAACATTTTTATAATATAATATTGATAGAAAAAATCAAAATTATTCGTTAATTAATCTCTTTGAATTCTTTTCGTTGAGAACTAATTCAAAAGATTTTCTTCTTTTTGTAATTTGAGGTAGATCAAAATTATCATTTTTCTTTTTCGAAGATTATGGTGTATAGGTACACCTATATATATATATATATATTATAGATGTATAAAAATGATCTAAGAAATATAAGGATGAAAAATAAATAAATAATGACACTTGTGCGATACATACCACTTATGACTATAAATGAAGACAAATGCACAAGCATTACCAATACCACGTTCCCTCGCTCTCTTATATATATATATATATCTATATATATACTTTGTTATTAAAGAAAATTAGTGCCTATTTATAAGAAGTTATATGTATATATATTTACTATACGTATGTATATGATATCTGGTATATAAATTCAATGCAGTATTTCATTTCGCTTATTTTTCTATTCAATTAGCCGTTTATTGATACAGTTTTCAGGTATATACATATACATATATACCATACTTATACATATATATTCACGAGTTTAATTATACCTTTTCCAGCTCTACTCATTAGTTATATTTATATATGTTAATTGATTGATTAATATAAAAAAAAAAAAAAAAAAAACTGAAATACATATGGGATTTAAAAATCCGTATCCTTGTCCCGTGTATCTCGTTGAGTCAAGGAGCATCAGCTGAAACTAAAAAATATTTTCAGCAGCGATTTCGACTCCCACACTGCGGTCGTAAACGACGAATCGTTTAGCGTGACCCGCCCGCGCCTGTCACGTGCGAATTTATGCCTCACTGAGAGTAAGTGAGAGAGAGAGAGAGAGAGAAGGATAAAAAGAGATAAGTAGGTAAAAACACGCGTATATACACACGTGTTACATTACATTATACATCCACGAATGGAAATTTACGAAATAACAGATTCGCTATACCGGGAACCACTCTGCCTCACCGATTATGATGACCCTACTCTACACTATATGGTTATAGTATGTAGTACCTATCCTACGAGGGAGTGAATAAAGTAGTTTGACTGATTCACCCGTACGCGATACGATGCTATGCTATACGATGGGGTACTGCATTGCGCTATTCTAATTGGACGAGAGTATAAATCATCCTTTCATGGTTATAATACGCCATAGTACTATGTATATATACATGTATTATATATGGTATGGTGTGGTATGGTATATATATATATAGGGTATACGGATTTGAGATAGGTAATTGTAAGTCCCTTTGCGATATATATACCCGTGACGTTTACTTGACAAGCGTGAAAAGGTGCGGCTCTGCTAACTCGGCTCCGCTAGTTAGTTGGTACCTTTAGTACATTACGAGGATATCTAACTACCGGAACTTTCTCAGAAACTTTGATTTTTTTTTTTATTTATTTTTTTTTTATTTATATAGGTATGTCAATTTTACTCATTACACCTTATAGTTTACATTTCACACCAACTTCGAAAATTCCTTATTTTATTTTAGTTTATTTTTTTATTAAAATTAAAAAAAAAAAAATTTCTACTTTATAGTTTGACATCATTTACCATATATGTATATACCTATATATATATATATATTTTTTTTTTTTATTAATAATTGATCCGGATATGTTTGGCTCCTTATGGGAAAAAAATACCAACTGTCCAAATATTAACATTAAATATAAAAAATTATAAAATGACGTGGGGGGGACGATCGCCCTTTAATTGTTTCCAAAAATTTCCATAGACATATATATATATATATATATATTGTGTATATGTATATATATACCTATATAGGACCATTTTATACCGCAGCTACTTAAAAACCGTCAGAGTCCATAATATAATCCTTTGGTCGTAAAATATTTAATACACCGACTAACGTTGTCTATGGTATGATTTACGAACGTCTTCAAACAGTCATCCCTATATACGAATATGTTATTACTCTTTACTGTATGTGCGTATAGAGATACTTATGTCCAAATTTTGTCTCTCTAGAGTTTATATACATACCTACATATATTATATGACTAGAAAATATGCCTATTTTGATTTACAATTAGCTGTGTTTAGTTTGAGAAGACCAGTGCTTTGCGGGACGTTCTGAAAAATCGTAAAACACGCTCTGACAACTCGCGTACACGGTTATATATTGCGTTATGTTACTGTATGTACGGTTCAAATTTAACTGCACATCGTTGTAAAAATGGTGCGTTAAAGAGATCTAAAAATCGGTCGTTTGTAAAGACGAGAATAACATCGTTAAAAAAATATAAAAAAATTAAAAAAATGTAAAAGATTGAAAATAAAACGGGAGAAAAATAAAAGGAATCGAAATTATTAGGTATATCTTGCAGAAAAATCTGTACTGAAGAAAAGTCTTTAAAGGATTTCAAAAAATGTCCAAGTCTGCTACTGCAGCAGGCATGCGGGGCATCATGGTCGGGATTTAACAAAGTTTATCTTGATCGCAATAGTTTTGCTCTTTCGTTTGCCCCGCTGAAGCAAGCGGGGTGCCGTGTAATAGCGAATGGCTTAAACCCCAGACTTATAAGGCTTATTCTTATATATATTAGCTCCTCTATCGCATACATATACATGTCCAGTAGGGACCACCTTGATTGCAGGCTCATAAACTCGCAAAATTATGGCATCATTTTTAGATAATATCTTACCTCGACGTCTAAATTATCCGCTTATATATATACTTATAGAAGTTCCTTCAGCCCTCTTAAGGAAAACATTCGTTTTCACTCGTCGTTCACCGCAGTTTTTTTTCTTTTTATTTTTTTTTTTTTTTTTTTTTTACATGCCTAAATATTTTGTGTAGAAAATCAAAAGAAGATACAAAAAATAAAAAAAATGTTCGGATATGCAGGGTGAAGGTTTAGATTTTTGAGAAAAAAAAAAAAAATATATATACAATCGAAACTATATCGTCACTGATACGGATCGAGGAAATCTTCGTGGTCGTTGTAACGTACCCCGATCGAATTACACTTCGTTTCAATATGTTTCTAGACAAACGCGCGTTTTCTTAATTCCAACTACGGTCAGTGTCCAAATGTTGAGAAAACAAATATAAAAAAAAAAAACAAAAAGTAGAATTTTTAGAAGGCAAAAAAAAAAGTACCCTTCGGTTTTTTTCCATTGGTTTTTAAACCCGCAGTGTTATTATTCTTTAACTTGACGACGCGATAGACGATCCTATATCTATACTTCGATAGATCTTTATTTTCTGATTATATATATCTGTGATCCGTTTCATCGAATTGAAATTCTAAAAAAAAGGGGTACCCTTTGAAAAAATTTTTACTTTTTCTTTTTGTTTTTTTTTTTTTTTTTTTGCAATACATTTTTCGCTTTACTCAAATGACTCAATCTAAAATTCAGCTCGATATATTTCTCGCACGGATAACGAACTCTGTAGTTTCATATAGGCAATTAAAACTAATTATAAGTGCAAATCGAGTTTCGCGTGCAGTTTCTTATAAAAAAAAACTTGTCTATGAGGTGATTTGAAAGTGAAGATGGGGAACTGAGATGCTAGTTTTCCACGTGTGATTAGCATTATTGCACATTAAAATAAACACAGATTAATACAAATGCACATAGTAAAGCTGTATATACCTACACCTATACATATACATACCTACAGGTACCTATATGTGATGTTAACAAAATTCGAATCGTTTTCTTTGGAAATGTATTTGGATTGCTTCTGCAACACCGATCCTATATATCTATATATTGTAACGATATATAGGTACTCGATTAAATGTATTCAGGAATCCGGTATAATTAAGTGTTTTTAATTGGCTTGATTAATTATTTTCACCCGATTCGATCTATACAACCCATCTTTTTTTTTTTTTATTCTTTCTTTTTGTGGTTTACTACTGACTTAGTACTAAAAAAATAACAATCATTATTCCGCACCCCTTTACCGTTTAATTGATCTTTTAATTTTCAATAAATGAACGCAACTCTGTAATAATAATAATAAACTCTCGGTCTTAATATTCTCTTTCTTTTTGTCTTTTTGACTTTTTTTTTTTGTTCCTCTTCATTTTATTTCATTTTTCTTGCGTTGCTGCACCGTGTATAACAATTAGATGCATAAATACAAATCCACCCATGGAGCGAGTGAGAGGGGACGAGTTAATAAACGAGCGTGTCTGTAATGTCTGTCTGTCCGTCTGTCTTTTGGTCGGTCGGCGCCTCTCTGTTAAATAATCTTCAAGGGCACCGCCTAAAAACTCTTCACCCTAAATTACGTCTCCCTTATTATTCAAACCCCAAGTCCAAGTCCAAGTACAAATATAAGTATAAGTATGAGAGAGATTAAGAGAGAGAGAGAAGGGAGATCATAGTATTATGTAGTTGACGCATCTCTTTAACTTAATAAAACGCGGCACACGCGTAAGTATTATATGTATATATTATATATGTATATATGTATGATGCGCTTACTATACATACATTCAGTGTAGTATAAGAGTACAGTTGCGGTATAGTTGGCTTCATTTAGTCGAATTATACAGTGGCGTGGGGTCGGGTTGAAGTTTTTGAATTTGAGACGATTTAGAATTTTTCAAAAACGTTCAAGTTCGAAGGATTAAAATTTGGAAATATCAGAATGCAGATAGCTGAAAATTTGAAATGTCAAAAACTCCGAAAGTCTAAGTATTCGAGAATTTAATCGAGGGATGCTGCGTACGTGAATTTCAAGTTTTGAGGTTTAGGTCCTTTGGATCCTCAGCTTTCGGAATTTGAAAAGCTTTTTTTTTAATCGACTATGCAGACTTTCAGAGTAATATTATTTCTAAAAACTGTTCGTCGGTGATATTAAAATTCGAATTTGTTGACCGATTGGAATTTTTGAAATTCGTAAGTTGTACTCCAGTGGCATTTCTTTCTTATACGACATACATATTTTGACTACTGATTACTTTATAAAAACCTGCGGACGTTTTATTATTTGTATATATTTTTAGTATCTACGTGTAATTGCTGTATGTACTCTTACACTGAGAGACATCCCGGAAGTATACTTGTACATACATATCTTAATTTTAATCAATTAGCGACAATTATCAGCCTGCATACTCCACTGGCACTACACTGGCATCGTGTGAAACTTTAATGAATTAAATGCTACTAACTTCGGTGGATTATACATATATTTTACTCTATTTTCTATATACTGTTAAATTAGAAACGTTGTAGCCTAGCCTAATCTAGTATATTCTAGCTACAATTCAAAGTCGAGTTCATTGACCGCGAGGTTAATTAAAGTTTGCAAAATTTTAGAATCGTCAAATCAAATATAATCAAAACACTGACATTACACGATAGGATAGACATTTTTTTTTTTATCTGTTGATTAGTTTCGTTACAACTTTGTTTTTTTTTCTAAGAAACTTCATATTTCTTACTTTTTTAATTTTTTACAATTTTTTCTTGCAATTTGTACCATTCGTTACATCTGCTATGAACTAGCCTACTCTCTTTCTCTCTTTTTTTATTTTTCGGGGTTAGTATCTCGCGGTGAGCGATGAAGAACCCGCCTCTTTTGGGAGGAGATCTGCTCTCTTAAATTCCGACACCTTTACGGCTGATTAAAACGACCCGATGCGCTACTACACTTTTTATGTTGGGACAGGTCGCCAGTTAGCCAGCCACTAACCATGGCATACCATGGTATGGTTTATACTTATACTTGATCGAGAATCATGCCAAGCTATTCCCTATTCAACGGTTTAAATTTTGACCTTTATAAGAGACTAACGTTTGAACGATTCGTTCTAGTTCTATACGCTTTGCAGTGGCCGATGAAGTGGGATACTTAAGTTTTTACTTTTTTTTTTGTCCTCGTATTCTTTTTTTTTTTCTTCTCTTTTTTCACTTCTCTCCTCGTTACTTAGATACTTGACTATTTAATTTGACAGTGACGTATCAATGCTCGTCAATTATTATTATACTACCTCTCATACATTACCTTTTTTTATTTGTTTTTTTTTTTTCAACATTTCAACGCTACTTTCGGCTCTTAACTATTTTCTTTTGATCATACAAGTATATGGACTATGTATAATATGAGACAGACAAATGACCAACACGTCTAGATTCTCTGAACCTTTTAAAAAGCAGCTAGTCTCGGATTTCATTATGCAGTTTAAATTCAACGTGCCGAAACACGTGCCTGTCACTGTATGGCGATTTTTAAAAATTGGACCAACAAAAAATAAATAAATAAATAAATAAATTAGCTTTTTAAACAGTGCAAGGAGACCATCACTTCTGTTATCGATTACATGTAGTCAATAATATCTCGCTTGATACACGGTCCAGTTAGAGAAATAAATTAACGATCTCTTTCGATGAGTAGTTGCGTTGTCAATTTGCGAAGTAAAATCTATAGGTACAATTTATACTTGACACTAGTTATTCGCATCTGTGACGTCATTATATGATTATTTTAATGTTATTTACGATCGGCTATATAACCGTTGAATGATCGTTTCAATATACACGCATAGTTTCGCAACTAGGTATTATATAGTATACCACATAAATGTAATGGAAAAATTGAAAAACTTTGACAGAGAAAAAAAAAAAAAAAAAAAAAAGAAAAAGAGAAACCAATTTTATTTTATTTTATTTTATATTTATATTCGTTAGTTTCCCAATTTCAAAAAATTTTTGCCTCATGCACTTAGCAATCCATGCACCTTTCAATCATTAATCTTATACCTACATACAGTGAAACTTCTTTGCTGTGGAAAAGATATATACATATATACAAGTTCATCTCGAAGCTCGGTTCGTAAATATTATCTCGTTAAAAGCACCCAGCATCCTTCGTTCTGGAATTGAATATCTCTTTCTTTTCCTATTTCTATCTCATTCTCTTCATCTCTGATTCAACACAGCTCTATTATTCGCGATTAAAGAATAGATATATGCATCTTTATATACACATGTAATACATGCATGTATATACTATAGTCGTTGTAGTTTTCAATTAGTCGTCGTCCTTATGTCGTCAACCATCCATGGCCCAATGCACGCACTAACGTTATGTGTGTATAACTAGAACGATATATGAAGTACACATATACGTATATTTCATACGACCGATCAACTCGATCAAAAATGCTCGAGGCGGTGCGGATTGAATTGATAAATTTTGAAAAAAAATCCAAAACTTGTTGCCATACGATGAATATATATACGTAGCTATATACATACATATGTATGTATGTATATATGTATATTATACCCGGGAGCTAAAGCGCGATTAGATTTATTCGATTTCTATATACATTTACCTATAGGTATATTATATATATATATTGCTGGAAATACCGGTTAAATCGATAAAAATCTAATGCATTTTATTTTCCTTCGATTCTCTCTCCTGATCTTGTATATTATTGAATAAAATTGCTGAAAAAAAAACAAAAAGAAAAAGAAAATGAAATGGATTTATTTTCTCATATTTTCTCTCTTTATCGAAGATATAAGATATACAAGATATATAAATTATACTTTGAAAACGTTTTTGTGATTTAAATATTCCAAGATTTTCACGCTTATTATTATTCGCGGTAATTTAATCGTCGATTGCGCTACTGCAGCGTGACTCGAGTTACCCCTCTAGCTTCTTCTCTGCTATATGCAGGAGTTAACCGATCGTTAAAGGATCGTATGTGTACGCTAACAGTTAATTTATGAAGGAAAAGGAAGAAAAAAATTGACAAAGAAAAATTTGAAAAAAAAAAAAATAAATAAAAAATAAAAAATGATAATAATAATAATAATAATAATAATGAAACCAAAAAAAGACAACAGAAACATGAGAATTAAGTCAGCTTCTCCTAAGCGATGCATAAGGAAGGTAAAGCGAAGTGATCAACGATGCGATGCTCTGCATATATACTGTAGATAGGATTATCGCGCATGTAACGCGCGTACGTTGTATACCCCGAGGTACTGCAGCAGAGGTTTAATAAAAAGAGGAAATAATTCACTTAACCGAAGCGGTTCGATTAAAAATATATATATGTATATATCGATCGTTAAAGCCATTTTATATTGAATATATGTATATTCGATAGGCGGTGTTCAAAGACCCGTAAAATTTCCTATCAAATATATAATTCGATGGCCTGAAATTAGCGGGATTAATTGACACCGTATAGAAAGTTTTAATCATTTTTCATTTATCGGCCTGCAGTTTGATGTTGTTGCTTTTTGCTGCCATAACATATGGTTTAAAAAAAAAATAAATGAATAAAACTTAACCATCGGCTTACTACGTACCGATCAATGTTCTTATTTTCTTTAGAGTTCTTTTTTTCTCGCTTCATCGTGTATGTCGATTCGAAACACGATATTCGGGGATTTGGTTCGATTCTAGAAATAAAAATACCTTCACCTTTCCATACTCTGCACACATCTTTTCATCTCACTCTCTTTCTCTCTTTTGCCCTTTTTGCGGTGTGCTTAATCTTAACGAGAGACAAACCTGTTCTTTAACGCTTTGCGGTGGTATCGATAATAACGATTGCGAATTAATAACGACGGTTTTTGAATTGACAAGATGCAGCGGAACCAGAAAATAAAATAGAAAAAAATTTTGACAGTACTTTTTAATCTGTTTTTTTTTTTGTTTTGTTTCACTGGGGTCGGATCAAAGTTCCGAATTTTTAATTCCCCTTCATTAAATTTTTAGATTCTTAAACTTTCGGAGTTTTGAAATTTTATTCCTGCAATTTCTTATCCTAGCAAAATTATATTTTTACTCTCTCTCTCTCTCTCTCTCTCTCATTGGTACATTGAATAAACTAAATCCACTGCAGACTATACTTGCGTACGTGTAGCAAACGACGAGCATGTAATCTTCCGCTCATTATACGCCAGAAACGATCATTCCACGAGATACGAGGTCGATAGATATCTGTCTGTAACACAACCCACGCAGTACCTTCTCTTTTGAAGACGGTAATGTCTTCGTTCAATTAGGATACTCCATAAAAATCCTATAAAAGTTCATCCGACCAAGAAACGATCTCTGCTTCATCCCCATGGCTTCCAAACTTTTTCCTTTTGCCTTTTAGCTTTTAGTTTTTTTTTTTGCTTTTTACCCTCGCATGTATATCTAAAACGTCACGCTGTGCCACTTAGTTTGCCAGTCTTATGTACAGAGATAAATTATATATATATATAACCTAAAATAAAATGAAAAAATTTATTTTTTCTGCACACTTAAGTAAATGTTATAAACTATATTTAATCCCGAATTTATACATTCTTATGTTATACAGAGTCTTAAGTAAATGATTTATTTTTTATTTTTTATTTTTTTTATACATACTCCGTTATACATATACTTATTCTGGGTTCAATTTTTCATACAAACGCCTATCATGGATGCCGGTAACTAACTTAAGTAAGTATTTGTTTGTGTGTATAGTTTTTGATTTAATGATGCTTATACTATACGAATGAGTGTTTCCTACTTCGATCGCCTGCAGAGTGGCTACTTATACTACAATATCATAGTATACCTATCCTACCTATACAGTTTTTTCTTTTTTTTTTTTTTTTGGTTAGATATATATATTCTGGATGTGGGATTTATACTACCGACCATAACACGCGCCCACAGTGAAAAATCTCTCGATCCCCCCGTAATAACCCTTCGAGGTTATAGTAGCTAGCGCGTGTACGGAAACTCTCGAGTTCTTTGAATCGTTTAAGAGACTCGTATGTATCTTCACCACCGACCTTATATTTATGTACATATATGTATAATTCCGGTAGGAGGATTTTCGGTGGTCTATAATAGAGACAGTCTTCTATACGTACAGAATTATATCTATTATACAGAGAGAACACTCGACGGCGACCAATAACGTCTTAATTACCAAATACCGAGATTTAAAACCGTAAGATTGGTCCTTTTTTTCTATTAGGTTTACAAGCTGCCCCGTGGTGCTCCAACACACATTAATATCATGTTCCTCTACCTCCTCATCATACTTTACGCGATACGTTTTATTTTTTATTTTTGTTCCTGAGAAATAGATAAAAAAAATCTGATTTATCAAAACCTGCTAATCATCGGTCAGTTGTTTCTTTTAATTCTTCTGAAAGGTTAAAAAATTTTTTTTTCAAATACTGTGAGTCGATTATGTTACAATTTTTAGCTTTGAACGTTCGAAACTTTGAAATTTCACCCCACACTCACTCACCCTCTGTTGCAGTCTAATTCTAGATAGAGATACATAATCCGGAGTAAACAGACACTGCACTTAACCTGGTTTACGACTACCTCCCAAATGGTAATTACCTACGTAACATCAGCAATTAACCCAGTTTATAACCCGTTGCGAGGCAATTCGAAACGCCCTTTTTATCCCTTTCGATGCTCCTGCGGCGACCCTTATTATACCAATACGGATCAGAACACGACATGGGAAATGCCTCAATACGGGTTGTACTCAATCCCGTACCCCGTGTCCCGGGTAAGCTTTATGTGACACCCTTATATTCCCATCGTACAGGTTAAAGGGTTACGGGGGATGAGATCTATCTACTTTCGAGATGTGATAAAAATTCTCAATGAAAATTTATATATGTATAGAAATTTTTTGAGGTATTCTTTTTTATTTTTTTATAATCAGTGCAGGGTATCTCTTATCGACCACACAGAGTCGGTCGGCTACTTGCTGAGTGAAAAAGAAAAAGTAGATGAAAAAAAAAAAAAGGTATAGAGTTTAGTAGCTATTTCGATACGGTTGATTTCTGGGTTAACTGCAGTTTTTTCTAAGAATTTGTTATATTACCCTAACTTATATAGCTATATAAGAGATAGTGCAATTATAGCATCGGGGATAAGGGATTTTTCTTCAAGTTTTATTATACACATACTACAGTGATATATTATTGTATAATTTTATCGCATTTTACCCCTCCGACCTCTTGCATTGGCCCGGGCTCTGCAGGCTACAATATCGCATCATCAAATCTTTAGTTTATATTATTTCTTGGAAAATTGAGTTTATAGTGAACGTATAGTTATTACAACGACGGCATAGCTTCGCCTTGCCTTGTCTCGCCTCGTCTCGAAATGTAATGAAATGAAATGAAATGCTACGCTACGTAACTAAAATGTGAAATAGTTTTGAAGTTAGAGGTAGAAGATAGTTAGGTAGATATTCTTGGCAGGTATTCCTCGCCAAAAAGTATAAACCTCCCCTCCCCCTCCTCGAGACGTTGTCGTTCATCATTGAGGTCTCTGTCCGACGACAACTACTTATATATACAGCTATACCAACTTACGTCGCCTAAAATCGTATGTGCCTTGCGTCGCGAGTAGGTAATAGCCACGGAAATATCCGCAAAGCAATTTCGTAAGTTCGCAATATAACGAAATATCCTCGTGACAGAAACGAACATATATAGTTACTTTTTTCTTTTTCTATTTTGTTTCAAATTTACTTGTTTGAATAGCGTAAGTATATACACGAGCGTGTATATAATATATATATTCAATCTCGTGTAACGCCATTTCAGAATATTTATACCTATACGATAATTTTTGTTTTTTCGTTTTTTCCCTCTCGATTCATCTTATATTTTTGATTCTCCTTTGCTCGAAGCCGCTATATTGAATCTACGCTGGTGTTGATTTCAGAACCGAGACATCGAACCAGTTCGCGAATTTGTGGTTCGTGTCAAAATTCGATACCTCGCTTCCTCTTGGGGCTCAAATTTTTCTACTCTTTTTTTTGTTATTATTTTTTTGTTTTCGTCAAGTTTTCTTTTTTATTTTATTTTATTATACTTTTATCGATATGAAACCTTATTGCATTCGTATTGTGTATCTATATATACCTATATACTGTACCTAAAAACCTTCGCGGTCGCGTAGATTGGAAACCCAGATCCTCAAAACTTGTGTATAGGCTGTAACGCGATGCAGTTAATCTTCTTTGAAAGAGAATATATAGATATATATATATATAAGTATGTACATGCATATATGTATATATCGGGTTCTTTGAAGACACCGTACCTACATACACTACCTTGTATAGAAAGGAAATTATAAAGGGCTTATAAACGTGGACCTATATAATACTATATACATAGGTATATACCCCGTACCCACACGTTTAATCGGTCGATAAAACACCCGTCTTATAATTACAAGGCTTCTAACAGACCCCCAGGCTATTAGATGCAATGTCTAATAGAGACGTGCGTCTATATACCTTCAATATATATGTATATATATACATACCTATAATAAACTACTATAGTGCCTGTATCTCTATACCTATAAGTGCATAATGCGTCCGTACACGCCTTTATATCGCCTCGTTTTAATTATTATTGACCCCCTTTTCTTTTTTTTTTTTTCGGTAGATTTTTTCGAACCGTGGTAATAAGATTGAAATTTCTTTTTATTTTTTTTTTTTTGTAATTTTATTTCCTATTTATCGTTATTATTATTTTCTATCGATTTTTCTTTCGTATATCGAAACGTTTCTCGAATTTATTTCTAAATATATATATATAGGTATATATATCTGACTCATCGTGAACGACTTAAAAGCCATGCGCTGGAAGGCATTGGGAACGACGCTACGGTAGACGTCTTCGAGACGTTGTACTTTTGCAACTATACTACGACAACGACGACTGGTTTTTATTTTATTCTTTTATTATTTTTTTTTTGTTTTCTTGGTTTTTTTTATTTTTTTATTTTTTCGTCGTGATTCTCCTCGTTGTCGTCGGTCGGTGCTTGTACGCGTATATACTTTTACTCGTTTTCAACGCCTCGAGCGTCGTTGCTCCTGCCGCGATTGCGACGTCGTGAATTACGTACAAGGTATAAAATGTTTGAAAGAAGAAGAGGAGGATGGGAATCAGGATGAGAATCAGGATGAGGATGTGGTCGTTTTACACGAGAATTAACTTTGAATAAGTTCAATAAACAGGAACTCGTTTCTTACCCTCGTACTTGTTATTCTTTCATATACATGCATACCGCATAACCTAACTATCTACTTATACAGTTTCGGTATGTCTCAATGAATTACTCCTTCTTTCGTTTAACTGGTTTATCATATATACCTCACGGTATTTTATCATTCCCACTCAATTACCCTCGCGACTTTTGGTCATAACGCTCTTATAGCTGCAGCAGCTTCATCCTGTCAAATAAATTTCATACACTGAGAGATTTTTATCTTTATACACATATATATATATACTATGTTAAATTATTCCATGTACAGATTACCATGAAATCTCAATCACAAATTCGGTAAAAAAAAAAGAAAAAAAAAAAAAAAGAAAACTCATTAACACTGAAAACAGACAAAAGATTATAATAAGTACTCAAACCATCAAATTTTGAAGAAAAAAGAATTTTAATTTAATATTTATACCAATTTACAGTTTTCAGGAACTGATTTTCTGTAATTTCAGTAGATAATGACGTACGATCGATCGTAATTCTCAGGTTTCATAAATATGTGTATATAAATTCTGTTAAAATTTTTCTTCTTACCATATACGTATAATCGCGGTAAGAATACGTGTGCATATATACGTAATTACATATACTTTGAGATAAGTATGGCAGAGCTGAGACGATCATACAAGCTGTTTATCTTAAACATTATAAGGGGTAAAAATTTTCGTCACAAAGTATTCCTTTACTGTGTATCTATCTATCTATAATAATTCAAACACTACTATATACCTTCTATGTCTTTTCTTATCTTAGTCTAGACTTGCTGTATCAATATCTCACAGTATGCAATTTCTACCGATTATTATTTGACGGGTGCAGTAGCATAAGCTAGATTAACATTATCACCTCTCGACTTATGGATATTATATTAGTTTATTTTTTAATTTAGGAATAATTAAACGAACACGAGTTAACCTTTTTATCATTCTCAATCTCTACTTTAATTCATATCTTTCTCTCTCTCTCTCTCTCTCTCTCTCTCTTTTTCTTTCTCAAGCAAATCCTCCTTAAGTTCACTTCACGTTTCTACCCTCGAGCTCAAATTGTGATTTATTATATCTCGTATACGTGTGAGCGGTTATATATGTATACTATACATATAATACGATATGGTGCAGGGTTTTAGACGAAGAGGGATATATATACGTATATGTATAGGGTTTTAAAACGACCGGCAAATCCCCATTAAATCATACTTTCGAATATTCAATTACAACTATTGTTTTACCCACGTCTAACTTCTCAGATTTACCGCTAATTAATTCGGACAAATTGCCGCGCACGCGCGACATGCATATTATATTAGGATATGCGGAACGATTCTAGGGATTATATTATATGTACATACCTATATATATATATATATATATATATATATATATATATATATATATACGTGTGGTGGATTTAGAGTCGGAATATTAAACTCCGGGGATAATTCGCCACCGTTAATCACAGGACTTAAATATTCATATCCACGATAATGAGATTTTAACCACGTTCGAAGATATATATGTATAGAATTTAATTATTTTTCTTTTTTTTTATATAACGATATTTGGAAACTATTATTACGATAATTAAAAATCGATGTATAGATCGTAACTCGCCTATTTTGATTGACGATAAATAAATTACTCTATAGCAGGACCGGGGACCAACAAGTCTCAAAGTTTATCGCTAATTAATGCAATTATTGGTTTAGCCTCGGGAATATACCCGAAAGAAGTGTATAGCTGTATGCTATACCTATAAGCTGTCGCACGTAATGCTACTAATGGTGGGAGCTGACCAATTAAACGCGTTCGGGAATCAAGTTACGGAATTTTTTAAGCCAACTTAAATCACCGGAATAGTAGTAGGTACGTGACGGAGATACGCGATGGGATAAATGAAAGATTTACTTATTTATTTATTTATTTATTTTCTGGATTTTTTTCTCTTATAATTGAAGAACCATGATCGACAAAAATTTATTTCCTTGGGACCGAATCGTCGTTAATTTTTAAAGAAATTGTAAAATAATCAAAGAATTATAAATCTATACAAGGTTCGAAATTTTAAACATTCTAATAAATATTCTTACGAGTTTCGGACTTTTTTTTTTTTTTTTTTGCGTCCGGTGACAAACTACCTTGTTCAACAAAATAATGCCAATGCTATTTTAACGGGCTAAGGAATCTGATCTCGAAACGTTTTGGGCTCGGTATAGAATCTCTCGGGAAGGTTTGCTGAAATTTATACGAGAGGTGCGAACACCGTAAGTTTCTACTTAAAAAGAACAAAAATTTACTTACGTATATATGTGATATTATTTTTTTTTATTTTCTTAGTAATTTTTCAACCGAATAATTAAGAGAGGCTGATATTTTTCTTCTTCGATTTTTTTTTCTGTTTATTTCTTTTTACTTTTTATGAAATAAAAACTAAAACGATAGTTTAGAGGTGTAGTTAAAAGGCAAGCGTGCAACGGATCGTGACGAGAACAACTTCGGTCCCTTATGGATCAATAAAGCCGATTTTTATCCGATAGATCGACATAAAATGCTCAACGACCCTATGGAGCAACTACGACTAAGGTAAGGCCGGTATTGAAATCATTCGAGGTGAAGGCGGAGACGAGCACCACGCCACGATTCAAGGCTTCTGGACCACCCAGAGACACTAGACATTCTAGAATTCTAATAAATTAAATTTCACTCCTCCTTCATGCTGTATCTGGCATACAGACTCGTACACACACACACACACACACACGAGCACAGGGGGGGGGGGGGGGCTAGAAAATCAATTTTATATATTCATTGGTTATAAAAGGTGTGACAATAAAAATCTAACAAATAATTTGATTAACGATGATAGTTAAGGAAGTGGATTTAGAACTGAGGAATTAATCGGGGCCAGAGGTTGTAAGGTGTGAATTAATTATGAAATTATAGTACTGCAACAGCTATAGTTACGGTCGTTGCAGTTGCAGAAAATTATACAACTGTATTAACTGCGGCGGCAGTCTTTTATATACTAATTTATTATTCGTTTTATGTATATGCCTATAATTACATATGTGAATGTATGTACTTACACAAATATAGACAGAGAGATGATTAAGATGAAGAAGAAGAAGAAGTAGTAGTAGTAGTAAGAAGAAGAAAAAGCTCGCTCGCTCGCTCGCGCGTGCCTTTTACTGTATGGTAATAGCTTCGATGTTCTCGTGTGGCACGGGGTACGTACTTACGTGTTACGAAATCGTAAATATTCGAGAGCGTTTATTGTTTGTTTAAGAAAACTCACGTATCTACCTATCTACCTACTATACAAGAACTCACTCCTCGTTTATAAACATTTGTACATCTGTTCTTTTGCCACTTGAATTTATTGAATTGGATCTTACATGTTTAGAGTGGTCTGCTTCAAGGTGTACCTATGTACGTATGTACGTGAACGGTACATCCGTGGCTAAATATTTCATATTTATTTTGTAAACGTTTACTTTGTAGTAGGTACAATAATTTAACCATATTAGAAAAACGAAAAAAAAAAAAAAAAAAATTAGAATTTTGAAGAGGAAATGCTAGATATACAAGTTAATATGATTATTATTCACCGAGTGATATTTTTTTTTTTTTTATTTTTTATATCGATCGAGATGAGAAATTTAAGCTACCTGAAGTTCAGGATTCTCTATAAGGTAATTTCTATGCAAATCCTATAAGAATTACCATGAGGATAGTATAAATCGAGAACCCACCCTTCTGAACAGACAAATACTGTTATCTGATTTCAATTTCTCCAGTAATTACACCTCTTGGGTTTCAGTTTCTTCAAGTATAGTAATCGATTTGTGTATAAGCAGACCTCTTTCAATTCTCCGCTCATTCTAAATACAAGCCTTAGGGATATAATATAATCGAAAATAAAAATAGGAGGCACGGTGCTGGAGTACATAGTGCAGTGTAATGTCGTGCACCGGGTTTGGTATTTGTGCAATTTGTCGGTAACGAGATACCGATTATCTTAAATGTCCTCATATTAGCACTATACCCGGTTTATATAACACGGTATGTACTTATGTTCACGGATAATTCCTTTCATAGGGTGTGTAGGTATAAACACTTCGCGGTTTATACCTATCTCTTAGATCGTTTCAGTTCTTAATCATTTAAACTGCCCTCACGTAAATATCGTCTCGGGGTATAACGTAACAGATTCTTAACACATGTATGTTGTACATACATATATTAATATACTTTAGAAACACATAACACAATAAAGAAAAGAATTTTGTACAGCAGCGGCTGATCTGTAGCCGATGGATGGATGGATGGATGGATGAATGGATGGATGGATGGATGTATGTACTTCGTACAGGTTAACGTAATTTTACCTTCGAGATATGGGGAGGCAAGGGAAACCTGTCATTACCCGGGAGCGCCGACATGCGATCCTCTTCAGCTACATAAGTACGCTAAATGGACCGCTGCGTGAACAGGCACACGTATTAAGGAGACGAACCGTGGTTTTTCACCCCACCTATGTATGTACCCTATTCTATACGCTGCAGAGGTATTTTTTTCACTTTGTTGGAGTAGATATATTATAGTTATGGGATGAGAATCTTTTAGCAAACGTGTCTGAGGTGCAAACTAAAAACACTTTGAGACTCTATCTGATGAAACATGTGCGGAATAATAATTCGTGGAAAAAAATGAAACCCGCGTGAAAGGAGGAGAAAAAAAAAAAGGAATAATTTAACAGAGTAAATACACCGCGGTAATGCGGGCTGCGGGGACAACGTGAAATTCCGAATTTTTATATTCTGGAATTTGACGTTTTTTGAAATTTGGAATCGTCTGAAACAAATTCGTAATATTGACCGTTCGGAATATTCCAAATTCCGGATTTAGATCCGGATTTCTGCATTTCTAAAACTAAACGTAAACCGTATTGAGACGGGGAAGGATATCTCCGGATATTATTGGTTCACCTTATTGTTAGTCACAGGCTGATCGTGAATCGGACCACCCAAAGAGAGTTTTGCCGGTCTAGACACACTCGTGCGCGTGTTCAAAAGCTGCAAGGATCTTAAATTTCAGCGTAAAGAATCACTCGTGAAATTATACCGATTTAAACCGCCCTCTCTACTGCAACGGCGATCGGGTGACGCCCTGATGTTTATTCGCGACTCTGTATTTATATACGAGATGGAAGAAATTATTTTATACGTAGGTACCTTTTGTGGTTTCAATTTTGGATTTAATTTACGAGATTTTTAGGCTAATTTTTTTCAAACTTTTTTTGTTTGTATTTTTTTTTTTCTTTTACTATTTGCTCATACGACTTATACCTCTGCTCCATTCTGACGTATAGCCTGCAAAGATGTTTCTTTGGTTTTTTTTATTTCTTTTTATTTAGAGATAAAAATATTTTCACGGATTTTAAATTTATGCGAAAGTTCAGCGATTTGTCTTTTATACTGCAAATACTGGAAACGTTGGTTTCGGATTCTTATTTACGAGGATTCGGTCGAACGAAAATATATATACCATGGCGTTTAAACTTTAACGTGAAATTTCTCGATACGCCTCGCTAGATTCGAACAAAAACTAAAAAAAAAAAAAAAGAAAATGAAAGAAAAAAAACTTTTCAAAAAAAAAAAATAAAATAAAATACAGGGGGAAAACCGATAAAAGAGCGGAACAAATCGGAGTGACATGACGTTCCCTAGCTCCGGAAGTTCGTTCTTTCATACATATTTCCACCTGAACGAATAGATCAGCGGGGAAATCCTTATATCTCTTAGAATGACGCATCATTGCAGTGTATGCGGGTCGATGAACTTATCGTACCTACGTTATTCGATCACGTGTCTTGTCACTTTGAAAATAATTTTTTATTAAAAAAAAAAAAAAAGAAGAAAATATGCCCTGACTTCACTTGCCTTGTCTTGTGCCCTAGACGATACGCGATTTATAGAAGCTGAACTGATATTTTTCCACATCGTCAACCTTATTGCTGAATGCACAGACAGAGTTGAAGTTGAAGTTGAGATTGTGCCCGTGTTATCGAACGACTTGCACTAGTACGATACGATATACATATACAAATGTATGAATGTACGCGTTTACACGCGTGTAGATAGTTGTACGGATCGGATGTAGGGTCGAACGTATAGGAAAGTGTATGTATATATACTTATGTGTATATATATATATATATACATATATATATGGGAGAGGGCAAACTGGTTCGTACTTCTATAGATAATCAGGGCCCTGTTGATTTTCTGTAAGAGCTGCAGTCTCTGCATAAATTAACTTCCTCGACGCTTCGAGGTGCCGCGGCGCCGAAGCCTCTATACACGAGCTCCTCGATCTTCGATCTTCACTCTTTTCACTCTTTTGCTTTTAACGTGTGCCGATCCGGAGTAGGTACTTGTCCCGGTAATTGCTGTATACCAAATCGATAACTTCGTTTATTTTTTCGGTTTAACGCCTGTTAGCCCTTTTGAGACCCCCACTACGGTCATTAACTTCATTTAGTCTAAAAATCATATCGATTGTAAATCTCTATAAAAAAAAAAAAAAAAAATTTACCTTCTTCTTTCATCCTAAAATAATTATCGACATTTTTCAGAGGGATGATGATTTGCACAAGGCGGTTAGACTCACAATGCGAGAGCGTAGATTCATTAAATTTGCATCGGTCGAGTACGATGGTCAGCTGTATATGACACCTCAAGATTTTCTCGACAGCGTAGTAGAGTCTTTGCCAAGACGTAAGTATTTATTTATTTTGTTAATTTATCTCATCTCAACACACGTAATACATCGTCGAGACAATAAATCTGACGGTTGAGTGAGAATAATAATTACATTATTAAATTGATGAATTTATTTTGCTTATGTACATACGTATATTAAATAAATACAGTTGATCACAAGAGATTTTAAAATTACTGGAGCAAGAAAGGATTTTGTGTATTTTAGTACCGCGTGCAGCTGTATAAATTCACTTATTCACCATTCAAGATCGATTTACTACGGTCAATTAAATAAACTAAAGAATAAAAAATTTCATTTCCAACGGATTGTATAGATCGATGATAAAAATACGAATTTTGTTTATCATCCGATTTACTTTTTCGATTTTTATCTATATCTCTTTCTGACTTGCATCCTCGATCACATCTCACGCGTCAAGGTGCAGTGAGATGTTTTCATTTATCTCTTTAACGTTGAAGCGGTGTTGGGCGAGGCATGAGATTGAAAGTCAATGTCATCGTCTCTCGCAAACACATACACACTCTACCTTCTTTCTTAGCTCGTTCTCCGCGATCTTATTATCTTAGCAAATATAAACGTCATCTTGGCGAGAGCGTCGACGTACTATATCTGACATCTACTTTGCATCTTTTTACTCTTTTACACTGCAGCAAGACACAAGAGGAGGATTTTATCCGACAATGAAATTGAGGTGATGAAAAACGCAACTCCAAATCTTAGACACGGGAGTCCGCAGATGTTTCGTACTCTTCGAGACAAGGGTAAGAGAAAGAAATTTTTCTTTTTTCTTTTATAATATCAAGAAAATAAATCTTTTAGAAAAAAAAGTTTATTTCTGAGGGAAATCCGCGATATAAATCGAGTCCGGTATATTAATAATATATTTACGAAACTTGAGCAGACGAAAGGAAGAGTGGTTTTGATTCGTCACGGTATTTATCCACGGCTTCCCATGAGCTTGGGTTAAACTGGTGGTATTTATTTATGGCCCTATTCGCTGCTTGAAGCAGATTTAATATTATATACGCCTGCCAAGAGGAGATCGGGACGACCGGAGTTCACCGGGCTTAAATATACTATACAAATTTTGAAACCTCTAAAATTTTACGGTTATTTTACCGGTTAATTCTATATAAATTATCATTCCGACTATATCTTTTATCTTTCTTTCCAACTTTTAGTTTTATTTTTTATTTTTAATTTTTAATTTTTTTTTTTTTCTATAATTTATCGTCTGTCTCTATTATTTCCTCATTGTTCGTTTACCTTGATCGATTTATTACCAGGTCTCGAGGTATTACAGATTTATTTTCTTTAATGTTTAATTTTTAATCGAAAATCGTGCTGTAAATAATGTATAAGTATATATATATATGTATATATATCAGATATTCTTCAATTTGTATCTGTCCATTGTGGCGGGTAAAAAATATTTTTATCTTTATTTTAGACTAGGAGAGGTATATATATCTTTCGAAAGTTTTTTTTTTTTTTTCTTTCTTTTTTTGGAATAGAACGTTATAAACGAGACTTTACTAGGAACATGAATTGGGCGGGAAACTGATCGATCTCTCTTTTAAATCCCGTAAGTGTTTGAGGAACAGCGGTCCTTGTATTTTAACCATATAGCCGTTGGCCAGTTCTTCCGAAAGTTTCATGGCGGTCCACTCAAGCCCACCCTGGAGCCCCATAGACCGTAGATTTTTAATGGCACCTCATTTTTCGGCATCGATTAGTCGCTTAGTTACCCTTGTTTAATGAGCCTCGTGTTACTCGACGTTGTTTAGGAAAAATGAAAAAATAGATGAAATAGAAGACGAAGAAATTCGTTGACAATACTATTGCTATAGAGATTTGTTATACTTTTTTGCTTTGTTTTTCGTAGATAATTTAATTCTTACTTTTTTTTTTGGATTTCAGGGATCGTCTCATACACGGAGTATCTCTTTCTACTGTCAATTTTAACGAGTGAGTATCATTCGATTTGATTTTAATTATTACGTTAAGTTTTAAAAATAATTTTTACGAGCGTAAATGTCCCCCTGATAATATGCAGTGTTAATTTTTTTTTTTGTTTTCAACCGATTATCGTGTACGGAAACGAGAGGAGAAAATAGTTGGATTTTTTTGTTTTTAATGAACTAGACTCCCATATGTTGTCTATATCTATTTAAGATAACCCTACCGGTACTCCTTTCTGACCAAGACGCGATGGTTCAATTCGACTTTTCCTCTAGAACCACAAACTGGATTTCGGATCGCTTTCAACATGTTTGACATCGATGGTAACGAACGGGTGGATAAGACGGAATTTCTTGTGGTGAGTAATTTTACTTTATATACATATATATATATATATTAATATATTATACCTATGTATATCAGGTGTGTATATGAATGTGAGTGCGTGAGTGAGTTCGTGCGTGCGTGCGTGGCTGTTGAAATTCATACGATACGTTTTAATTTTATTAAATATATATGTATATTTATATATCGCGGTTCATTTATCTTCTTAATAACACATATATTATACGAGAATCTATTATTAAGATTTTACGGAATTTGCTACTCGAATGAATACATATATCAAGATTATCATATACATATATATACCATATGCATAATAAAAGTGTTTAAATTTATATGTAATAAATTTTCTCGCTGATTAATTATTCTGCTAGGTGCGGAGCTGAATGTACGTATGTACATACATACATACGTACATAAATACGTAGGTATATATGTATACATTTAAAAGAAAAACGAAAAAAACAAAAAAAAAAAACACAAAAATAAAAATAAAAATCAAGAAAAGTAAAATAAATATATACAGCCTATATATCGCCTTCGTTAACTCAGGTAAAAAATTTTTGGCTTGAAACGAAAAATAATAAAAAAAATTAATATTATACCTATATACATACTTTTATTATTTATACCCTAGAACAGTGATGTGTATGTAATTATATTAATTAATTAATTAATTAATTAATTAAATACCTATTTTATATATGAACACACATATATCAGAACTTTCAGTGTGCGATTTTGTAGAAAATAATTAATTTTGTTTTTTTGTTCATTCCCTGAATTTTTGGTTTATACCCGCTTTTTTTTTTTTTTATTTTTCACAAATTAGTTAATCGTTTATTTAGTAGTTGTGAAAAAAAAAAACCACAAATTTCTTTTATTTTTCTCTTTTTTTGTTGGAAAAAATTAAAACGAATAAAAAAAAGAACCACAAGACTCCTGTTTTATTGAGAAAAAAAATCTAGAAAAAATTGTGAAATGAAATTTCTACAGATACGACGACTGCTGGGTGGTAGTCTTAAGGAAAGGGATCTCGACGAAGCTACGTCACAAGCCGTGAGTTTTAAAATGGCTTCAAAAATCATAAATTTGAACCATTTAATCGAGTTTTTTTTTTTTTTTTTTTTTTTTTTTTTTTTTTTTTATAAACATATTTTTTATTTTTCAAATTAAATTTCTTTTTGTTTTTTTGTTATCAAACTGGTTGTGAGAATCGCTACTCCGTCAGTTAGTCCTGCTTAACGCTTGCCTATGAACGTAATACAGTCGCGTTGTTATTCGTCCCCAAAAATTACGTGGTTAAACATATATATACCATATTTTGACCATTCGCTGCAGTTAATATCGTTACACTTACGCAAATTGTTATTGTCTTTTAATCTTTTTTATGTTTTTTTTTGTTTCTTTTTCCTATTAAAGTTCTTCCCTTATACCTACACAAGCCTCTCTGTTATATTTATACTAACAGCAGAAACGCCTTTCCTATTTTTTTTTTTTTTTTTATCATTTAATTGCTTTCTAATTCTCTCTTTCATCGCAAAAATATTGTAATGATTAATTTCTTGGATTTTTCAATTATTATTATTACTATTTATTTATTTTTTTCACGGTACTTTTATTTGTTTTTCTGTCCTTAATTGTTGTTCCATATATTCCACTTACTACATCTTTCAGAGAGGGTCGTTTTTTTTTTGTTTTATTTTTTTGTTTTATTTTTTTATTTTATAGAAGGAGGATCTACGATTATTGTTTCATTAAATATCGAGACCTTTTGTGTTTGTATTAACTACATGATTTTTGGAAGCTCATATCTATTGCCGAAATTCGGTAAAAAAGATCAACGAATTTAAAACGTGTGTATATACATATTATACGTGTGTCGTTTTCGTGAATTTGATTGTTTTTGGTATTTGTTTTTTTTTTTTTTTTTTTTTTTAATTTTGCAACCGAGAAAATACGCAAAAAATCTCGTCAAAGACTAATTTATTCTTTTTTTAAATTTTATTTCAAACTATTAGTTACGTTCGCTCGTTGCACCGAGCGAGGAGGCTCTTCGCGCAAAGGCTAAACTACGTGATGCAAATGTCGTCGAAGCAAATCAAATCATCTCAAACTCATACGTAAGTCTGAATATTGAAATCCTGAGTTCCTGAGTGCGTTTAATTAATCAACTATACGAAGTATTGGCTTCTTGAAAACTGCAACGATGGAAAAATCTCATGTCGTCATCGTCTCTTCACTTCGTCCTCGTAAGACCCAGGAAGTGTTGATGATTATTTTTTTTTTCTTTTCTTTTTCAACTAACAATTGTATGTGATCGTCAATTTCAGGTCTAATTGTTCACAGCAAAAATTCGTGAAATCGTGACGTCGTTATGTCCAATTTCATCGCATTTCTAAATCCTGTTTCTATCATTAGATTTATTTTTGTTATTTAGATGGAGAAAATTTTCAGTCACGCTTGGCGAGGTAGACACGGTGGTACAGGACAGATAGATCCGCAGCCTCTGGCAGAGACAAAATCTGCGGACGGTACAATAGCCGGAAATTTTGAAGACGATCAAGTGAGTCAAGGAAAATTACAAGTCGTATATTTTATTCGTATTTTCTTTCGTTTTGCTTTTATATAAAAGTCATTTCTTTTTTGTGTGTTTCAGGGTCTGCAACGTCGACACGCGGTAGACACGACATTGACGACACATTTCTTCGGAAAAACCGGTACTGACGAACTGAAATACGACGGTTTTCGACGATTCATGGAAAATTTACAACGCGAAGTTCTTGAGTTGGAATTTCACGAGTTTAGCAAAGGTCACGACACCATTTCCGAAATGGATTTCGCCAAGATACTTCTTAGATACACCTATCTCGATACCGATGAGTAAGTATAGGTGTAAAACTGAACATTCTCACTGATTCTCTTCATTATCTGGTAAATAAAACTTCTAAAAAATTATTTAAAAATATTTTCGTCACGGTTTCAGATACGATAAATACTTGGACCGATTGCTAGATCGTAGTAGCAAGCAAGTTGGCATCAGTTTCGAAGAGTTTAGAGTATTCTACCAGTTCCTTAACAATCTTGAAGATTTTACGATCGCCATGAGAATGTATACTCTAGCCGATCACCCAATATCAAAAGGTGAATCGAGTTCTTTATTAATTAATTTTATTATATAATAATTAAGGCCCAGTCATAGCTAAAAAATGTTATATTCAGAATTGTAATCTTTTTCTTCTGTCAACAGACGAATTTCATCGTGCTGTAAAGATCTGTACGGGCACTAGTCTAACCACCCATATTGTCGACACAGTCTTTGCTATATTTGATGTAGACGGGGATGGCCAGCTTTCGTACAAAGAATTCATCGCTATTATGAAGGATAGGCTTCACAGAGGATTCAAGGTATTTTTAAACGTAGACTTAACGATTTTTTAGAAGCTGATACATTGTTGTTAGTCTTGAAACAATTTTAACTACGTTATCAAGTCTCTGAAATATTGTTCTTATATTTTTACAGTCTCAGACGCGAAGCGAGGGATGGGAAGCGTTCAAGTTCTGTTTGAAGCAAGAAATGAAGGCACCGTAAATTGAATATGAAAACTGTCCTGGATTTTATACCGGCAGAGATCATCAATGCATTAATATTAATACGCCAGTGCCATTTAGCATAATTATTTAATTTATTTTTCATATTTATGTGTGTAATTGATTATTGAAGAATTTATATATTTAAAGATATTTTTGAAACAGTTTAATTAGCATTGATCCGTTAATTCTGATTGTGCGTTAGTTTTCAACTTGATTAAGTCTGTATAAGATTATTCTTCAAAGACATTGTGCAAATATTTAATTAGTGTGTTTATTATTGAGATTATTTTATTATAAATGTTACCAGTATGTTACCAGAATTCGCATCAGTTACTGTAATAGATAGAGTAATATTTCTTTTATCATATATACCTCTAATCAATGTTTACCAAAAATCCGGACTATTCGGAAAATGTTCGCATTCTAGGCTAGAGAGCGATGCTAAAATGTTCGGCGATGCGCCTTGTATATTTAATTAAGAGTGCTCTGCGTGTTGCAAGAAAATAAGACGCATTAGTCACATAATATTGCTACAGAAAATGCATTGTTTCTTTTAAGCATTTTAACAGCGCATATTCTGTATATTTTTGAGAGTAGAATCATCAATCCCAATCAAAAAAATAAAGTTCTAAATGAAAAATTGGCCAAGAAGGCTTTGATTTTAATTCCTTTCCTACTGGTGCTAACACGCAGCGTTGATGCGATTTTTGTCCTAGAATAAAGTTTATTTGAGCCGTGGTTTATAGCTTATCTACTTTCAAACTCATTAAAGTTCTCATTAAACTTTAGCTACGTATTATAGATTCCCAATATTAGGATACTGCGTTTAATCAACTGCATATCGCGAAATGAAATTTTATTCAAACATCTTACGAGGATAATTAATTGATAAACATTACGATGCGGAGAATTCAAACACGGCGTGAACGATGGTAACGCCATCTAGGATAGGCGCGACAACTACGTGCACCATGTTGCAGGCAACCCGTGGTACATTCTGTCACACGGGTTGCCTGCAACATGGTGCACGTAGTTGTTATGTTTATCAATTAATTATCCTCGTAAGATTTCTGAGTAAAATTTCATTCCCCGATATTAACGATTCCGCAGTTGATTAAGTGCATTATCTCAATATAGAGAAACTGTAATGCGTAGCTAAAGCTTGATGAGAACTTTGATGAGTTTGACAATAGGATAAGCTATAAACCACAGCTCAGTTAAACTTTATTTTAGGACAAAAATGAATATTATACTTACCTATGATTTATATTCACAGGGTCAGGGTATCAGAAAATAAAATAATAATAATAATAGATATACTTTTTTATCAAGCTATAAGCAAGATTTCTGTAATAAATAAATATGGAAATAATGAATATACAATAAGTACAGTTTTATCGTGATGCTTCAACTTACATACATATACACTCGAATGAAGATTATTATCATTATTATATTATGAAAAATATCAAAAAATTAAAATCTACAATTCAATTATCCAAAAATATATATAAGGAAAATTGATGTGCAATAACAATGCCATTAAAACACCGCAAAATAATATTTATTTCATTTTGTACTTTTTTTAGGTTAGTAGTGGCCGGACTGCGTACAGATACTGTGCATCTCTGCAGAATAGAGTAATATATCGTTAGGTTACTATATAACAATAAATAAATACGTAAATAAATATCTGCTCGGAGTATTCATATTGAATCGCGTTGACGCAGCCCCCCATGTTGACTGTTTAAAGCCACGTGGGCCACTGAAAATTCTACTGCTGGTAGAGGTAGTCAACTTGCGGTAGAGGTAGTCAACTTGCGGTCGCTGATAAGTGCTCTGAAATGGTATCGCCATCTCGCGGTCAAAGTGATGAATCTTTTTCCCGGCAGTCGTGCCAGATACCGGTCTTATCGACAGGCGGTAAGACCGGTATCTAGCATGACTGCCGGGAAAAAGATTCATCAGTTCGACTGCGAGATGGCGATACCATTTCAGAGCACTGAGCAACGACCGCAAGTTGACTACCTCTACCAGCAGTAAAATTTTCAGTGGCCCACGTGGCGTTAAACAGTTAACATGGGGGGCCGCGTCGACGGGATTCAATATGAATATTCCGAACAGATATTTATTTATGTATTTATTTATTGATACATAGTAACCTTACCATATATTACTGTATTCTACAGAGATGCACAGTCTCTGTAAGCAGTCCGGCCACTAATACTAACCTAAAAAAAAGTACAGATTAACAAAATATTTTTTTACATTAGCTATTACTTTACTGCAATAAGAATGTTGTTGGGTGTTTTAATTACTTGTACGGCAGAAAGCAAATAAGAGACTTGATCAATTACAACGGATACATGTATTTATTTTTAAGAAACACTTAAGAATTGTATACATATAAACTTTGAAAATGAGTAATAATGTATCGATGCTACAACAATAAATATGGTTATTAATTATTAATAGGAATTAAAAAGGTAGAATTAGGTAGAAATAAGCATTTTCAGCCATGGGAAAATTTGCGGCTACTCAGGTCAGATATTATACAGATACCAAGGGGAAAATTTTCGTCCCAAGATTTCAAAAAACTACGAAAATCACTAATATAATAAACATATTGCAACGTCCATGAAGCCATGTATACATATATGCATGCATATCTGTACGCTGAGAAATTTTCCCGCCAAAAATTTCGGCACACCTCCTCGGCTCAGATGTTCTCCTGATACCAGGAGCGATTTTCGACTTAAAATTTCAAAAACTCTGAAAATTTCTAGTATCCATAGACTTAGCTGAAAAATTTTCCCGCCAAAAATTTCGGCACACCTCCTCGGCTCAGATGTTCTCCTGATACCAGGAGCGATTTTCGACTTAAAATTTCAAAAACTCTGAAAATTTCTAGTATCCATAGACTTAGCTGAAAAATTTTCCCGCCAAAAATTTCGGCACACCTCCTCGGCTCAGATGTTCTCCTGATACCAGGAGCAACTTTTCGACTTAAAATTTCAAAAACTCTAAATTTCGTAAGCTAATGAGAGATACAGAGAGACACATCGATGGGAATGCATGCCTGCTCAGACACATGCTCCTGATTTTTCCCGCCAAAAATTTCAGCACACCTCCTCGGCTCAGATGTTCTCCTGATACCAGGAGCAATTTTTCGACTTAAAATTTCAAAAACTCTGAAAATTTCTAGTATACATAGACTTAGCTGAAAAATTTTCCCGCCAAAAATTTCGGCACACCTCCTCGGCTCAGATGTTCTCCTGATACCAGGAGCGATTTTCGACTTAAAATTTCAAAAACTCTGAAAATTTCTAGTATCCATAGACTTAGCTGAAAAATTTTCCCGCCAAAAATTTCGGCACACCTCCTCGGCTCAGATGTTCTCCTGATACCAGGAGCAATTTTTCGACTTAAAATTTCAAAAACTCTAAATTTCGTAAGCTAATGAGAGATACAGAGAGACACATCGATGGGAATGCATGCCTGCTCAGACACATGCTCCTGATTTTTCCCGCCAAAAATTTTAGCACACCTCCTCGGCTCAGATGTTCTCCTGATACCAGGAGCAACTTTTCGACTTAAAATTTCAAAAACTCTAAATTTCGTAAGCTAATGAGAGATACAGAGAGACACATCGATGGGAATGCATGCCTGCTCAGACACATGCTCCTGATTTTTCCCGCCAAAAATTTCAGCACACCTCCTCGGCTCAGATGTTCTCCTGATACCAGGAGCGATTTTCGACTTAAAATTTCGAAAACTCTGAAAATTTCTAGTATCCATAGACTTAGCTGAAAAATTTTCCCGCCAAAAATTTCGGCACACCTCCTCGGCTCAGATGTTCTCCTGATACCAGGAGCGATTTTCGACTTGAAATTTCAAAAACTCTGAAAATTTCTAGTATCCATAGACTTAGCTGAAAAATTTTCCCGCCAAAAATTTCGGCACACCTCCTCGGCTCAGATGTTCTCCTGATACCAGGAGCGATTTTCGACTTAAAATTTCAAAAACTCTGAAAATTTCTAGTATACATAGACTTAGCTGAAAAATTTTCCCGCCAAAAATTTCGGCACACCTCCTCGGCTCAGATGTTCTCCTGATACCAGGAGCAATTTTTCGACTTAAAATTTCAAAAACTCTAAATTTCGTAAGCTAATGAGAGATACAGAGAGACACATCGATGGGAATGCATGCCTGCTCAGACACATGCTCCTGATTTTTCCCGCCAAAAATTTTAGCACACCTCCTCGGCTCAGATGTTCTCCTGATACCAGGAGCGATTTTCGACTTAAAATTTCAAAAACTCTGAAAATTTCTAGTATCCATAGACTTAGCTGAAAAATTTTCCCGCCAAAAATTTCGGCACACCTCCTCGGCTCAGATGTTCTCCTGATACCAGGAGCGATTTTCGACTTAAAATTTCAAAAACTCTGAAAATTTCTAGTATACATAGACTTAGCTGAAAAATTTTCCCGCCAAAAATTTCGGCACACCTCCTCGGCTCAGATGTTCTCCTGATACCAGGAGCAATTTTTCGACTTAAAATTTCAAAAACTCTAAATTTCGTAAGCTAATGAGAGATACAGAGAGACACATCGATGGGAATGCATGCCTGCTCAGACACATGCTCCTGATTTTTCCCGCCAAAAATTTCAGCACACCTCCTCGGCTCAGATGTTCTCCTGATACCAGGAGCAATTTTTCGACTTAAAATTTCAAAAACTCTGAAAATTTCTAGTATACATAGACTTAGCTGAAAAATTTTCCCGCCAAAAATTTCGGCACACCCCTCGGCTCAGATGTTCTCCTGATACCAGGAGCGATTTTCGACTTAAAATTTCAAAAACTCTAAATTTCGTAAGCTAATGAGAGATACAGAGAGATACATCGATGGGAATGCATGCCTGCTCAGACACATGCTCCTGATTTTTCCCGCCAAAAATTTCAGCACACCTCCTCGGCTCAGATGTTCTCCTGATACCAGGAGCAATTTTTCGACTTAAAATTTCAAAAACTCTGAAAATTTCTAGTATCCATAGACTTAGCTGAAAAATTTTCCCGCCAAAAATTTCGGCACACCTCCTCGGCTCAGATGTTCTCCTGATACCAGGAGCGATTTTCGACTTAAAATTTCAAAAACTCTGAAAATTGCTAGTATCCATAGACTTAGCTGAAAAATTTTCCCGCCAAAAATTTCGGCACACCTCCTCGGCTCAGATGTTCTCCTGATACCAGGAGCAATTTTTCGACTTAAAATTTCAAAAACTCTAAATTTCGTAAGCTAATGAGAGATACAGAGAGACACATCGATGGGAATGCATGCCTGCTCAGACACATGCTCCTGATTTTTCCCGCCAAAAATTTTAGCACACCTCCTCGGCTCAGATGTTCTCCTGTTACCAGGAGCAATTTTTCGACTTAAAATTTCAAAATCTCTAAATTTCGTAAGCTAATGAGAGATACAGAGAGACGCATCGATGGGAATGCATGCCTGCTCAGACACATGCTCCTGATTTTTCCCGCCAAAAATTTCAGCACACCTCCTCGGCTCAGATGTTCTCCTGATACCAGGAGCAATTTTTCGACTTAAAATTTCAAAAGCTCTGAAAATTTCTAGTATACATAGACTTAGCTGAAAAATTTTCCCGCCAAAAATTTCGGCACACCTCCTCGGCTCAGATGTTCTCCTGATACCAGGAGCAATTTTTCGACTTAAAATTTCAGGAAATCTAAATAATGTAGGGTGTCAGGAAGAGAAAGGTATAAATAAGTATACAATTGATTGTTGGCATATTCCTTTATTCATTGCTATATCATTAATACACTGAAAATTAAACATTTATCCATTACAATTGATCGAGTCGCCTTATTTGCTTTCTGGCATACAAGTTATCATAATATATCAACTCAATTCGTATTACAATAACAATAGACTAGCCAATATAATTAATTCTTCGAAGATTTTCTCAATGTACTCTTTAATGTACTGTCATTCGTTGCAATTGGAAGAGAATCTACGTTGGACGGACACGTTTGTACTCTGATTGAACTTTATTCATGTAACAGAAGAACGTATATTATAATATTTACATTACAATTCAGTAGATCACTCAATAAACCACATAGAAGTAATCTTCTCTCGTTACCGAGTACATTGTTTACTTTGCGACAACACCTCTGCTATGTCTTTCGAGATCCCTGTCAGTCGTATCAGCGATAACGCAGCTCCTATCCAAACCCTTTGACGCCACGAGGGCCACTGACTCTACGACAGCTGTTTTTGTCCTAGGTCAGTTACTCGTTCTTGCTCGGCTCGTGCCGCTAGCAGAGTGCAAAATGGTATCGCAATCCCGCGGTTGAATTGATGAACTCTGCACCACAACCCTGTATGCCTCATCTCATGCAACCCGCACGACAGTTTTGTGATTTCTAACTTGTAGTTGCATCTGATAAGGCATACCCAATTGGGCATACCCATGTTGCGGTAAAAATAGTTTGTTTAATAACCACGAGATGGTGATACTATTTGTTACCCCGTTGACGGCACAAACCGACCAAGGAGGAGTACTGACCTAGGACAAGAGCACTTGTAACGGGGTCAGTAGCCTTCGTGGCTTCAAAGGGATAGGATCGGGATTGTTCTAACGAGATACGACTGTGACAGGCATATCAAAACAAATACTACGTACTTATTGACAAATGAAGACTTATGGATTAGTATTTTGAACATTTTACTTAATGATAGTGATATAATGAAACTTGTCCATCTGTTACAGTTGACTGAACGTTCATCAGAGTCCAAAGAGCTCCGTCCAGCAAGGATTCTGTGCCAATTGTGACGACCAAGTGAACTCAGTCTGTGTAAAATTATATACATCAAGTATCATATTATTGTAATACGAATGTGATTTCCGTTAATATGATAACTTGTATATCGGGTAGCAAATAGAGAGATGTATGTATTTATTATTAGGAAACATTTACAAATTGTACATGCGTAATTTTGACAATGAGTAATATTGTATTGATGCTAAAGCAATAAATTCCCAGATTTACCGATAATCAATTGCTTAGTAGTTTTTCATTTTCCCATCCTGCGACTCTATCTTTTAGGTCTCAATAGACGAGATGTGAAACAGCATGGAAAGATTGAAACGGAAGATAAATAAATATGAAATAAGTATCCTAATTAGTGTGTTGCTGTTAAAATTGTATATTTTATTGTATATAATGTATACGTTTATAATATTCATTTGTATAATATTCTATAAACAAATATATTATTCACAACTCTTACGGTTGTCGACACTTATAATGTGATATCAATATAATAACACTAATTGTATAAGGAAGGCAACTGCAGGAAGCTGGACCACATAGACCAATTATGATGATGCAGTACAAGTGTAACTAAAACCAACTTGTCCTGATAACAATTATATAGGCACATAAATTACGTTCTTTCACGTTAGTTTACAATTACGAGATCCTTTACACTATAGATCCGTCTTTTCACGGCGAATTATACCCTTCACGCTAGCCTTCAGGGGCACCTTTCTCTTTCTCTACAAGATTATAACTATTATACTTAACATACCTATACTGCTTATAAAAATCGTCTGTATTTTTTCGTATTTTGTTTTTGTCTTTCCAAATTTATCGACGATTCGTCACCGTTTTCAGAAATGTTTTCTCTTTATTTATTTATTTATTAATTAATTTTTTTTTTTTATTTTTGTTTTTTTTCTATGACATAGACTTTTCATACCAATATAACATATACATATAAATTGTGCAATCGATCGATCGATCGTCGGCAATGACACCGACGACGATGACGACCAAGACGACGAGGCAGTACATACTTATATATGTAGGTATATCCTCTAACCCAATTTCAACCATATTTGAATACCTACAACGTTCTGCGAGTTTCTTAAGCATAGAAAAATAAATTACAGCTACAACTGATCGTATCTATATATATATATCTCTCTTGACACAATAATTTACTACGTTAGATACAGAATTATATATATATATGTATTTATATGTATTTATTTATTTATTTATTTATAGGTATGTGTAGCATATAAATAAATATATATATATATACATATGGTATATACATATATTTATTTAAAATATATAATGTCTGAATTTCGTACGAATTATATATATATATACATATATTTATGTAAAATAATTCAAAAATTTTCCGATGGATAATAAATTATACATATGAAGTGGGAAACGTCATACTTCTCTGCCAATAAAAATTTTATCTTATTTTTTCTATATCATTCATTTCGTCTGCATTTGTGCGATTTATTTTTTTCAACTATTTATTTATCCAAGATAAATATTTCTTCACACACCTATATGTATGTAATATATAAGTACAGCTATTTTGATTTTGCTTTTTAAACATACGATGGCGGGGGGATGGGAGGGGGGAGGGGGGGGGGGGGGGGCTTTTTAATATACATATATATACGAACGGTGAAATAGGCACTTTAACTTTAAGCATCTATAAGGTGCGTCTTTAATTATTAATTAGTCATCAATCGAAATAGGTATATCATATAAGATACCCATATGCGCGTATACATATATAGTATATAATTAAAAATGAAGAGAAATTATTAGTAAACAGAGATAGACTGTAATTCAACGATTAGTTTATAGATAGAGATCCGTTTTGGAAATTAAAGCGCCGTACTTTATCGGGCCCAATATATAATGTATTAACGCCCCACTGCAGCAGTAGGATTCATGGAACTAAAATACAATACGAAATTGATTATTATACCCGCCATAATCTGGACATTTTCATTACTTTGGTATTTCTAATAATATCCTGCAACGCGCCGTGTCGGTTTTCTTAGCCGCATATGTCTACATATATGTATATATGTATATATATATGTATATATACGAACCCTACCCACGCGACATCGAGACGTCATAATATAAATAAGTATTTTCAGAAAACTAGGGTTTCTTTACGGGGGACTTGAGAAATTAATGGAAATAGATTTTAGGTTGCAGATGCAGACGTTTTCGTAAACGAGATTCTTTTTTGATGTATAATATCGGGACTGGAATAATAGTAGGTATACATATACATATATTGACGACGGAATCTCAATGATACTTTATAATATTTAATATACCTATATGTATACTAAAAAGAACTAACGAGACCCAAAAATTATCTGCTAAGCCTGAAATGACAATATATCTGTCCATACAACTTTAAGAGCAAAAAGAAAAATATTTGGGATATTAAGAAAAAAAAAAACAAAATAAGAAAATAATTTAAAGTAATATGGATAGATATGTATATAGGTATATGTATATTACATGTCACATCGACGATAAAACTAATAATAATTAATGGTCGATTTCTTCTAATTAAACTGTTCTATCGTTATGAATTATCAGATAATCGGTCGGCGCGGGCTCTTTCAATAAAAATGAAAAAAAAAAAAAAAATACAAAAGATAATTTCTGAAGACAAAAATATATTAATAATAATAATAATAATAATCCGTTAAGTATCTGGCCCTAGTAAAGATCTGCGAAAATTTTATTGTAACCTGATGTAATTTTCAAATTATTGACACAGATCGAAGGAAATAAGGAAAAGTTCCGCATTATAAAAAAAATTATTGAGATACATATTATATGTATGTATTTACATATAAGTATAGTGAACGAAGAACATATGCTGACCTGATCACCGTCGTCTCACCCGCAAAGAGGCTGCGGATACCGCGTTGCACGGTACACGTTTATACTATACATATATATATTCACCAGGCCACGTCGACGACCGGTGTAATGCTTTGGCTGTAGCAGTTTACCTGAAATATAGAAAATAAATATATTTAATTAGAACGTGAGATAAAAATAAATAATAATAATAATAATTATTATTATTATTATTATGTGTGTGTGTGGAAAATTATACTATAGCTTTTACTTACATGGTTCGGAAAAACCAAGTAGATTAAAGGTACGTGGTACAGACGAAAATTGAACCAACAAGAAGAAGCGTCCTCAAGAGAATTATAGACTGTATTGATGCTGCTCCAGACTTTGATCCGGCTAGAATATAAGAAACATCGATAAGCACTGGATTACAAAACTATAATCGATCATAAGCGTACGTTTCGTTGCATTTTAATACCAGTTTACAGTTGCATTAGTTCTCAGCATTCCCTTTCAGCATGCTTCAACTATTTTTATACACAGAGAAAATAATAACGAATAATACTAAATAATAAAAATAAGGAATACTGGGATAAAACAGACCTGCAAAAAAAAAAAAAAACAAAATGCAAAATGCAAAAATAATTCATATTTCAATGACATTTTTATATCACTTTTTTCAACTTAATATTACTTTTGTATCCTAGATAGTCTGTCTTTGTCTCCGTCTTCCCTATATAAATTTACGAAATATATGCATATGAATATATAGATGTAGCTAATCGAATACGCAAAAAGACGGGGGAAGAATTAACAGGTCCATGATTACTGCGACAAATACAAATATAGAAGAAAAAAAAACAGAAGTAGTGCAAGAGGAGTACTGGTACCAGAATGACGTCCAAGAAAGGCAAAATGAACAATGAGCTAAACTGAGATGTGGAATCGTTGGGAAAATATTATAGGTATGTAGATGAGATACGATTGGTAGTAGGAGGGACACATGATAAACTGATATATTATATGTGTATATTAGACCGTTTCAAAAAAATCGATTATTTTTCATTTTCAAAGAGTTAGTCAAAAATATTGTTCCAAATGATGAAAAAAAATGTTGTCAAAGTTTGAGCTCTTAATAATAATATTAAGAGGTGCCTCATCGCGATTTTCTATTTCCCATTTAAATAACATGGGAAGTGGTCTTGTGGAACTCTTCGATTTTTATATCTTGAAAATTAATCTACTTAGAAAGATTCTGCATGAATGCTGTTGTTCAAAATTGTACGCTCTACAAAAAAGGTCTCTTGGTCTTTTTCGATGAATCCAACTGTTTCCAAGTTAGTCATGATTAATTACCATTAATAACCAATACACCAACTTGGAAATAGCTAGATTTATCGAAAAAGAACAAGACACCTTTTTTTTAGAGCGTTCAATTCACTACAAAAATATGTTCTGGTCTTATCGGTACACTAATGCGTTGACGAGTTATAGAATTCCAAAGTTTAAAAAAAAATTTCCCCATGTTATTTAGATTGGAAATAGAAAATCGCGATGAGGCACCTCTTAATATTAATATTAAGAGTTCAAACTTTGACAGCATTTTTTTTTCGTCATTTGGAACAATATTTTTGAGTTACTCTTTGAAAATGAAAAATAGTCGATTTTTTTGAAACGGTCTAGTGTATATGAAACCTGCCATACGTATAAAATAATAATATAAATATAATAAAAATAAATAAATTATATAATAAATTACAGGTAAAAATAATAATATAAGTTTAACCAATCACGTATAATCATATAAACCGATCAAGTGCATAAACATACCAAGGTCCGGTTCGGCAGAGATATTTTCTAAAAATAAACGTAACAGAAATCAGAATACTGCGTTGTTTTGCGCTGATCATATGAGTCGATATCCGTAAACGACCGAAAAATAAATCTGATAATAATAATAATAATAATAATAATAATAATAATAATAAAAAAAGAAGTAATTTCTCTTTCCAGCTGTGAATTGCAGCAGTCTATCTGCGAACTCGTTCGAAGCTGTTCGTGCGAAATATAACGTTACAATATACGTATATGTATAAATGATATATCATTGATTTAATTAATATCATATGCGATTATCGTATACCATTGATACACATACATACATACATAAATACATACGTATATGATATAAATTTGAAACTAATATCAAACTCACCACCGATAAACTGTGTAGGTTTAAGGGGTCTATCAGACCATCCAAATTCGTTCTTAGCGATAAGTAACGCCTCGTATTTACCCGCCTTAAGACCATCAAGGGTGTGCCTGACTTTGAACATGTTGCTCGTACCATCGTCGGACGCTCTAGGATTAACAATTTGCCAATTTTTATCACCCTCCCGACGATACTCCAGCTGTAATAATAAAATAAATATAAATTACGATATGGTGTAAAGAAACGTAGAAATTAGTCAAAAATGAACTAGACCGTTATTTCATGGGGATGATAATAATTATTTACACCGATTATAAAAACACACCTCATATTGCTCGATCGGAGAATTACTGTGCACCTCCCATTCGAGGATCGGTGTTACACCATCTTCGGCGAGATCTACTTTAATGAACTTCGCTTCTTCCGGAGCGCCTGAAAATAAAATAAATTTAATACCTTCACCTAAACACGATTATATATTTATTTTTCTTTTTCTCATTTCATATATAACACCGCATTTACCAACCCGTGAGTTCGATTAATCTTGTAGCTTTTCCAACCGAGTTCGTTGCCTCACAACTGTACTTTCCAAAATCTGATTTCTCGGTACGACTAAGTACCAGGGTGTGCGTTGTCTTCTGATTCGGCAATGTCATCTTGCTCTGTTTTCCTACTGAGACTTTCTTCGTGTCCTTATACCATGTCACTTCTGCGTAGGGGTAGGCATCCACTCGACACGTTAATTCCGACTCCAAGTACAATCCAGAATGTACTATTTCATTGTCCACTTCAATCTTTGGTGCATCTATTATACGGATATGATATTATATTAGTTATAGTTTATAACCGAAATAATACGATGCTTGGTTATACTCGTGGGATGATTATCACTACTCACGATTAGCCAGGACGTAGATTGGATACAGTTTGCTGGTATTGTCTATTTCCACGAGGCATTGATAAAGTCCAGAATTACTTTCGGTAACGTTATGAATAGTCAGCGAACTTCCATCTTTTGGTAACTGGTCACTCACCACTTTTTTACTCTGTATATGATATTAAAGTATGGATAATAAATATTTTGTCAACAGTCTAAACAACATTTATATAAAAAAAAATACTGAATATTGTATAACGTACATCGCGGTACCACTCGATCATCGGTTTTGGTTCCCAGTTCGCTTGGCAGGCCAAGTGGACGGTCGTATTCGGTTTATCAACTTTGACCGTTTCTGAAGGCAGGACAAATACATGTTTAGAGGTTCGTACGGAGTGGACAATCTGTTCGGGTTTTTCGCTCGCAATATAACAAATATACTCGTCCGAAACATCGCTATTCGTGAAATTGTGTATTACTAAAGTGTTATCGTTTTTTCTGACGATTCTTTTGGCTTCATCTTCCGAAATGTCAGGAAAATAGTCGTGGTATAACGGCGTTAAACCCTTCAGCCATGAGGTCACAACATCTTCTGCAGAAATGAAATTTTCAATCAGAAATAATCTTGGAACTAAAATGCGAAAATATTTAATGAAGTGGGTACACACGTGAGTTTGTGACATTGCATGGTAGTTCCACAGTTCCCCCAACAGGCACAAAAAGCTTCAAAGGGACTGTGTTGATGTGCGAGACTACAGTGGAGTTTGATGCCTGGTCATTACGGTTCGTAACCAGTGCTGCCTCATTATCATCCACGTCGCTATACTCGTCTCCATCGTCAGCCTGATAGTCTGTTTCTTCAGGATTCGGTCTGCATCCACCTGTAGAAAAATATCCGCTTTAAGTATATTGTGTGTCTATAAGAAACTACATTTACATTAACACTACTGGTATAAATGATAATGACCCGTTTTCGAGTACTGAAATTTTTCAATTAACATAATTATTACTTCCACGTTGATGAGCTTTTAGGGTTGTGAATTGAATCGGGGAAGGGCAGGCGCTATGGCACTCCGCACCGGTAGGTTTTAGTTTGATTTAAAACCGATGAACGATAATTCATCGTGTTCTGCTGGTTCTGCACAGGATATAAAAGTGCTAATCGTTCGACCTTCCTTCGGCCTAGAAGGCAGAGTTACTACAGGATCATATTTCACGGCTTGCCCCGAGGACACGCACGTGGGGGGTGAATCTGGGGTGAAATTGAAACTGGGACAGGCAAACTTGTACATCCTTTCTGCCCACCCTCTTATGGCAAACAGCTCTCTACGCTAATTCACATGCGGTATATATATATAGGGTGTGGACGTGATTGCAAATTATCGCAGACATACGCGCACATGAACGCGGATATATATATATTTTTTATTTCGATGAGACATTCACTGCCTACATTCCAAATCGTTGAATCAATGTCACACGATATGGATGTATGTATGTACAATTGTTCAGAGATAGAGGAAAATTTAGACGTCCACAATAGTACATATATACGTAACGTAAAACACAACGATGACTCCGTTACCGATGTCTCATTATTTATTCTCGTACAGACTGCGGTGCACCGAATGACCACACAACCGTCTGGCTATGTATACATATCTATGCATAAAATTAAAGTTGACATATGAGCGTTGTGTCACAATTTTACAATGCGGAATGATGGTCGATTCTTCGAAGGATATATAAGCACGTATAATAATATAAAAGTGATTAATCAACGATAATTGCGTGATTTTATATTATACATAATATATGATTTCATTCCTGCACGTAAGTACAAAGAAAGATCTGAAATATCTTTACAAGCTAAATTTCATCACCCCTAGAGTGGATTAAGGTCACGGTATAAGGGCAAATACCGAGGTTCAGTAATTTTAAAACCGTGTATGAAAAGGTGCGGAAACAACTACGTTTCTCGTGAGGGTTGAAAAATGATGGCCACAACCAACCAACATGAGCCCAAGGTATAGATATCTAGGTTAAAATGGCCGTCTGGCGCGTGCGGCTACCCCTAAACGACGCCTGGCACACCAGGCGGGCGTCTAGTCGGCTCCTCTTGTGACCATCAGCACCATATGCCCTTACCCCCTCGAAAACCCGTGGCCCGTAACGCGTTCTAGTTTTGTTCAATTACCAGCTGGTCCGTTTAGACTTTAGGTATAGGTATACGTATAGAAGAAGAAGTGCGACGCCGACGAGGCGAGAGAGGAAAGGAAAGGAAAGGAAAGGAAAGGAGAAGAGAGGAAAGGAGAGAAGAGTCTCGACGGATGACGAAGCGGAGAAGGAGAAGGAGAAGGAGAAGAAGCGCGTGAGACCCGATGCCCTTTCGGTCCACGAAGGCCAAGGTCGATTATGGAGTGGAGAGGGGCACCGCGATCACAAACGCGATGAAAGAAAGAAAGAAAAAATCGTAAAACCTAAAGAAAGGACAAAACCAAAAAAAATTAATAAGGTCAGTTTATGAAGATAGCTATAAGAATCGCAATTAGGTACGCCAGTCTAGTCTGCGTACGATGGTGAAGTCATCGCAAAACTAACCGTTCCTATATACACACCCGCAAAACACACGACTCTGCACTACCAAAAAAGTCCCCTTATATATAATGACGCGATCCTATAAGCGACAAAACTAATCCTGATGTCATCGCGCCCGCTATTGGAGCTACTCCGTTTTCGATCATCATCATATACATATACATAATGTCCAGTCACATTAGCGTTCAAAATCCGTACTGAAAGACAGAGTTTTATTTTTTATTTTTTATTTTTTTTTTTTATCATAGATGCCTGAAATATTTTGTTATACATTATTTTCCGCAAAGAGTTAAACGTAAATTCTACCTCGAGGCTGTACAACCCGATGGTTTTGTACTAAACGTAGGTATACCAAATTGGATAAATCGAAGCATAGTTCAATCTCGCTGGGCGTCGGCGGAATGACGTCAATTCTAACAGCGTTTTAACGGTTCTCGCCCCATTGATTCTGGTGCTACTGTCGATGAGTTCCCATATATTACATATACCTACATACTTGGTATATAAAATATATGAACTAGTATTATCGCCCGATAACTAGTATCCAACGATTTAAAGGTATGCCGTATATATTCATGATATATATACATACATACATAAGTACATACATACTGGATATATAGATAAATAGATAGATAGATGTAAAATAGTATCTTTGGCGTGTTACGCAGTGGTTATATACCGCGATGGTTGAACTGAACGGGGTCACAAAAGGTTCAGTCGCGAGTCGCGTTGTTGCCCGTTATACGAATTGTACGTGATGTCATATCATATGTTACATAGATACATATATGTATATATATATATATATATATATATACATTCATACGTATGTACAGTACACGCTTACAACGGTTATAACTTGACACGCGCCATCAAAATCTATTTGTTTGGTACAATACACGGTGCAGCTGACAAGTCTGGGTAATGGTAAGCGGGGCCGCACGCTGATTATCACCGTACCGCACTACGCTATTACTGATTATAACACTCGTTGTAGGAGGTAATATGGTATGGGCGGATTATTATGTAGATATATAAAAATATATCTGTATATTAAATAATGAGAAAAAAATGTGTGCTTCGTACGTAGTTGGTTTTTTAAATAAACTGTACAATAAGAAGATAAGGTACGTGCAACACCGTTCAATATGCAGTTGAAATTTTTTTTTTTTTTTAACTAAAGCGAGGGTTTTGTATTCATTCAAAAAACGTTCCTTTACATAATTTTTTGTTTTTTTCTTCATATTTTCAAAGTTCGCGCACGTTTTCTTACTCACAGATTATTTCTATACCTCTTATTGTATGGTTAAATTTCTATATAAGATACCATGCGCTCTGCGTACATAGTACAAGATCTTCTTGTACGTAATACAAAAGCACCTATGATATTACAAGGTCTGTTAAAATTATATCACTATATGTAGATATACCTATGTATGTATGAAAAGAGGGAATAATTTTTTTTCTTGGAATAAACACATATGTACTAAATTAACGAGACGTCAACCGAGTATTTGATCAAGTGCCCTAACACATATACAATCAGATAAACCTAGATCAACACGGTTCTAATACAGTACGAAATTTTCTATCTGTATCTACCTATAGGTATCGAGTATCCTACGCAGTATATCCGCGACATATACACCCTCGAATAAGCAAAGCCTGCAGAGCACGTCGATGCGGTAATATGTACAAAAATAGGTTTCAGGCTGTGGAGTATGTGTGTGTGTGTGTGTATGTATGTCTGCTTGCCCTTCCCTGCCCTGCCCTGCTACACTACGAATCCATATAGATCTAGAGCCGTCATCATCAGCTAGAACGATTTTGCCCTTTATTTTTCCTCACCAGTTATTGATCATCGTCGATTCGTATATATGTATAGTCCATTACAGCCTCGCCCCGTGATGAGAATTAAAGGAGGGGCCTAAACAATGTCGCACGCATCAGAACAATCTCAATCAATTACATCCAACACCATCCATCTCTTTCTCTCGTTCTCTTTCTCCCTCTGGTACAATCATAATCTTATTCGGCGAATTGTAGGCGTCGTCATCACCGTCCTTGACCGCGGTTAGGTAATTTGAATAGCGCAAGGTCATGCGTCTCGGAAATCCAAGGGTGAAATACCACCATACCAAACGGGGTGCAGGATAAATACACGTTACCCGCAATAGAATGACGAAAGTAACACTGCAGGCACGTTACGATATACGAACAGATGCGACTTTAGAGTGACCTATTATTAGCAAGAACCGATATGATGGATCCATGAACCGTACGAGTGTGGGTGTGGTGTGGGTTCATCATATATCCATGATTATAGACGATGATTTTAGACCCCATCTGTGTATGTAGGCGGAGACCTTGTGCGTTCAGTAACGAAAGCAAGGTGTACATCTACACTCATATAAAGTTGGTAGAAGGTACTGTAATTGATATAAAACAGATACTGGAATATTACGCAAGAAGCTATATACCTAACAAACCGCGATTTCTCTTTCCTCTGGATGCAGAGTAGAAAATTTCCACATTTCCTTTAGAACAGTTTAGCACCCCAATTTGCGGATGTATGTACATATTTGCGTAGGTGGATCTTGAACACATGTGGATATATCTTTGGATGAGGATATATGTAAGAAGAGAAGTGGGGAGAGGAAGAGGAGAGTGAGTTAGTGACCGACTCCGCAAGTTATGACTGGGTCAACGATCATTACCCGCGTTCAGTTTACAAGGCTTCTTGGATCTGAGCTAGCTGTATGGGCGTGTACGTGTCTAAATACGGACTGGGTCACCAATTGTAAGCACGAACCGTGTTGCAGTCGTAAATGTAGGAACTGAGTGTGCAGATAGATAGCGCATACGTTAGTCGATGATGTTCCGTAGTAACAGGATTGAGGAAAACGTTTCGTTGGATGGTTCGAAGGTTGCCGCTGCTTTACGATACGGTACGATACGATACAGTAAAGTTTAAGGTACCGTGGTGTTTTCTTTAAATAGATTATTGTCCGCGGGTGTAGTCCGCCACCTAAATACATACACACACCTATTTTTTCGTTGCGGTAGTGAACGTGGCCCGACACTATACAACACACCGCCCCAGTTCCATACCTCGATAACATATATTCCGCCATCCCAAGACGCTCTCGTGCTCACCCAAATTAGAGACGGAAGTGAATATTCAATCCTAGCTTTGCTACGAGCTGGTGCAAAGGGCTATGAAAACCGATGAGGGACACCGTGATGCTGCTGCAGCAAAAGCAGCCACGTCGGAATGTCTCTGGCACCAGTTCAACGCCCCACGGTATTCGAGATCGACGATTATCAATCTTCTTCTAGCTCGCGATTCCCGGAGAATTTCGATACCGGGACTAGACATTAGAATTTTTTCAATAAAAAAAAAAAAAAACGTCATTTTTTAATATCAATTTTTTTATACCTATACAATCTGTACACGCGTTTCACACTCCAAATGTAAAATCCCCTCGACCCTGCATGAACTGCCCATGTCTCGTGCCCATAAACGGGGAAGATTTCGGTCGACCGTTAACCACGACGTGCAAACTCGCTATCACGGTGCGTGATCGAGACGATAGCCGTTACCAATGCAAGGTCAACGATCGCTGAGCATCATTCGAAGAAACGATTCGCAATGTTCTTGATGAACTCGGAGCCGGTCTTGAGGCATAAATCCCTACCTACAGTATAGTAGTAGCTCTTGTATACACCTTATACGGTACGTAGTGCACATACCTACTGCAGCAAGCACAGTACAGGTGCAATACATCCCATAAGATCCGTCGTCCCAACACAAACAATCATCAAAGTCTCACTCTGCATGGTAGACTCTGGGTCCGATAACGAAGGTACACAAAAGTCTCAAGCCTTGAATCTTGAATCTTGTGAGGGGTTCTTATCGTTGTGAAGGTATATACCCAGGTATACGATGGGTACAGGTGCTAAACTACACTAACATCAGACGTTTACCTTATACTGTTTTTATTGCACGTCAGTATAGGTAGAAGTTCCACGATGCAAGCTGCTGCTGCTGCTGCTGAACAGAACCCTGCATCTCGATTGTCCCTTAAAGGAGATCGAGTCAAGTATGGGGATTGTATTTTTATATCCATATATCGGATAATGGGACCGAGATCAAGAGTTGTTATTCGGTATATGGTTGCAGTGTGTGAAACCGTATGCACACCGTGAACAGTGGAATTTATTTATAGGGTTTAGGGGATGAGTTTGGCTTTCTCTCAGCGCGGGGATTCCTTGATACATAGAAATTTCATAGCTTCATTATATCCGTAACTTTTTAGTCCTTTGATAATTAATTTATAATTATTATTATTATGGTGTAATTCACTGTTTGCGATGTACCTTACAATCGTCTCTTTCATTCATTGTACAGCTGTGTAAAGTATATGAGGGTAATGTTATTTTACAGTAGATTTTACTAACTACTAGCCATTTATTACATGCATAAGATTCTTATACGGTATACTGTATAATTTAATTAGTGATAAAACCATCAGATATATCTTTTCACCCACGCGAACGTGTGTGGTGGTTGATGGTTTAAAGATGTAGGTATAATATATATGTAATATAGTAAATATACACATAATGCTGGCTATTCAAGGAAACCGACGACTCATGAGAAGTTAGAAGACTGGAGAACTGACTACGCGCGGACGGAAGAAAAAAACTCACCGTGTCAATATCCGGCAACGATAAGATCTCTCACCCCTGCCATCTTACTCTCATATATGTACCAGATCCGTCCGAAACCGTGTGTTATAAAACCCACGCCAACGAATTATTATCTACAAAGCTTGTTCCCCAACGTGAAAACGTGACTCGGAAAAGACTTGGGTGCAGCGCGATATATTCTATGTATGTATATATGTACCCTACCTAAAAAAAATATATATATATATTTTGTGTTAGGTATATTCTTTTTCATTTTCATCGTATAAAAATGAAAAAAAAAAATTTTTAAATAAAAAATTAAAAAAAAAAAAACTCGCACGATGATAAGGACCGTTGAATTTTATCACATGTGCGTATCTAAGCACGTTATATATAATCATGTCGCCTTTTTAATTAGGACCGGGTACATTTTTCCTATACGAGTATGTATGTAGGTATATATACACAATCGCAGGTATTGTAAATTAAGATGAAGGTTATCGCTTCAACTTCCCGAGGAATATATATATATATTTTTATATTATTTTAACTTTTAGCGCGTGAGAAAAGATACCGTATCTTTTGCACATTGAAACACGTTATCGGTATTGTTCCAAGGCAAAACCGCTGTAACCGATTTTTTTGGCAACGAAACTGAGACAAGTGTGGTTAGAGCAGTTATAAGATATCGTTGGGAATTTGAGGCAGCATAATTTTATCGTCGCCGTCCTCATCGTCGTCGTATAGTTTGAGTTGGGTGTATATGATGACGTGATCTGTATAGTTCGTATATCCAGTGGCCGAGTCCCGCGCTCGCTACTGACTGCATGGGCACGATATAATTAGTCTGCGTCCTTTCGTGACATCATCGACTTTTCGATAGAACGACTAGTATATATAGTAGTTATAGTCTAGCGTCTAGATAGCCCCGTTCTCTTTTCTCAGGATTGCGCATTATATATCCAGTATAAATAAAAAATAAAATAAAATAAATAAATAAAATGAAAAAAGATAGAGAGAAAAAAAAATAAATAAAAATTCTCTCATATTTCAAGCGAACTACATACCTCGGTATTCGCCCTCTAGACTTCGTTGGCGCAATATAATATCGCGAGGGTATACGAAATACCGACGTTTACTTACACATAAGCCATATACCAGACGCCGACGTGGTGCAGGTGCTAAAAGATTAAAAAAAGATTTCGCCGAAGTGCTTATCGCGTATAGCTTTTGCATATACATTATAACTCGTATACTGTAAGAGACGTCGGTGTCCATTAGGTCGGATTACGTCACGTTGTAAAGGGCGTTGAATTCGACGGTTAAAAAACGTAAATTTTTTTACTCAAGAGTAGGTACACAGGGGTGACGGTGAAAGAGGGGTGGGGGGGGGGGAGGGGGGGAGGAATGTTTGTTAATGAAATTGACCGTTTCCGTTAAACTGCCCCAAACTGGGTCGTCGACGTAAAGTAATGTGAAGTAAAATTCTCAACGCGTATATATATATATATGCATGCACATGAGCACACGTCCGCTGTCGCTTGACCAAGCATAATACCCTACGAGTATATATTAAAATGACGTCATAATACCTGCGTATATACCGTAAGCAGTAGCAACGACACGTGTATAGTTATACAAAACCTCGACCCCCATGTAACCGAAATATATAAAATGAAAAAAAAAAAAAAATTAGAATAAAAAAAAAAAACGCAATTCCCCCAGTACCAGCATACCTGGAAATTCCATTCTAGGGTTCACCGTATGGTATACAAGCTCTATATGGCTATTACTTGCTTATAATGAACGATTATCGATATGTCTACGACGTTTTTTCTAATAAGTAGGTAAATTATATACGTTATAAGCCACCTTGACAAAAAACTTAAGCATTTTATATACACCTCGACCAGTGTAAGCATCGTATTCGTAATGATTTTGTAATACGTTTATATAGCAGCCAGTATGTTTGCATATGCTAGTATTCGACGGATATTATTGCCTACGTAATATCATTGCGCAACATCCATATATACCCAGTGCCCATACGTTAAAATGTCTGCACTGCTCCCCATGGTGTATTTTTAGGCAATTTTCACGAAACGTCGACTCGAGAGCTGCAGCACCTCAAAACAGTTCATAGGGTATACCGACGTATGTGTATCCGATTTCGATACAGATTCATTTCTATTATACCTACTAACGTGAGATAAGGAAAGAGAGAGAAAGAAAGATATGGATCTATTATAGTAGTCGCGCAGTCGCGTAACCCCACAACCTCTTGAGAAAATGAATGGTAGGAGTAAATACCGATAGCTAGACTAGGCCTATGCTGCACGAAACGACATAGACCGCGTGAGATTTAGTGTGCAGCTATATGCACGCGGTCATATATTGCACAATACTATTGCGGTATAATATCAGTATCAGCGAGGAAACATCATGTTATCTAAAATTTCAAACTGAAAGAGTATAAGTGAACGAGTGCATAGGTCAGATTCCATGAACTAAACTATAAACGAGATCGAATATATACGCGCGTAAATGTTGATATACAAATAAAATTTAGTAAGTATATTGATAGAAAAAGTTTGACTTTCTTATCGTACGTAAGAAACTTTATTCACTGTAATTATATTCACCGTAGATATTACGCGAGGGAAGAAAATCTACTATTTTTCTTAATCCATCCTTCATTCCTTTCGACTCTCACGTTCTCTCACGTTCTCGGTTATAACCGCCTCTTCAATAAGTCTAAATTGCTTAATTACTAGCGCAAGACCTCGAGCTGTAAGCACCACGAACCACACGCGTATGTATGCCATAATCGCGTCGTAACTTGCGGCACGGTTTTGGAAGAGAGACAATATATGCTGTGGTCTTATACCTCCACTACCATTTATGTAGATAGCACGCGCATAATCTATGTTATTATATATATATATATATATATATATATATATATATATATATATATAGGTGTCTGTCTAATGCCGGCCTTCGTACTCGCCAACTAATTTGCAACAACAAACCGATAAGTGGGACATTACTGAACGAGAATGAAAGGTATGTAATAATATAATATACTTAGGTATAGGTTTTATTTTAGTTATAGGTTTTACTTGTTTACTCATAATTTTTCAAACCAACTAGTCACTCATCGAGTAATGTGATAATCATAGGTGTTTAAATAAATCTTGACAGAACAGTAATACGCGGCGAGTATTTCTGGGCGAGTCAAGTGGTCACCTGTTAGCGATGACCGAAATATGAAATCGCAGCGAAAGTGTAGTTTGTTGAAAAGGAAAGAGAGCGGGGAGGACCGGGTTCCTCATGGACACGTAATCCACTAGTCGTGTATCTTTTTAAAGAATTCAAATAAAGCTTTACAATATACATAGGTATACACGTACGCCTACACACCCGCATTCGCAATTCATGACTACGTATTTCTGAGCAAATTTTTATTTCAGGCATTATGCGACTGAATATAAGAATGAATGGGTATAGCTTATTCTGCTGACCAGACAGCATCTGCCGGTTTACTGCTCACGGCGAGATTCCATACCTGGAATTTTTTTTTTTTTTTTTTTCTTACAATCGCCGGAGGCTAAGTACGATCCACGGACGTTCAAGTAACCTTTGTTACCGTTATATGTCTGTGTATACACGTACATTTGTATAAATTTGCCGATTTCAAATGGTCAGATTAGTTTAATGCAAAAATTTTGACAAAATTTATTCGGTAATTAATTCTCCATAAGGAGATATACGCGCGCGAAATATCAAAAGTTAATGATTCAACATTTCTGGCTAATAAATGTCGAAGGTCGAACTCGAGTTTCTATATACATATAGCCTTGCGAAGTATCAACAGAATCTAAATAATGCCTTGCCATTTAATTCGGGTTAAACGATTGATTGTGTATCTAATAGCAACGCGTCTATGACTACGAGATGACGTACTGCATCAATGTATGTATTACATACATACGTACTACCTACGCAAAATTAATCAATTTCAAATACATGTATATTGTTTTTCCAAAATGAAATCGTTCGGTGTTAGAACAAAATTCCAATCACGAGATCGTGCGATCGATAAATCTCGTTACTATACGCCAAGGAGCATAAGAATAATACACAAATTATGATGATAATGATGATGATGATAATGATGTGACATTACTAATTAATATCGTAAACTTACCACGCGCTATGAACAGCATTGTAAACAAAGTTACGATCTTCAGAATCCGCATGATGATGATGTTTTTGATTTCCCAATTATTGATTTCTGCACAACAGATGATCGGCGCCGATTTGGCACCTCACTATTTCAGCACGTTATCAAGATTTATTTTCACGGTTACCTACAGGTGTACCGAGTCAAGGATTTATATATAAATAAGAATAAAATGGGCAAGATTTAATATGAAATTCACAACTTGTTGCGATATGGTCTATTATACAATCTTATACGCACACGTATAACACGCTTTAAGCATAAGCCCAGTAAACTTTAATAAGGTAAATTTTTGAAAAATTATGTGCGCGTGAGGTACCACGGACCGATGGGAACTAAACGTTGAAACCAAACCGAAGAGTGAGCAGTGAAGTTTGTGATCCGACGAGGAACTATGCGGAGGTGGTGAGGAGTGTGATACAACTGAGGGAACTTGCGCGTACTAGATGCGCGCTCGTGTACCGGCATAAGCTAATTCTTTGAAGTAGGATTAGTGATCAACAGTTTTAAGAGAATTAGAGTCTAGATAGTTGAACTCTTGGTAATAATATAAATTGCAGAAAAAAATAAAGAAAATCATTCCGTCATTTCTATAATTGTTGTATGTACGCACACATTGCGGTATCAGCGTTTACTCACACTGTTCCACGGTTTCATCTCTTTAGTTCTTTAGAAACTGAGTCATTATACTTGTCTCGCTTTGTGCCCACCTTATTATGCAGGTATATACACGAAGCGTAAAAAAATAAAATAAAAAAACTTTTCATAAAGAACATTATATATCCGTAGACGAATATCACGAATATATGCATATTATTCGCATTGTACCAAAAATTCTGGAGAAATTACATTTCTATTGACGTATTATAGGGATTATAGGCGTGAAACGCACAAAACGTTAGCTAATTGCATCTGATTATTGTAATTATACAGAAACGTTGTATGTATGTATTTACATACATACATACATACATACGTATTATGTATATTATTTACAGATCGATATTTTTGTATGTCGGTAAAACCGTTCGCAACGTTCGTGGGTAATGTGGCACTAGGTATTATGCGTACCTTCTGGTGTCGGTACCGTTCGAAAGTCCCCTTCATCGAAAAGCGTACCTACGTTGAATAAACCAGCTGTACTATACTTCCGAGTTTCCGGTCCTTCCGAAGGCTCCTCCTCACCGTAGGATTAGAATTAAGAAAATCTCTTCGGTACCTGGACTGATCCTCATGCATAATTGCTATACGTACAAATGCGGGATGATGATATTGAATAAAACTTCAATCCTTCGCGATTTATGTTACTCATTAACGTTACACTCGACATAGGCAAAAAGACATGACTTTTTCACTGATATTATCTATTTTATAATTTTTATATTAATTATTTTCTAACAGCTGTATCCTTTTTGCACATTTTGAGACCTCACGAGTTTCAAAATTCAAAGAAATACGTACTTAGCTCCATGAAATGTGGGCAGCTGTTTACCTGAATCTCGCACCGGAGGATGATAACTATTTTCTCGAAATAACATTTTTCGACCTTTGGGAAAAGATTAGAGAAAAGTTCGACGGGTGAGGAGAACAACATCGTATCTCAAGATTCGGTTCAACAACATCGTACCTATCTCAAGTTGAGATTTCCTTCGTAAAGTTTTCTGAGGATATAACACTTATGCATGAAAAATTTTTATTTTTTGAAAAAAAAAAAAAAAAAAAAAATGGCCACTGGTTATCTAATACAAATTTCGTTTCATATCTGATATCTCTTAACCAAATCGGTTACTCAATTTTTATCGATGATGATTAATCACAGCTACGATTTGGCAAAGACATATCAAATCCTTAATGAAATTTGTAAAAACTAATCAATACCTACATTTCATTTTTCAGTAAATTTTTTTCAACTGACGGATCTAGAATTTTTCGTATTCATTCGTTGGCTGACAATGCACGGAATCTATCACTGAAACGTTTGGTTAGGACATCCCGAATGATTCTTTTTGAATATGCGAAAGAAATATGGGAAAGAATTTCTCACGAGATAGACCATGACAACGATTATACCGTCCCAGGAAAATTGGTGCAAGAATTAATGATCCAATTAAAATTTGTGAATATAAATTATGAAACCCAAACATCAAGTTGAAAATTTGTACTTTATAATAAAATCACTGAACCGTATAAACAGTATTCAATTTTTTCCCAGTTTCTTGAAGGTCAAGGCGATTCAACAAGTCCAAGAATCTCGCTTCATCTTAACTTTGTAAATAAAAAACGATTTCAGTTATAAAATTTGGGTTTCGTGGGATGTAAACTTTATAACCCAATGTATACCCTCAGATCGTGGTATATAATATAACAATATATATCTATATAGAACATAAAATATTCGCGGTTAAATCGCGAACAAAACGCGTAACGGTGTGGCGCGACAGTCACCCTCAATCCTCGCCCTCACCCTCACCCTCGGCGTCGCCCTGGACCGCGGCGTGATGCCGACAGTCGAAGTCGAGACTCGGCGCGCAACGTTCCGTGTCTCGTTTAGTGGTCCTTCGCGAAACACGGGGAAAGTTAGTGAGGAAGTTACGGGTGTCTATCTCACCCCCGTATAGACGCGTAGACGTTTCATAAGATCGGAAACTTGATCGCTATACATAGACTAAGGGTATATATATACGTCAAACTCCAAAGTTTCTTGGACCTAACTATACTCGCACGTATATACAATACCGTTTCAGCTGTATACAAATAGACGAGTATTTTGTCCGTACAATTCATCGCTGTCTGTTAAATTAATGTAGGACAAACTATAAGAAACTCCAAGTGAGATAAGGATGGTCGCTGAATCTGCCTCCTCCTGCGTCCGGTTTCTATTCGTGCTGGTCTTCCTCTGCGACGGTGAGTCCGCATCCCTTGCAACGGTATAATCGCATGTCCCAAACGATCGAAGACGATAGATCGTTACGCGATAAAATAACCCCAACCAAAAAAAAAAAACAAAAAAAAAAAATTATTTAAAAGTTAAATTGCCTCCAAAATTATTGGAGAAGAACAACTGGTCGGATGTCTTAGCTTATACCCCGCAGATTTAGATGGTACCGTTTCTCTTTCGTCAGCGCGCATTAAAATCTCTCGCCTGAGGAATGAGCGAGTCCTGCAAACGAGACTATAGGTCTTAAATTTTAGTCTGCGTGACTTTATTGAAGATTTGAAGAGACTGATCGTAGAGTAAGAAAAGTATACCTATAGAAATTTTATACCGCCGTCGCATCGCGTAGCTTTGAGTGGGAATTAAAGGCGTTGAAAAGAACCTACAGCTCTGCATTGAAATTGGGTCGGATGTGCAAATCAATTCGTTTTTCTAAATTTTTTTTTCAATTTATTTTAGGTTTCATGTTTTTTTTTTTTTGTTTTTTTTTGGAAAATATGTTCCTTACGATGTTTGAAATTCGACTTTTTGCATACGACTAATTAAAATTTCTACTGTATTGTGAAAATAAAAGAAAAAATTCAATACTTTCAGGATATGAATAGATGCTTCAGTTGCACGCTGAAGGCACATCGCATTACACTTGTTCAAAGGTGTAAAAATTCTAGCTCAAAAAGCGCATTATTTTAATGATTATACAAAAAAAAAAAAAAAAAAAACCGTTATTTAAATCAAACAAAATCTTTTTTAAAATACAATGATTTATCCCCAATCATCGTCGTTCCGCAAGCTCATGTACGTACACGTTTATGAGGCCCGTAATTGTAACAAATTTGTCCCTGCAGAAGATGACCACAGCCCGATATTTCTTCTTTGTACTCTTTCAGCCGAAACATGTCTTCCATAAACCGATTTAATATCTCTCTTTTCCCCGAACAAAAAAGCCACAGAAAAAAAAAACCAAAAATCGAAAAAATGCGGGGTTGGTACGGGTACGTATATTACGGCTTGTGGTACCGACATATATATATATATATATTTTTTTTTTGTTCTCTTACTCGGAATAGCGGGTTTGGTTATACCGGGTGGTGTACAGCAGGTATATACAGATAGATGCCTCCGACGCGACGTATACGCGTTGGTAGGACAGATTCGTATATAGTATATATACACATAGAAAAGCCGCGCGATGATGAAATTTTTCGCCTCGACCATCCCTTATCCGTACGCCTCGGCGCTCGCCAAATCAGTGAACGTGGATGGGGTAGTAGATAGGCAGAGAGAGAAAGAGAAAGAGAGAGAGAGAGAGAGAGTGAGAGGGGTTTGGAAAAGGTAGGTAGGGGGGATAAACGGCAGATAATCCGGGTGCCTCTGATTGCGAAACACCGTCCAGCTATTCGTCCGTTCGTCCGTTCATCCGTCTACCCGTTCGTTCTCTCGTTCGTTCGTTCGTTCGTTCGTTCATCCGTCTATCCGTCCGTTCGTCCACCACATCAATACCTACCAACCACCCATATTCCGAACTCACTCACTCACTCACTCACTCCCCGCGTAGAAATCAATCGGTACAACGAAGTCGCGCGTAGGTGGTATCTACCCCTGCACGATACACCATACAGACACAGGTACGGGGTGGAGGATACGATACATATTGCACACATACACATATTATATATCCATATCGATATGCATATGCATATGCATATGCATAACCTAGTACCGATTTTATACATACCCTATATGTATGAAAATAATACATCATATATATGTATATTATACATATGTGTATGTATATACGATGTATGTAGATATGGATAAATTTTATTTTTAGACCATGTCGTAATATATATACCTACAGGCACTTCTTCCGCCTGCTTGGAAAAGTCGCGGGAACGGTGCTCCGGTCGCGTTTTATGCTATATACGTTATATGGAGTACAGTAAGGGGTTGAAAGGCGTTAGACTTCCACAGCGTACGTTCTTAGTCCTCTGGTTCGCCACGCGGTACTTGACTTCTGAGGTGCGCGTCAGAGTGTTTTGCATCTGTACACAGTCGACTGTATGTAGTACATACAATGCCTAAGTTGTACCACTGAACCGCAGCTTGAGAAAGAATTTAGAGATTTTTTTTCTAACTATTATTATCATTATTTTTAATTTTTTTTTTCTTTTTTTTGTTCAGATTATTTTTTCTCTTTTTCTCTCTTTACTTATTCTACGGTCATTTGTTCAACGGGGTGCTGCACTGTGCAGTTTTTCGTACGCCCCATTTCTGGTACGTGACACGTACAGGTATACTGTGACTAGATTTGCATAAAGTCCCGCATAGCAAATTGTGAATGCGGCCAGGTTTGGAAATAAAATATGCACCCGCGCGCGTTATTCCCGAGGCGTGGCACGGGCACGCCGGAGGCGCGAGGCAGCCGTCGCGAACGGGGATGTGATTTAAGGGGTTGCAGGACGGTGTGGTGCGCGCGAGGACGAATAAATTTCTCACAAAGAGAAAAACCAACGCTGTAGAGCTATACCAGCTATATACGAACGAGCTACGAAAACCCTGAACCTGCAGGATTTCACCCCGTTCGATTTTTCATCCCAAAAATACCACACATGTGGTTTCATAAAATTATAGGGTGTATGTATGTACATGTATAGGTAATATGTAAAAATTAACCTCCTATAATTCGCCTATATACATTAGACCGTTTCAAAAAAATCGATTATTTTTCATTTTCAAAGAGTTAGTCAAAAATATTGTTCCAAATGATGAAAAAAAATGTTGTCAAAGTTTGAGCTCTTAATAATAATAATCAGAGGTGCATCATCGCGATTTTCTATTTCCCATTTAAATAACATGGGAAGTGGTCTTGTGGAACTCTTCGATTTTTATATCTTGAAAATTAATCTACTTAGAAAGATTCTGCATGAATGCTGTTGTTCAAAATTGTACGCTCTACAAAAAAGGTCTCTTGGTCTTTTTCGATGAATCCAACTGTTTCCAAGTTCGTCATGATTAATTACCATTAATAACCAATACACCAACTTGGAAATAGCTAGATTTATCGAAAAAGAACAAGACACCTTTTTTTTAGAGCGTTCAATTCACTACAAAAATATGTTCTGGTCTTATCGGTACACTAATGCGTTGACGAGTTATAGAATTCCAAAGTTTAAAAAAAAATTTCCCCATGTTATTTGTATTGGAAATAGAAAATCGCGATGAGGCACCTCTTAATATTAATATTAAGAGTTCAAACTTTGACAGCATTTTTTTTTTCGTCATTTGGAACAATATTTTTGAGTTACTCTTTGAAAATGAAAAATAGTCGATTTTTTTGAAACGGTCTAATATACATATATACATACCTACGCCTCATAGAAATATGTAACCACTTACCGAATTCAATTAAGAGATTTATCACCCCTCTGTATGGACAATTATCGAGAACCGTGTCATCCCTTACCCATTATACTTGCGTCTATGGTTGTAGGTAAACATAATACGGGACTCCATATCCGGATCACCAACCTCCGACAAAAGGAAATTCGCGATTGTCTGATACGCCACGGGGTGTAGGTTAATAACACGCGACATTATAGGTACATGATATAGACGCATAAGTAAAAGGGCCTTCAGGCACGTATATGAGGCATCGTTCACGCGTTACGCATCTATACATATTACGCGATATCTAGTACCATATTCGCATCGTGCATCTATTGTATATATGTATATACCTATACATGTGTATATCCGTTGCTACTAACATCGGTATAGGAACACCCGGGTCGTCGTACGATGCTGACGATGCGTTTAATTAAACCGCGGGACGACGCGGGGCCTTGCGCTCTCTATCCCTGCGCTGGAAAATCCCTGCATCCCTCTTACCCCGTATAGCACCGGTATTGTTTCTACTGCATGAAAAGTTCTGTCCTCTTGTCCTACCCCCGACCCCTAGAGCTTGAACCATTGTTACAGACCGTGATAGTTCCCGGGCCACCGCTTATACCACAGTTTATGAACCTACAACGTGTGCATATAAGGTATGTATATACATACATATATACATACCCGAGTCATACATATACCTACGTATGTACGTCTTGCTGCAGTCGGGTTAACTTTGTAACGTATATTATATAAAAGAAATTTTATATTCAAAATTATATATCCCGTGTATTATAGGTATATACGTATAGTACGTGCGTATATTACATATGTTGAGAATTTTAGTAGCAAATTTAGCTCGCGGGGTGGTATAGTGGGAGCCGTGACTCGTCATCGTCATTTTGGGATGCTAGTCGCGCGTTTCGAGCTTGCGTCAATATTGATGCTCGCAAAATACGCTCTAATACGCTGTAATGCGCCATTATTGCCGAACAGGGGCGACAGGGACGGCTTACAGGTTTGGTCCGTCCTACCATTAAACCGCTGATATGTATATGTAGGTATAAAATATCTATATATAGATATACAATATCACAGCGGTACGTGGTGGGTATATATGTAAGTGTTAGCCAGGGCGTTTACCGTCTACCCCAAACATCACAAACACGTGCTACATACGTATATTATAGGTATACATATATACACATTCATATTTTATACCATATAGAGACGAAAGGACTGCACTTCGACTTTCAGACTTGTTACTTTTTTATTTATTTTATTTTTTTTTTTATTTCTTTTACTTTTTTACTTTTGGTCGAGCTAGTAGCTCAAAAAGCTTGCTGGATTGCGTACCCGTTGACCTGCGGCGTATTCACGACGTTCAATGAGTAGGCGGAGGACGACTGGACGACGAAAGCAACACACTGTGTGCAGTAGTACATATACATATACATATATATATATATATATATATATATATTTATATATATATGTATATATGTATTTAAGCATGTATACGTCGGTGTAAAGACCAGTGGGGTAAAGCTCTGTATATACACATATACCTGTGCGCGGAAAAGGTCCCGTAATTAACGCTAATTGGCCCCGGACGTTTGACTCGCGCGGCGAATCCGTCCCGGGCCCTCAACGGCCGCACCATTCGTTCATTCGTTCGTTCGTTCGGCTAACGATGAACAAATATTTAACAATCCGGTATATGACCTATAGTCGACGACGCGTGCGTTAGGTACAATTTTTTTTTATTTTTTTTTTTTTTTGTTTTTTTTTTCTGCCTTTTGGTTCAAATTTTTATACTCGCACAATATATACGACAGGGGGTTTCGAAATTTCTGCTATATATATACATATATACATAGCCATAACGTGGTATAGGTTATAGGTATATCTGGTATATACAGTGTTTGATATTTGTAACAAATACCGTATAATATCTGTATATTCAAATTTGCGCGGTGGTCTGGCCGATGCACCTTTCCATTTACCTGATTGAACGTTGTATAGATGTCTATAGGTATATATATATATATATATATACGTTCCTATATGTAGATATATTTTGACTAAAGGTATGTATAATATACGACGCGTGGAGGCGTACGGTTACGTATATATGTATATATAGACAGAAATATATAAAATAGGCAGGTAGATATGATTTACGGATCTGGGATCCCGGGGGGCGATAGAGTGCGACAAATTGGGGCGTCTCGAATGATATCTGGGAAGAGGGTCAAACGCGCCCTCGCGTATTATATAGGTGGATATAGGGAGAGTTTTTCGAGGTTCCTGAGTACAGTAAGAGTATAGGGGAGGGAGGGTTAGGAATACGTTACGTTTCACCGAACAACGGTGAACTTATTATTTGGAACGACGCTCAGCGGAGGTATACATGTATAAAAGGCCTTTGTGAAATAAAATGGGGCTGCTACCATACATACCTCCACCTCCACCTCCACCTCTTCATCCCTCAACCTCCACTCTCTCATGGCGTTCGTACAAAGTACGTCAAAGTACGATACCCTATGTAACGTAGGGTATACCTACCTGAGCTTTACTACAGACTGAAAATCTAGTACCTACATACCCTTGGTAGGTATACCCTGGTGCTTTTATACGTTACGGAAATTGTGAGGAACGCGGGAGGCACAGGGGCTACTGAGTTTTAAGAAGCAACGAGCAATACGCTTCCGCACAGGTCTATATGTACTCGTATATTAGTCCCGAGTGGTTAAGTGCCTCCCCTAAGGACAAAAGACGTCTTAATTGCGGGGAAACCTCTCGAGCGAAGACCATTTATAATGAATAAGTAACGACGGAGCGTCGCGTCGCGGCGCTATGCTATGCTGCGCGGTACGATGCGACGCGAGCGGGCCGCGTGCGCCCAGTAAAGCCTCTTATACCTACCTACCTACCTCTCGAGCTGGCATCTTATACAGCTATACATAGATATATACGGAATACAGTGTAAACTACGTGTCAGAGTAGGTGTATTGTCGAGTACCCGGGTTGATACGACAGTATATGATATACCTATTGTACAATACTCCGTATCTGTATACAAGGATCAACGGATCGTCTTGCCCCACGTATATGTATGAATCTGTGTACACTGTATACTGTACGTGTCCTATACTCCACAAGATATAAACTTGCTCTACGCTCTATGATATAATGCAATGTGGTTATAACAGCGGCGACTATACGGTTGCTAAAATTCTACATCAGCTTGCCCGAAATACCCGAGTAAATAAGATGCTCTCAAAAATAATAACTAATCATCATTAAATTTCATAAAACTTTTATAAAATTGTAAGGGTCGTCGATTGGAAGTGCAATGGTTTCGATGCAAAAGTATAGTTAAGTCAGTTCTGTAACTTATTACGAAACCGAGATTCGCGACTGAAAGGTAAGGTACTTGCCCGACGTTTCCTGCCGTTATTAATTGAAGTGGGAGAAAGCAGGGCGGTAAAATGAGAAGGAAATAAAGAAAAAAAAAAAAAAAGAAAAGAAAAAAAAGAATAAAATGAAAAAGGAAAAACAAAATGAAAAATAAGAAGAAAACTGAAAAAAGAAAAACTCGGACGACCACCGGGGCAACCGAAGTTGCGAACCGAGCTCAGCCGAGATTCAAGTTGAGCAGGGTGCACCGGGGTAGTTAAGGGGCAAAGGGGCTGGCTCGTTAAGGCAATGAAATTAATTCGAATCCAGGTATAATTTAATTATTTTTAACAGTTCAGCGAACCGCACGTACCTCGTCCGTACTTATATGTATACCTATATACCTATGTATATAGGTATGTATATCGGGTATAGGTATATACTGTACCTATATCTAGATATTCGCCACAGAACTTGAGACACGGTCCGATATCCCTATAATATGTATAAATAGTTGCTTGCGTACCTTTATAAATACATCGACGATATTATTTAGGTATATATATAGAAATAGTAGAGAATAGCGACGAGAGATAAGCTAATAAATGTCATTAAGTTGTATAGTCACATACATATACCTAGGTATACCATATGTAGTAGTATAACGGCCTTACCAAAATACAATAATTACAAGCCTGCAGTGAGACACGCGTTGGACCGTAGAACTTGACGAGGGTAGTATGTAACTACAGGTAACACCTACTCTGATACGGGACACGGGTATGACATACCTGTACGGAAGGGTTGGTGTGGTCCCGCAACGGCAACATTCAACCCTCTTTTCTGCTGGCCTTTTTACCCCTCGACATCTCCATCCACTTGAGAGGGGAAAAACGGCAGGTGTAGTTACCGGCCAATTAACGATTCTCCTCTTTACCTCTCTTTCTCTCTTTCTCTCTTGGTCCATTTCCTTACGATTTGCATCACGGGATATTCGAAGCGCTAAAAGACGTTATCCGATGTGTCAACCTAGGATCGAAAGTACAGTCATTGATGTAAATGTGCTGACGTAATGATTATTAAATGTATAAAAGCGTTGACCTGGACCCGGAATATAGAAATGGGTTTTTTTTTTTTGTTAACCCTTTGACCCAAAAAGTAAAGTTTCAGAGTTTTTGGTTACCGCCACATACATATACCTTATACCTTCTCGCAAGTCACAAGCATACCAATTATCTACCAACCTGAACATACACACGTGAGCGACGCTGTGATATGGCGGGCAAAAGACGTGGAAAATTGTACGATAGATGGTGGCGAAGAAGGGGGTGGGGGGGGGTAGAGGAGAAATGGCTGCGGGAGGGTGATAATTGACTTGCGTCGAACGAGGCGACAATTTTTGGTGAAACAAACTGTTCCCAAAGGGACAAGCGGGGATTTTCGCCCAGCGAATGAGCTGGGCCAACAAGGATCAACGAGGGTTAACGAGAGGGTCACCCGGTTGATCAACGCGGAGGAAATTCGTTGCACATGGGGTAAAGAAGTAAACCCCTAGATATATAGATATCTATGTCTTACAGGTGTATAGACAGGTATATACACCTATAGGTATATATTTACACATAATATACCTATATAGGTATAGATATAACTTTTTACGGTATATGTATGTATGTACATACGTATGTATGTATGTATGTACCCATTGACATACGCTTTATACGCGTGCAAGTATAAGGTATAATAGAAAGAGGGTATAGGGTAGAAACGTAGAGTTTGAATGATCAAACGACCTCTTGAATCGACGCCCCCGCTCGCGTACTATCCGTGGCTCTTGACGCCCTCGACAGTATAGAAGAGGAGATTCCCGGGTTGCGATTCACTGGATGATATACGGGGGTGGGGGCGGTGGAGGGATGTAGTTTATGCGAAGTCTCGGCCGAATATGCTCGTGCGTAAATTTACCCGTTTCCTATACATACACCTATATGGATATGTATGTATGTATGTATGTATGTATGTACGTACGTACCTTTGGTAGAGTCGGAAGATAGAAGAGAAAAAAAAGGAGTAGTGAAGAGAAAAGGAAGGAAAAGAGAATAATAAAAAAAAAAAAAAAACACCTAAAAAGTATAGAAATAAAGAAAGAAGAGGGCGAAAAAGAGCCTTGAAATCACGCGAATATCCTCCGGGACAATAGTAACCCGGTGGTGAATTTCTGTTGAAATAACAGTTGAAAGCACACGGCTCTGTGAAAAATGTCGTCCCTCGCGACTGCAAAGCAAATAAAATAGAAAAGGGGCAGAATCCACCCTGCCACCACCACCACCACCACCACCACCCATCCACCTTTCTACCGAGCTCTTTCGCTCACTCTATTTCTCTCTTTTTATCTTTCACTCTTTCCACGTGCGTATACATGTATTGTACATACATAAATATACGTATACACTAACCTATACCAATGGAGGATATATATATATATATATATATAAGCGCATATACATTATTATACGTATATATGTATAGTTGTTGTGGAAAATATACATATATTTATACATATACATATAGGTATATATATATGTATGAAATTCAAGTTGGTGTGCATGGACTATACCTATACGTACTTGTATAGAGAGTACCGGCACTCCCTCGCAAAGGTTTTCCTCTCGCATTTTCTCTTTCTCTTTTTATCCTTTTCTCTTTTCCTCTTTCACCCCCGCGGTCCCCAAAGTCCGTATAGCGCAACTCGTACACACATACACTTCCAGGATAGGTAGAGAAGAGTACCGTAGAGTGTAGAGTGTAGAGTGTAGAGTGTAGAGTGTAGAGAGCGGAGGGCGACCGCCACCATAAACACAGGTTCGCACATTTGCACAATCCCGGCGATGCGGACGCTAACCCGGCCGTGGATGGTGGCGGAGTGGGTTGCGGTGGTTGGGGAATAATGCTAAAAGCGGCGGTGGCACCGACGGCGAGCTGTGCGTTAATGTCCTGTTTTTATTTTGTTCAACTGCCATCCCAACCCCAACCCCCATCCCCTCCCCCCACCCTTTTTATCCCTCGTCACCGTTCCTCTCTTCCGTCACTACCCACAAAAATCACCCTATAACATCCATCCACTGCACTGTAACAGGCCATTTTATAGTTACACAATCGAACAGTTTTGCCCGTACGATGAGTGATGTCCCTGAATGTTTCATCCTCACACGAATGATCATTCATTGAATTACATATCCTATAGGTATATGTATAACTTCAACCACAGCTGTTACCATATCCATTCGACACGATACATCTTCGTTTCCGCGGAAATGTTATTCTCTCATTCATGCATGGGATTAAGTAGTACCTACATACATACATACATACGTACGTACATAGATATACTATACCTATTTAAACCGTATACTCATATTGTAAATTATTGCTCACTTGCATAGGATAAACGTTGAATGAATTGTTGTTCCAGCGATTGAATCTTTACCGAGCAGTCTGTACAGGAAAGCTGTAGAGAGTGAAACAGGCAGGTAGATAACCAGCCAACGAGCCAACAGACAGACAGACAGATAGATAGACAGTCAGACAGACAGACAGTAGGAACAAGGCAGGCAGTAAACCTCGGTTGGCAAACGGGTAGCGTTTGATGTTGATCGCGCAAACGGATTAATCCACGTGTTATACGTTTCGGACGTGTCGCACGCTCGCAGGGTTGTACGGGGTCGACTGGTCGCCTCGACGAGGTAAAGGTGGTACAAAGGGAGAAATTTAACTCGGTGAAGCCCGTTTGTCAAACACAAAACGTGGCTTTGCCTCTGCATTATTTGTACGGGTGGTAGTAGCCTAGCGGTATATCTATATACATATATATATATATATATATATGTATCTACCATATACACGTATACATATATAATACCTATGTACATTTTCACTGCGATTTTCACAAGGATCAAGCGCACGGATGACCCGCTATGTGCACACATATAAAATTCCTTCTATACATAAACCTACTATATGTATATATATATAGCAAGTTTCGCGTACATATACGTAGATATACCTATATAAAATATATTTCGTCGCCGTCCGAACTCGATCGCTCAAGCCCTCCCCCCCCTCCCCGTCGTCCACACTTTCTCAAGGGTTTTTCCTGTGCTGGGTGTGCAGAGCGACAGAATTGTAGGTAAATGAAAAATCTTTGCTCGCTCGTTTCCTTTCCTCCTCATCCCAAGTTTCCTACCATTTCCTCTCCTCGCTATTCCCCTCATCCTCGTTTGTCGTGGCATCAACGCTCGGCGAGAGTGGTGTTATCGTCGAGGTCGTCGTCGTCGTCGACGTTGTCGTCCTTGTCGTCGTTTTCGTTGTCATTCTCGAGCTGCGTGCCCGCGCACTCGTTAACCCCCCCTCCCCTCCTCCCCTTGCTACGGAATATACATAGACTACGCGCTTTTACATACAATATATATATATATATATATATACCTATGTATACGTGATTGTTCCAGGGTGCCTCGGGATTCAAAAGTTCGAGGAGACGCCGGGGTACACCGAGGTGAACCCGGGCCAGGATGCGAAACTCTCATGTCGTGTACTCGACAAACGGGGACAGTGCATATGGCAGAAAGACAACAAGGTTTGTACATCATCCCTTATAGTTTTTTTCATGCGCATTAGATATTTAAATTCCCGTAACAATTAGTCGGATTTTCTTTAATCCTCAGACCCCCAAGGATTGTATATACTATGTATATGGTATACCTATATACGTATAGGTATATAGTTACGCGTTTAAACGTCGCGGCAAACTTGTTGCTCGATTATATACACATGTAGGTATAGGTATATGTAGGTATATGTATATAGGTCCGAATTAGAGGGTGTTAAATAGCAATGGGTACCCTTAACCCAGGGAACTTCAACATACACGATTACAGTGAAGATATAATAATACCGCTTGATCGGGTGTGTGGGTGTTGGTAAACTGGTGACTTTTTCAACTCATCTCATGGAATTCAGAGCCATTTCCTACCGTGCAGCACGCTTTTATATCTGAAAAATACAATTATCATACCCCCTGCGGGTTCGCGCCATTTCGTACTCTCTCTCTCTCTCTCTCCCTCTCTCTCTCTCTCTCTATTTCTCTTCCTCTCTCTTATTCTTCTTCGGGGCTCCTCTACTCTCCCGCTCGTTTTCCCACCCTCCCTTCCGCCGACGTCGTGCTACATAAATTTCAATCCGACGAGGGACTTTTAAAAAAAGCAATGGTAACGCCGTGGCGTGGTGCTCAGATTAAAGCCAACCCCAACCAAGCTCTCGACCCGGACCCTGTACCGGAGTAAAATCACCATCTCTCCCTGTTTCTCTCTTTCTCTCTGATATTTCTCTCTCTCTCTCTACACCCCTCTATGCCCGTTCGCGATCGAGGAATATAAAGATCAAGCATGAAAAAGGGAAGAATCGAAGAACGGCGTCGAAGAGGGAGAAGAGAAAAAGAGGTGAAAAAAGTAAAAAAAGTAAAAAGAACTCGGCTCGGTTCGATGGGCTACGGTTCGATTAGAATTTCAGCCGCATCGGGGATGATAGAAACGAGTCGTGGGGTACTTGTACTTATCGAGACGAGGTCCCAAGGCAAACGAGTGCACTCGCATTTTCGGAGGAATTTCATCCCCTCTCAAAACCGTAGGTATTACGTGAAACGTAAAACGTAGAACCCTAAGTAAGTATATATGATATTCTGTATACCTATACCACTACTACCTGCGCCCCTATTCGTACCCCGACGTGTGTCGGCCGCGGGTGCATTACGCTGATTGCTGGTCGTGGCCTCTCCAGAGGCGGGAGCCTCTAGGCCGTGAACGAGAACATGTAGGAGGGTAAGGGACGAAGGTTGACGGGATAGATTGAGACGAGCCGCGTAGAAAGCGCGGGGTTAACGAGCCGGGATTCAGCCGACGGACTACCAACCGCGAATAGATTTTTGACTCGTTTACAACTTCTACAGAAAAAGGACTCGGTAGGATTTACCTATCGCGTGTTGTTTAGTCAAAACTGCTAAATGGGAAGAGGAACAGGAGTTGGGTACAAAATTATATACCTACTAAGCTTCCGGGCATTTTTGTAATTCATTACCCCAACTACGGTACGTACATACATACGTATTTATCTACACGCGTTGTAACACTGTTCAACGGACCCTACAACGTTACGCTGATACAAGACAAAAGTCGATACAAAAAAATTAAAAAAAAAAAAATAAAATACAAATACAAATGTTGAATGCCAGACGTTTTCACGTCAACTTAAGCGGAAATTGCGATTACGGTATTTTGACTAGACAGCTACTGAGTGAGACTATAAAGGATAAAGGGGTTGGGTCTACGAAATATAACACAGAAATTAAACTAACCAGAGAATTAAAATCCTTCGTTGAGTTTTACTACGGAAATTTAAGTGTTATACATATAACGAAGATAAATTTTCTGCAAAGGTAAAAAGGTTATAATTGATAGGAGCCGTATCGAAACTTGATACCAAATCAGTTTCTAAGAGTCGGTACAATGAGAAAACGTTAATTAGCAGTACACTTCCAGGAACCAGATATAACATGCTTCTATATAGTGATGCGATATATAATTAGCAAAAAAATAAAAATAAAACTGGATAAAAAAAAAAAAAAAAAAAAAAAACATTACTTTATCGGTGATATGCCACAGACCGGTGTATCATTCGAAGAAGCAAGTCAAATCATTATCTTGAATAAACTGAAGCCATATAACACAAGAATATTCATACTCGTATATGTATAAGTGAAAATTATTGCGGAAGGACCCTCCGCTGTGACGGAATGGTAAAAATCCACGGTATAGCGTATAAAGAAATAATCATGATTTTATATGCGAGAAATATTCTTTATAATAACAGTAGCTACCGACCTACCTACAGCTAACGCGAACAAAAGAACAAATTTCATCCCTCAATGAATGGAAAAATAAAAGTTAAATTTACCTTGAACGGTGCAGGGAATCAGCTACCCTTGACTTACATTATCCTTACAGAAGTTGTACCAATTTAAATTATCCATGAAATGATGATTGCTAAAAACCATATAGAAAGGTATATATATACTTTTTATAGTATTCAATTTTGTCGTGGAGAAAATTTTTTTTGCGAAAACGTTTGTCAGAATCGTATATTCAAGAATTTATACGACGACTCATATATTATTATTATTACATCGGTTATTCCATTACCCGAAAAGGTCCTATAGGAAAAATTGAACTATGTACTTTTTCATTCGCTTAGCCGATTGGAATGCAGATGAAGAAATACGAGTGGGCAGCTTCCCCGGACGTGGGGGACTGTTCACTTTGGGTACGTTCTGCCGTTTTGGAATTTGACGATGGTATTTGGCAATGTCAGGTCACCGCAAGTGACTTTGCGGCACAAGATGCGCTCACATCTGATCCCGCACGACTCGTTGTTCGAGGTAGCGATTGATTTATGTGTAAATTTAAATTATTTTAATTTTGATTTTTTGTTTTGTTTGTCGAAGTGGTTGATCATCCCTTAATCCCAAAACTTACGATTATGATAATTACAGTAAGTCCTCAACGGCCGCAAATAGAATATGGAAATACGGTTATATTACCGGGCAGTAACGTCACGGCACGTGCTGGGGAAGTAGCACCCCTAAGCTGTGCGTCTCGTTACGGAAATCCCCCAGCATTGCTTAGATGGTGAGTTTTGTGGAATGTCCGTATCTCCTGCTTTAGAGAATTTTGCATACTTTTACTTTTGAAATTAGCTGAAAACTTTCCGCTTATATTTTCCGTAGATACCGAAAACTTGTATGTATGTATGTATGTATACTCTAACGAATATACGAAAGATTTTCAAGATACGTTTTATATACTATATAGGTATACACTTTTTTTTATCAAACGGGAAATATTCAACTGAATAATATTTCTATATACGTTAAACAATAAACATGAATAAATTTAACATCTTGACGTTAACGCTCGAATAATTATTTGGAATATATATTTCCGTTCTAACAGAATCTAAATTCCAAGTTTTTAATGAAATTCTATAACTTTTACCAGCTCCTGTCCAGGTTCGCAGCAACTTTATTTCTCTACCCTTCTATGCGTATCTATATACTATACCTATATAAATATACATATACTTTATTTCAGGTACCTGGGTGATACGGAAGTACGACCACTACGTCCGCAAGTAAATTCCACAGAAAAGGAAAATCCTCGTACTTGGGTAGCTAAAAGTACAGCTGAAATCCTTGCCGAAAGGTCAAGATATGGTGAATCTATTCGTTGCGTTGCAGTACACGCTGCCTATGCAAATCCCAGTTCTACCCTAGCCACAGAAGTCCGTTTCGACGTACGTTGTAAGTACCTAAATTTCTGAAATCATTCAACGATTCGTTTCTAATCGAAAAATCTATGTCAATGTGTATTGTACGTGTGTATGTACATACATACATACACGAATACGTGTAATTCCTAAAGACGCTCCTGAGACACGACTCATCGGTGCACCAGTGGGAGGAATCCATCTTGAAGAAGACAAAGACCGACTGGCTGTCAGATGTGTCGCTGACGCAAACCCACCGGCCTCAATACTCTGGAAACGATCAACAGGACCTGGGGGATCGATCGAAGTGGCAAGTGTCGGTGAGACTCTAATTGCCTCACCAATTCGCAGGAGCCATGCAGGACGTTATTTTTGTGAGGCTGCAAATTCGGTTGGTGAAAGCAGACCACTTTCATTGCAGATATCCGTGAATTGTAAGTGTCAACCGAGCTATGCCGTGTAATCAATCAACGATCGTATCCACTATCCTCCTTCTTATAGATCCACCCAAAATCAGTTCGGTTGGTCCGGATCGTCTGACAACTGCTCTCCTGTACTCAGGCGCATCTTTCGAATGTCATGCCGACGCTATGCCACAGGCTGAATATAGGTAATTACAGTATAGAGGTTCAGGTAAATTTTGGTTCCATATTTAATAAATTTTATTTTAGATGGCTGCAGGTATTTCCGGACGGTCGTGAATCCCAAGTAAAGGGTCTTGGTCCACGTTTCATTTTGACTAATGTCACGTATGATCAGCAGGGGCAATATATTTGTCTAGCTTTGAACGTGATCAACGGAAATGCGCGGGAGGCCAGAAGCGAGCCAGTATCGCTCCAGGTGGTCGGTGCACCGAGGGTAAGTATAAGCGAAGTCTATTTCTGATTTTTCAGGGAGGAATAAAATCGGTACAAAAAATAAACCCCACGAGTCTGATTTTTTTTATATGGATTAAAACTCCCCTCTGTTATTTAGGTGGTTAGACCAGGGCGTTCTGAGATGTCTGTTGTGTCAGCGACCGAGGGGGGTCCAGCGCGTCTCGAGATAAGACTGTGCTCGGACCCACGACCACGTGTTGTAGCCTGGGAATGGGGAAGCGTACGACTTCACGCCGGTATAGCGAAGTTAACCGGACTTCAGTATTCGCGGTACGTCCCGATGCAGGATCCATGAAACGACGAAATCTCGTTTCAGGCGAGGCCCTGGAGTCCCGGTACCGAGCTTTGGATCTGGAGCCGTTGGCCTCGGCCGAGGACTGCTATGCAGCTATTCTTGAACTTACCAGTGCGGCTAAGGAGGACCAAAGGCTGTACAACGTTATTGTAGAAAATGATAGAGGCAGTGATCGCCGCGCCCTTATGCTAAGGGTCAATGAACCAGGACAGGTTTGTAATATTTTCACTATTTTTACACGAATGCTCACAGTACAATGAATTATTTCATCCCCAAGATTCCACTGGTAATTGGCGCCGTCGCCGGATTTACTGTCTTGTCTATTCTGATAATGGGATTTGTCTGTTTCCTTCGTACCGACCATTGCTGTTTTGGTCGAAACACTGTTCCAACATTACAGCAAGTTCACTGGTAAGTTGATCAAGAAATGTGCTAAAAAAAAAAAATACCTAATCGATATTCGGGTAGTAACAAAAAAAAAAATCTATCATTCGATAATTCGAAATTGGTATATTTGTGGTTTGTATATTAAAGTGGTAAACCAGCTACCGACTGCAATCGAGATGTTGAAGACACTAGATTGGGAATTGGAACGATGGAAAGAACGACGCAACGTTATGCACATCAAAAACAAATGCAGGCTCATACTTTGAAGCCAGTATCTTCTCTGCATTATCAACAACAGCTTTACGATCCTGAACCGTTACAGACTCAACCTGTCCAGTTACAACAGCAACAACAGCAACGTCATCAAAGACATCACCATCGTCCACATCATGTAAAACAAGCCCTTCATGGTCCACAGTGTGAGTTACAGGTCAGGCAATTAGACACTTCTACAAACGACTCTACAACAAGCCTTTGGTAACTTGAATTGTAGTATATTGTACGTATTGTATACCTACGTTAATATTCTATATCTATACAGTATATACCTACCTACCTACCTACCTACCAATATCTACGTACAGATTCGCGAGACTTTTTATTTTTCCATCGTGTCAGGCAGCGACTAACGTATAAAAACGAACAGGGGAAAAATCTTATAGGGGTAGTAGCGAGGTGTGAGAAGGGTGCGCGTCTACGACGACGTTGTCGAAATGAAAACGTTGCTTCTTTTACGGCTCGGTGCCTGAATGGGAAAAGGTTTTTTTTTTTTTTTTTTTTATTACTTTTATGCATCGTTTTATCTTGGTTACAGCTTCGCCTCTCGCGGTTCCAGAGTTACAAAGAAGACTGATCGAGTTTGAACCTACGTTTTCAACCTATTTTACGTAGGTATATTTAATACATACATATACCCTAACCCGGTGCATGCTTACGCAGTTATTAAACGACGAGCAAATAAAAACTGAATAAATACATCTCACCTTACCATGTATCCATGTATATCCTGTCTTTATTGATTCTCCGAAAACACCGTCGTCAAAGATTCATTTTGAGTGTGATATTAAAATTGATCATTTCTTCTTAATCTGCGCACCCGTTATTACATTTATTATTGTTGTTATTGATAGGTATGAATATTATTATTATAATTATTATTATTATTATTATTATTATTATTATTATTATCTTTAAAGTTGAGATTTGAGGAAGAAAAATTGGGTCCCACTGTTAAATCGAACTTGTCGAGAACCGCGAAATGTATTATGGTATAAATAAGGTAGAAGGGGCGCCGCTCTTCCTTGAGCCAAATCGAATCAACTGACAACAAAGCCCTCCTCTGCGTGGCGTTCTAAAACTCGAGCAAACCTCAAGCTCGAACTCAAGCTCAAGCTCAAACTCAAGCTCAAGCTCAAACCGTTGAGAATTATTATTCTGTATATTGTATTGTTATATTTTCTAATTCTCTCTACACCTCGCAGCGGAAGTTAAATCAAAGAAAAATTAAATAAATAAAAAATTGTTTCAAAATATAACGAATGTAAAATTGGATCAAATAATAAAAAAAAAAAAAAGAAAATAAAAAAAGATACTGGGCGAAGATCAAAACCAAACATATGTGTTCGTCAATAATTTTTTTTTTTTTTTTTTTTTTCACCCACTACGTATATACCCAACTATATCGCAGTTAATCGGAAATCCGATCAGTCACATTCCGAAAGAATATACCAACGCCAAGTTACATACATACAGCTACGACGTTGAAACTTTTCCTCTAGGGAATAACCTACCACCCGACGAACTAACCCCTGCCAATCGACGTCCGGATGATCCGCAGCCGCACCCATATATTCGCCTCGTTGCTTTTGCCAAGATCTTTTCGACCTTGGAGGAGTACGTCCGATGATGTGAAACCGTCGTCACGCTCGTATCTGAACCCGCAGGTTAATCCGCGGAGGGGGTACGAACCCCGGAGAAAAATTTCTCGCTTCGTATATTTGGTGTCTCTTTCTTTTTCGCAGAAAACTTCCCACTCATATCGCATCAAGGGCTTCTTCTCCTTCGTTGGGTTTACCGGTGTTTCGGGTTTCCGTAACACTCGTATCATCAAAATTCACGCGAGATATATATCCCCGTTTTTTAACGCTATTTATTATCTTTCGTAGAATCGCTACTTCAAGGACTCCGACAATCAGTCTTTTCATATATCATCCCTCGGGGTTTTATCTCCAGACGCGGACCAATCAGAAAATTAAATAAAATAACGTAGATTTGTAGTTTTTTTTAAATAACAAAGTTCAGGACACGCCTCTGGTTTTACAATCTAACTCACGACGTGCTACCTATATCGACCCACACTGCACATGTTACGTAATTTTGTCCGACCATACCAGACTTCAATCCCGTTTGGTTAAATAAACTAAAAAAATTTGCTTTCACACGTGTCTATGCAATCATGAAAAATGGCGATATCAACGAATTGGATTAAATTATTACAGAATATAGTAAAGTATAAATTATAATTCACATTAGTAATTACCGCGTGATGAGCCCACAGTCCGAAGAAGAATGGCATTAGAATCCGTGGTCAGTTTCTGTGGATTCAGACGCAACCGCACGGTTTCCTTTTCCGAGAACACTTCTAATTCCGTTAATAAATTATTACTCGTCCTTTTTCACAGTATACCCAGCGATTCGTAATGGGTTTAAACGTCGCACGGTATAACATCGATTCATTCGTATCTAAAGAGGTAACAAACAAAACAGAAAAAATAAAAAAATTAAAACAATTTTCAGGCTTCGTACAGTTGTACTGCGAACAAATTACCCCGTTGTTTAAGGGGGTCAGGGGTGACACAGTAGATTGGAGAGGGAAGATTACTCCAATTACCTAATACCCTTCCTACGCAGTAAAGCCACGGGGATTATTTGATCGTGATGTACAGGAATGATAAATAAATGACTAATATATGTATGTACTATCGGTTTGTGAATTTGAGAGCCCTGAGTTTAAACCTCAGTAGTTCTGCTTAAAGAAAATCTAAGAGTATCGTGTAGAAGATTTTTTTTAACTATGAAATCTTTCACGTCCAGTCATCGTACGTATATTGTTGTCAAAAATCCAGAAGCAGAAATATCGGTCTTCGTACCTTAATTACGCTTATACTACAAGCTTGATTTTATTTTTCAATCATTTTTTCCTCTACTGGAGTGGGGCGCATCGCGACCACCACAAAAATTACGCTCGTAAAAATCGGAAAACAATAGATCATATTTATTTCCTGGATTTTTCGAAGCAGGGCTATTGAGAATACAACTCAGGGCTCTCGACTTTACGGCCCGATAGTAGTTCTGTCCCTACTGTCATTTACGTGAATCTCGAATTCGGGTTCAACTGATTATGGCTTGAATTATGGCCCGGAGCTTAGCTGCCCAAAATATGTACGAAACAAAAAAAAAAAAAAAAAATCACGTTGAACCGTGCGGGTTGTATAATTGAATAAAAATTAGCACCGTTCAGAATACGAGGATTGGTAAGCCTCAAGAATAATGCGCGTTTCGATGTGAAGAAATTTTTTCTAGTATCTCTGACTGATATTTTAGGACATCGAATAGCCTAGCGATAATATAAGAAACTACCGAAAAATAAAATGCAAACGAAAAATTAGCAAATGGTGGTTAGCTTGTATTCCGCGTCGATAAAAAAAAAGGATCTTTGAAATTCCCGCGATGGAGGTAACGCGATAATTTTTCTACTGCAGCCGTCGGTGGAACAGTTTTCGGTATTTTACCATCGTTGGGTCATGCTTTCGTCTATCGATAAAGAAATACACATACATTCACCGTACACATGGTTCTATATTCCATTGAACAGACGATTTTATATATTTTTCATATTTCTAAAAAAGAAATTCAAAATGTGAATCTTGAGGGCGCTCCTGGTACGCCTAAACGCAGGCAACCGAACATACGACACCTGTTGCTTCGCGCGCACCCTATAAGTAGTAAAAATATGTGTTAGCCAGACAACAGGTGTCTTGTTCGTTGAGTTGCCTACAGTAGGGCGCCGGATCTGATACTTATTATAGATTATAGGTATAAAGAATTAATTATTGTTTTATTATTTTATGAATTTAAATTATCGTTGAGTAGTTCCTTCTTCGTTTAAATTAACTCATAGGCAATTGCGCAGGATTTTAATATCGTAATTGAATTTTAAAAAATTGCCAAAGTATTACCTAATCAAATTTATTTTTACTTAATAATTTCATGGTACAATCTATGCCTACTATGATATATAAAACAACGTAATAGTACAATTTGGTTAAATTAATGAAAAGGAGAGTAAATAACAAAAAAAAATAAATAAATAAATAAATAAATGAATAAAATAAAAGAAAGAAAGTAAAAAAGAAGAAGGAAAAAAGAAAAGAGAAAAAGTTAAGGAAAAATGAAATACCTTTATAATAAATAACGCCCAAAAATATTTTGAGTTAGAGGCATTACTGTAGTTATTATATATATATACGTCGTCGGTTCAATGGTATTTATTATACCTATAATATAATATAATATAATAATAATGATAGTAGTAATAATAATAATAATAAAAAATAAACTAAATTGACAATATATCATGATAAATATATATGGTAACGCAGCTGGTACGACGGTATATTTTATAATATATATATATTTATATATAATATATATTATATAAAGTTCTAATGAATTATTAATAATGTACATATTAACGTACGTATGTAATTCATTATTAATATTTTAATTGTAGCAGCCTCACTCTCTAATAATACTAAATATATATAATATAATAATGGTATATAATGCGGTAATCAATATTATTATTATTAACGTGATAAATAATAATCGATAGAATAATAATGTATAATAAACAAATAGTACTAGGTATTTTTGTGGTTTTATTAGTTTTTTTTTTTTTTTCTTTCTTTTTTTTTTGTAATTTTTTTTTTTTAGTTTTTTTATTTTTTTGTTTTTGTTTTTTTTAAATATTATATATAGTAATAATCACAATAGCGTATTCTGAAAAATAGATTAGGGTCCCGTGGACGGAGAGGACGAAGACATTTTTTTAAGCTCGAGAAACTGCGGCCTCGTATACAACTTAAATACGCAATTACATAAAGAATTCGGCGCTATTTATATACCAAATACATAAAAACACCAGAGCCGTGCATTACATTATATAGCAAAATGACAGACCAATCCCCCCCTCCCCATTTATCTTTTCACGTGTTTTATTCATTTCATTACATTTTTTTTTATTTTTTCATTATTATTTAATTCTTTGAAATGCAAGATCGAGGGGAAAAAAAAATTTTTTTTCTGGGCACGGCTCGTGTTATAGGTATACCACCCATATAAAACGCGGGCAAAAATGTATATTACGTATAACGTATTGTACCTATAATATGTATACATTTAATACCGGAAGAAGAACACGAAGGGTTTTTTTTTTTTTTTTTTCTTTTTGTTTTCGAGGCCCGGCTGGCTCTTGCGCGTCTTCGCTTCTCCGCCCGGGGAACCCCCTATAACAGGGCACTATGAACAGCAGTCTGCTGGCTATAAGTGACTTTTCAACTTTAAAACTGTTCTTCCTCTTTTCATCTTTCTCCCTTTCCCCCTTCCCCCCCACACCCCCACACTCCATCGCAAATATTATTATTATTATTATTATTATTTTTCCTTCTTTTTCATTTTTAATATTACATCTTCGCACCGCGCCGAAGATTCGGATCGCAACGAGCACCTTTTTAAAAATAATTATATATCATATTATTTATTATTATTATTATTATTATTTTTTTTCTTCATTTTTTATTATAACGAACGAATTATAATAATATATAATTGTTCGTTAAAACGCGGGGGGGGGTATTTATTAATTAATAGGTATGAATGTTATTACGAGTTGCGATATAAAATTGTGTGTGTATTAGTCATGTGTGTGTATTGTTTTTATAATTGTTAGTTGGCAGATTCATTTTCTTCATTTTATTTTTATTTATATATTTTATTTTACTTTAATCATTTGTTTAATTAATTAATAATTAATTAATTCATCGTATATAATAATAATGTATTTTGTATAGGTATCATGTATGTATATCTATAATATTTTTCAGGATAAATAATAAATAATGAAATTAATTAATTGGCGCGATTTAAAGAACGGTAGATGTATATGGTATGTATATACGTTGTGTGGTATACCTGTATAAATTAGGTATACTGCATCGGATTATTTGATTGTTTAATTATTTATGGGGACCGAAGAAGAAAAAATACATTTTTTTTTTCTTTTTTTTTTTTTTTAATCAAAAAAAAAAAAAAAAAAAAAAAAAAGATGGGAAAGAAAGATCACTTCATCGTAATAGTTTTTATATCCGTTATGCAGGCTGCAAATTGCCATAGCATATTATAATATAGTAATAGAGGTGTATGTATTTATATAAGGTGTCGGTTGAGGAAGGTGCTAGTTATTTCCGCCCTCCTGTAGTATCCTGATAGTATATATATATAAGTTATATTTATTATTTTATATATATACCTATATATGAAACTGCGCCCTGCCAGCATGCCTTTCTACGTCAGCCGTAATAAACCTGCACTACTGTACAATTTTTTTTTTTTTTAATTTTTTTTTCAGTTTTTCTTATATTTTTCATTTTTCATTTTTTTTTTTTTTTTTTTTTTTTAATTTTTTACTTTTATCTTCATTTTTCTTTGTGTTATTCTCGCGTCATGATATTATTTTATACTGTAGTAATTTTTTATTTATTTTTTTTCCTCTTTTTTTTTTCATTCACTCGTTTTGTTTTTTTTTTTTTTTTTTCTTGTTTTCAACTTAATATTATCATGTACCGTATGTATATGTATATAGACGTACGCGCCGCCGTGTCTCTACCTCAGCCTACAGCCTATCCTACCACTATAGGTAATGTCATCGTCGCTCCGATAGTCTCTCTTTAATTATTTCACTTTACGTTATAAATAGTATTGTATATTAATTTCATATATCGTATTATAATATAATTATCATTAGATAATAATAATATACTTTTAATAATGCGTTATCATTTCATCAATTATCTTTTTTTTTTTTTTTGTTCATCATTATTATTATTATTTTTATTATTATTATTATTTCGAGTTGCCGTTATAGCATAGATAATCATAAATGTATAGTTTCTTTTATTTTCTGCATTTATATGTATATACGAATCAATTGAAATAATTATAATAGGATGTTAGTATATATACGACAGCATCTCAATATACATCCCTGGCGTGGAACGATATCATTATGCGGTTGAAATATCTAACAAATGTTTTTATTTTTTTGTTTTTTTTTTTTCTCCTCCCTCGTCGCCCCACAGCCCGATTATACATACTAAACACGACGGCGGGCAGTTAAGCGACCTCGTAAAGGATTAAATAATAATAAGATACTTGCATAAAATGCAACTCTGACATTAGTAGAGTAAAATTAAATAAATAAAAATAGTTTCATCGATAAATTAATAATTAAAGAAATTATCGAATAAGTAAAAGATAGTCAAGATTTTCGCGGCGGATATACACATCCTAATTTCTTCGTATCGAAAAATTTTAAAAAAACTTCTAATATTTGATCGATATAAAAAAAAATTATTATATTATAAGAAAACAAAAAAAAAAAAAATTTCTTTTTATAACAATATCATGATTGAATCAATCACCTCAGAGTTACATAATAGGTAAGTATTCTCTTAATTTAAATAGGACCGGAACTGCAGCCCAGCATTTATACCAAACGCATGCGTTGTTTTCTGAGGGGTCAGTCTGCAGATGCTATATTGTACAAGCCTAATCTAATTAGTTTGCAGTAAAAAATAGCATAAACGGCACTGTAATAGGAAGAAGCAAATTACGTGTTTATTTTTAATATACTCTGATTATTTATCATCGATAGATGCTATATAATTTTTAAAAATCTTCATTTATCGTATAATAATAATAATCACTAAATATTATACTGTTTTTGTTCTCATTAATTTTATCATTACTATTATTACTATTATTACTATTATTATTATTATTATTTTTATTATTACTAATGTTGTAATCATTATTGATTTTTATTATTATATTAATATCATTAACGTTATCATTATTATTATTATTATTATTATTAACATTATTATTAGTATTATTCATCTATTTTTACAAGACAAGAAATTTCTTCTGTCGAGATATCCTTGAACGTATGTATGTATGATGTATGTACTTTATACGTCTCCCGAATTATTTTCATTCAATATTATCGGGAGGAGTGAAACTTGTATTTCCTTTATTCTATTGATCTTCCTTTTCTGTATTTTTTTTTAGCTTAATTACAACCGCGAAAGAAGTTCGTTTTACCCCCCCCCCCCCCCCCCCCCTTCCCCCCTCCCCCCGCCAATCCTAATTTGCCAAAGAAAGCCTTATAATATTATATAATATGTAGGTATATGTAGATATTTTTCTTACGAAAATCTGTATACAGGGGGTTTGGTATATATGGCAGGACGGCGCGAAATGTCCTATTTTTTTTTTTTTTTTCATTCAACGAAGAGACGCGTTGTCGCTCTAATTTTTATTTATTTTTATTTTTTTATTTACTATTAAATATTTTTTGTTGTTTTCTCGTTTTCTTTCTCGTTAAAAGCTATATAATATATATATATATATATTTATACCGTATGTAATACGGCTCCAAGAACTATGCGAAATATATTAGATCCTGGAAAAAGCTTTTGAATTATTATATGAATCTATATAATATATGTATATATGTATAATGAATTTCTACAAATCTCTCGGGTACGCTAATCACTACCAGCTTTAATTATATTGTGTACCCGTAGCGTCGACAACGACGACTATTCGTATGTATATTTTAGAACTAATATATTCGCAGATTATATAATTATGTAGGTAGAATGAAGGAGAGATAAATGATTTGCATTATAATTTTTTTTTTTTTTTTTCGTTTCTTTTCTTCTCTTTTTTTTTTCTCCCTTTTTACGTGGAGTAAAACTTTCTCCTTTCGCGTTTAACGCATGCTGTGTATAGTATGTATAGTATGTATCTATTTTTTTTTTTTTTTCTTCATTTTTCTGTTTTTTTTCTTCGTCTCATTTTGTCATTATTAGGTACTAGATTTCTTACGCCTCTTTTTTTTTTTAAATTATTTATTTATTCATTTATTTATTTATTTATTTATTCATACCATACGACCCCTAAGAAACTGTAAAACTACGACGTCTACGGTGATGAATTATAACGCTATTAGATCTCGGTAATAATCAGATCGGATAAATGAATAGTATAGTATATTATATATATAATATTACGATATATTATAACTGCATACATTCCTACCTAGGCTAGACTCCGACGGAAAAATATATTTATAAAAAGTTATAATATTATTATATTATATTATATTATTAATATACGTTTCAAGCGTTCTATATACCTTACTAATCCTCTATTATTTTACTTCTAAGCTCCAGTTGTCCTAATATAGACAACGTTACGCGGTCACTAAAAACGCATCTCCTGTATATAATATAGGAGCAGCATTATCATCATCGTCATCATTATCATAAACTATTTCATTTCCATTTCCATTTCCATTTCCATATTCATTTCCATTTCCATTCCCATTTCATTATCATTTCCATTTTACTTTACTTATAAATAATAATCTTAAGAACCGACTAAGCCTCTCCTTCTCTTCTTAATCCTCCTCCTCCTCTCCCTTAAATATTAAATAAGAATTACGCGGGGTCTAAAAATACCTGCATCTATAATTAATTCATTAATTAATCAATTAATCAATCGTCGATATTTATTCATCGGAAGGTATATTTAATTTGTTGGATTAATAATAAGTCATTTCCACGAACAACGCGTCATATTATATCAAGACAGTGTCCCCCAAACTAGTGTATGTGTGTGTGTGTATGTAGTTTTTTATTATTATTTAATTATTTTTTTTTGTATTTTTTTTTTATTTTGTAATTTTTTTTTTTTTTTTTCGTTAACATGATTATTTTAAAAATTCCTCAACAAGGTGTATACCTATACCCTACGTATATCGGTAAGTATATATACCTATGTAATATATACCTCCTATCCCATAAAATGATTTGTGCTTTTTGCGTACGTCGGTTGATTTTTTATTTATTTTTTCTTCTTTTCTTTCTTTTATTTATTCATTTATTCATTTATTTAATCATTCATTTTTAATTTGACTTTTTTTTTTTTCGTTATTTGTTTCAAATACCCTATGACTCTTGTTCGTCGGTTGAGGGTTCGCGCCTCATTCTTGATTATGATATAATTGATAATTGATAATTTGTTGTTGATTTTTTATATTTGTTATTTTTTTTTTTTTTTTATATTTTTGTATTTTTTTATTTATTCTCCTTTTGCGTTTTGTTTGTTTAAATTTAATTCATAAATTATAACGATTTCGATAACTATATTGTGCGCCTCTAACGATAAACCGATAACCATCATCGCAATGACCAGCGGTGCCCTAGTTATTATTTAGTATAATTAATATCTTTGGTATCTTGCCTGAGTCTTTTTGTGTAAAAATCACTTGAATATACATATTATTAACACAGCGGGACCAGTCAGCTCTATATATCGAAACTTAAGAAACGGGTTTCCAAATATGAGCAATATACACATATATGCCTAGAAATCAATGTAAAATAAGCAAAAAAAAAATAAACACATATTTTTAAGAAATTAAAAATAAAAACATATATTTTATAATAATCGAAAAAATAATAATAAATTAACGACGAGATAATATCAAATGGCAGCGTTTAAAATCGCGAAAAATCCGCATAGTCTTTAACAGTCTAACGTAATAGTAGTAGTAGTGGTAGTTAGTAGTGTTAGTCGTCGGTAAGTAATTGAGTATAATCAGTATATCGCCAGGCGAAAAGTATCGTATCGTATCATAATGATCATTGGACTGTAATGTTTGCCAATGATATACCTACAAGATACATTTCACCCCTAGAGTTTGGCTTGTTTTGGAATTTATTAACGAACTTATAGCGAGTTATTAACACGATGAAAAATTTGTACTGTCGGTAAATAAATTAGTAAAGTATCTGTATTTTATCTTTACTCGCACAAAACGCCGAGAGAACGACGAACTAATTAAACGAGAGGCTCGATCGCCAAGCCCAGGATCTTTAAAGAGTCAGTCTTTGCGCTTTGGCCCAAAGCCTTTGCCTCAATCTGATTTTGATCAATTAATAACTACACCATCTTGTAGAAAATATGATATTAGTGTTACAATTCACGTCGAGGTCCAGCTCGTATCATCAAATTTTAACTTTATCCAATCGAGAAAATTAGGGTCAAGATTCTCTTTATCTTTATCTAGAGTGATTTTCTGTTCTCTAGATCTACCATCAATCCATTTTCTTCATACAAACACGCGTGTTACTTTCTTAATATACATATTTTTTAACTCCTGTGCTTTACTCGTTGAATATTGATCTTGACAAAAGTATTTTTCATCTTTACTTTTTTATGAACGGAGGACTTGATGTGGATGTAAATATACATAAACATGCGTATATAAATACACGCATAGATACGTATATTATGTCGTGTAAAAAGTTTGGATTATAATAAAGAATAATGAAACTTAAAATTGGTGGCCACATACATCATCATCGGAGAGGACTCTCGCGCCAAGTTTCATTATTATATTTTTTTATCTTTATGTTTTTTGTTTTTTTTTTTTTTGTTTTTTTTTTTATTTTTATTTTTATCTAAAACCCGTTGATCAATCGCCTAGAAAAACATCTCGTCATATAGAATATTATTATATCACATACGCGTTACTTCTAAACACACCAAAATAAGAAGCACTTTAAGATAGATGTCACGATACACCATCGGGCTCGGTAAAGACAAAACAGATTATCTCCGTTACCTTTCTTTCATTATCTTTCATCTTTTATTACGACAACCGATTAACTCTCTCAACTCATGCTGTATGTGATTTCTAATTTATTATAATATTATACGTATTCTCAGGTATGTACAATGTACATACATACATATCTATACAACCCCCTGGGTTTACCATCCGCTTAAATCTCTCCCTCTAGTATTTATAGCACATTGAATTTCAAAAACGACTAAAAATAAGTCCAATTAAGAATCGAAATTCATTTCCATAGAAACAATAACGGAGAGATAAAAGCAGCAGGCTTGGAGCTGTATTGACAAACTAAACTATTTGACACTACGACCGGTGATAACGGTTACTTTAAAGTTTACCAATATTAACTGACGACTAGGTATCAAGTTTAATTTTTTTTTTTTTTAAACAAATACGCAAGACCGATATTATTATCCTCACGTATTAATTAATATCTCTCTCTCTCTCATTTCTTTCTCTCTCTCGGCGGCAAGTGGCCACAGTTTTTTCCACCGTATTTTGTAATAATCATTATTATTATTATTATTATTAATATTATTATTATTATTATTATTATTATTCTCCTCATCTTTTTTCATCATTTTCTTATTCTTCTTATTATTATTATTACCTCTTTTCCTCGTAGCCGTGCGCTACGATCTAATTATACGAGTTACGTCGTAAATAACCGACGGAGACTATGATCGGTATATGAAACTGCATGGCGGTGTACGAGGTGGCGGCGGTGGCGGGGTAGACGCACCACCGCCAGGACCACCATTTCCGCCTACTCCTCCCATTGGTATCGTAACGAGGGTTGGAGATGGCGAGGAGGAAGGGGGTGAGGGCGAACTTGACGATACACTGGAAGGCGGCGAAGGCGATTCTAGCGCCCTGGGACCCGCCAGTTCCCTGGTGGATTGGCCTCCTCCCGATGCAGCGCGACTTCTACCCGCGGATCCGGCGTGACGATTACGCGTTGGCCGACCGAGGCTTCGGTGGCGGCCCCCTCCTCCCTCCTCGCTCATTTCTCAGAGATAAACCTTCTTCACACTTCGAGTCGTTGCAAAACCGTCCGTACGACGATACGCATCTCCCTGGTGAGATCGAAGTGTACCAAAATTATCCCTAGGTCCTCGATAACCGTAACCATCTGGGAACTGGAAGAGTGTCTCTGCTGGTGTTGGCGGTGGCTTTCTCATTGTTCCTTTTGGCGAATGCAGCTTTGGAGGCTGAGGAACTAAGACTGGTTCAGCATACGTCACTTCTTCTTGAGGCAAAAGCTTTGGCTCCGGTGCTAGCCTGCTGGAAAAACTTTGGATTCAGTAAATTCATAATTTAAATCAATTCTCAGAGTCCCTAAGGATTTTTTAAACGTTTTTAAATTCAATTACACGAATTTTTCTTTCTCTTTCAGTTGTAAATTGTAATTGTATAATTTCCTGCATGGATTAATTTCCAATTTAAAACACTGCTTAATATTTTATTGAATTAACTCTCGTTTTTAGGATTTTTACCCATCTTTATAACGTTTCTTCTTTTTATTACCTGTTCACGGTTTGCCGTTGTTCAAAATATTCGTACTCCGTATCGGGATATGGTAAATTGTCATCTTCGTCTTTTCTGCACTTTCGACCACATAGATATCCAGCAACAAACCCAACCAAGAGAGCTGCTAATGCACCAGCAACTACAGCCATTACCAAAGTCTCTACCGAGTACTGCGGCGGCAATGAATCGGCTACTGATACCGCAGGCCCTGTTGAGAAACATCAAAAAATTATTCACTTGTAATCCTAAAATGGAATAAATACACACATTCTTTTATGCTAATGGAAGTAATACTTTAAATATGATACAAGAAGAAGTAAGGGAAAGCTATTCCTCATCTCTACATTATAATGATTACCAAAAACGCGAATAAAAAGGAAACTGAGATAGATAAAACGATTTATCAATCCATATCCCTCTAAAATGCGAATATAAAAACTTCTGGGCTTACCAGAGTTCTGTTGCTCCTCATCCTGCATAATATTGATAATCTCTCCTCCCTGGCTCTCTTTATTAGGAATCATAGAGTCCTGAGGAAATTTATTCTGATTAGCTGATATGGCGCCAACACTGCCAGCATCTTTATTCAGAGTTTTGCTAGGTGGGCATGAGGCATGTAGTCCGCTTGCAACACTCTGAAGAAACCTAGTTGCATCGGTGGCTGCAGGTCCAACAAGAGCACGACACTTTGCCTCAATTTTATCCCAAGCACAGTAAGGATCTTGAAGAGCAACGCATTCGCCACAGGACAATATCCTGTCGCTGTAGCACCTGTGTAATCTTAAGGCTTGCACCTGACCGTCAGCTATTACAACCAAACGACCATCTTCCAATCCATCGCCAGCCTGTGAGGCACGAACTACCTTTATACCCCTCACTGGTACTGTAGCAGGGAAGGCCTGGATTTCCTCAATCACAACGGGACTAACTCGCTGGTGGCTATCCGCCGAGTCAGCGTTCACAGCCTTTATCACTTTCCCGTTATCCGTGCCAATGAATAATACATCGTAGGTTTTTCCTCCAGGTGTTTTAACTTGGGGATCTACCGCTATTTGCGTAAAACGGTAACTGAAATTGAAGAAAAAAGAGAGGATTAATTTATGCTGTTGAAGATAGATAATTTTTATTAGAAAAGTGGAAAGAGTATAAGAGAATATCACAGTATAGGTCATAAAAATTAATATCTGAAATTATCAAACTGTTTTACAGGTTTTTCTGTGGGGTCAGAATTTACTATGTTATGGTGATAAATATTATACATGAATTAGATATTGATGAAAATAGGCTTTAAATCTTACTTTTACTTTCCTATTTTCTAAACACCTTATGAAATCGATCATTAAATTTAAATTCCTACCATTTCTAGATGCCTATTACGATAATTCCTACCATTTCCAGGTACCTATTACCAGAATTTTTGTTTTTCCTAAAAACTACAAAAGTATATCTAAATTGAATGACAAAAACTCACTGGAAGCTTGTCCTTATGACAATGGGTTGCCCAAAGAAGCTCGGGACAGATTCATCCATCAAAGAATGGCTCTTTATAAAATTAAGAGTAAGATCCGGCAGTGTTCGAGAGTCATTAACACACTGCCCAGGTCTAGGATCCGGAACTTTGGCACTCTGTACCGGAAGCCAGTTGGAATTGAGGGCGCTCTGTTCCTTGAAATTGCCTTCAAAGGTATCGGCTATATCCTGCAGAGAAAATGCACACACTGCTGACCCGCTTATGCTGTTTACTGGCGTTGTAAATGTCCCATATATCAGCTGAGCAGAAACTCCACCGTATTGTCCCGATATTAACTCCGTCGTAGACTCTGCAAATGGGAAAAAAATCAGTTGTATGAAAAATGAAAGAGTGAAAAGACATTAGAGTACATTGGTTTATATTTCATGTATCATAATGCTTACGAATTTCGTTAAAATAGAAAGGAAAATCGCCAGTAACTGAGCAATTTAGTCGAGATTTTAAAAACGATGTCCATCGATTTCTGAAACGATGCGGTCCTCCACGATCATATTTGCAGACTCTAGCCACACGAGAGTAGACGGCCTAAAATAGTGAAGGTATAATAAAATTATGTTGAAGTTAAAACAAGGAAAGATCTGTATTCTTAGAGCTCGAGGAGAGTCTTGAGAGCGAGACAAATCCAGACATTTGTAGATCAATAGGATAGCATGCTTTATGTTTTATGGAGTTTATACCTTGCCGCAGTTTATGTATTCAACAGCAGTTTCACGGAAAAAGAAATACACAAAATCCCCCTGCGTCATAGAGCTGACGAAATTCGGAGCTGGAAAACAATAAATTAAAAATTATTTACCAAAAGTGGTAGGTAATATAAATTATCAATCTATTATCTAGGGCATCATTTTATTTCAACTTTAGAACCGGTGCACCAGCTTTATCGAAATTTTGTAGAGAAATAGGTTCAATAATTCTCAGCTCTGGTATTAAATTTGGGAAAAATTGATCAAAAACGTTTGCAAATAGGGATGAAAAGCGTGTTTTTAAATAAATGTTAATATCTCTGGAACCGTTCGTCTGATTTTAATGAAATTTATACAGCTTGTAGTTCTTGAGGCATTAAATTTTTTAACCAAATTCAAAAATATTTTGAAACCGAATATAAAAGAGGTATCAAAATTTCCTGAAAAATAAAAATTCATTTCGAGTCTTCAGCTATTTTAAAAACTATTCGGACTAAAAATTGCACGATCTTATCAACAGTTCTTCATATAATTAAGAAAAAAAAAAATATATATAATTACCATTCAGGCTCATAGAGTCATACTGTTCCGTCTGTAGTGGTTCGCGATAAATGATTGGATCCATCCCCGAGAAGTCGGCGACTGTACCAGTGTAAAGTTCATTATCAACGTATACGAATGTACTATTATGTTGTGGGTCATAGGGGCAAACCGCCTGTCCCGGCTTCTCCTTTGCCACGGTGTAGTTACCGGCGTGGACTAAGTAGTCGCGACACACCGGTTTAAAGGCGTTCGTGGCACAGACGAGGAGATTACTGGGTCCCGTTTGGGCAAGGATTCTAACGTAATTTTGGCACGTTTCCTCGTCCTTACCCTTTACCACACACATTTTAATGTCCGTTTCCGGCGAATACCACGTAAGACGTTGCTGTTCCGTTAGATCAGTCAGACTCAGATTGTGCACAAGATTTCTGAAACGATCATTAACCGTTACACATTCACCCTTATTTTCGTATACTTTTCACTGAAAAATATTTGTTTATAATTTAAAAAGAAAAGGAATTTTCTCAACACATTTTAAAATGACTAATTTAATTGAAAATGTGAATAACCGTGATATTAAGCCAAAACTAGAAATCGCTTTAGCTATCTTTCAAAATTAATTTATAGGGCTTGTATATTTGAGGAGTTTTGTGTTCTTTTTTTTTTTACCATGTATTAGCATTTTTCACGTAATGGAAAAAACCGAATAAAAGATCGACTTTTTTCGAACCACTTTAATGTATATATGTATATACATTCTTGTATATCGATACGTGTAGGTATACGTGGATTATCTATACGTTTCGTATAATCTGCTTACCGTCCGCCTACGAGAAGGTAATTCCCGTCTCTAAGTACCAGCCGGAAGTAATCCGTATGTGTCTCGTTCCCCGTAAACCTGAACACGTCCTCGGCTCCTGAAACACAGAGATAAATAAATGAATAAATAAATGAATTAAATAAGTAAAGTATAAGAATATAGAATTAAGTCAGGATAAAAGAGGAGCGGGTTAATTATATAATTAACGAATATCTGAAGAGTTTGAAAAGTATAAAAGTTAGGACTTTGTTTTATGTTAAGCCTGAAACCACTGTTTGTTTTCATTTATTATTATTATTATTATTATTATTATTATTATTATTATTATTTTTTATTGTGTGCTTTCTCGTTATTTGTAATTCGGCGAGTGACCTAGCGCGGGATAAAGAAATCGTCGAACCAAATGTAATTTATATTTGTTTGTTTGTTTGTTCGTTCATTTGTTTGAACAAAAAACCTGTCGTGATCAAATATAGTATACGTATAGGTATGGCTAAATAAATGTTTTCTTGATTCGATGAAATTGATGTTGGTTCAAAGAAGTACAATACATATATGTATATGTATATACATATACATACACAATTCGTTTTATATGCACGTATACACGGGGGTTACAATTGATCTTGTTTAAAGTTGAACGTAATTTAACTGATTTTTATCTCGACTAAATTCGTTTGATCAATATTTCTTTAACCTAATAACCTTTCCTCTTATATACATACCTAAAACCTATATATGCATACACTTTATTATATCTGTGAGTAAAGAGATACCCGAACGTAAAGTTTTTCTAACAAATTTAAAATCTCCACGAATTATTATAATTCCTTTTAAAACTCCACAGCACATATTATATACATAGTTATATGACAACTTCATATTTATAAAAAGCCAAAGGGATACAATCTAGATAGTTACATCTATACATGATGTAAAAATAAATCTTACGTTGTTCTTAAAACTGTATATAGAAATCGTTTTTTTCAGCGACTTGGATCGCTACTACATATATGTTGGCGGTGCACATCTGTTGGCCACTTGTATAGTGGCTGTTAAAAATCGCTGTCTCGACGTTTATGTACACGAACGTATGTATGTATGTATGTATGTATGTATGTATGTATGTATGTATGTATGTACATCCATAAATATATACCTACATATAGATGATAAAAGAGGGAGTACAGCAGCAGTGCAGCAGAATCCGAAGTATAAGTAGAAGCGGTACATACATACATACATATATATAGGTATAGGCGGAGAGAAATAGGGTTTGAAGATTGAGATCCTGTCTGTTCGTTCAGAGTTAGGTTTCAAAGAGCCCCAATAATCTAATCATTCGAAATTACGATTTCAACCCTATGCTGCACTTGGGTTTCAAAAAAAATAAAAATTTACTATCATACTATAATACATAGATATATATGTTACAGCTGTAGATTTGTCTATAATATTTTTTTCATATAAAATTTCCTAGTTCTTTCCTTCATTTTTTTTGTTTTTTTTATACATTTTTTTATTTTATTCTTTTTTTTTCTTAGATAAAAAAAAAGTCATAATATACCAGAGCGCGGGCGCGTTCTGGATATTATATCTATACACCGATGAAAAAAGGTCCTCCGTTATCTCTCCTACCTATATAGCCTCCCCTGTACCATTTGCGGCGCCGTTCCGCAACGCTGCAGGGATGATTATTACACCTCCATGATCGATCCTAACGAACGCGCTGAGCATCGGCTGCTCTTTTTCTGTTTTTTGTTCATTATTATCATTATTATCATTTTTTTGTTGGTTTTTATTTTCATATTCGATTTTTTTTTTTTTTTTATTTTACTTTTTTTTCGTCGTTGGTCTATTTTCCCCGACGTATAACTTCGCCCGATTCCCTCCCTCATATCACGTGTATAGAGATTCCAATTATCCATGAATATGTAGGTATATAATACGTCTATAGCATCCAGTGTATACTATAGTAGCTGTATATATACATATGCAGATGTATAGTTGTATACATAGCTGTAGTTATATGTATAGAGTATTGTGTAATACCTGTTGCCCAAAATTGCAGACCGTTATAACACGAGATAAAAAAATTTTAAAAATTTAAAAAAAAAAAAAACATAAAAAATGGAAACAAAAATAAGAATAAAAAAATTAAAAATTGCAATAATTATACCGAACTTGTATAAAATATCTCGATTTTCGTTTGTTGCTATGCACATATACTATATATGTTTAATATATTTCATTATTATAGTAAAGGAAACCACAGTGCGCTTCCTTATCGTAATTATAAAATACCTGCATATATACATATATAGGTATATAATACGCTTAGATACATGATATTATTACGTTATACGCGAGACTAGGTCGAAGCGATTCGGTTTCGTCGTAGATATAGTACTTATATAACGTATGTTACACAAGGATCGCATTCAGCTACTTATCTCCTCGCTCCTTGATCCTTCTATAATTCTCACCGTCTACCTATATCTTCGCGTATAATAATTATAGGTCTTGACTCTGGTTTAACCGCTATAGGTGGTGTATACGTACCTACCTACATACATACATACATACAACCCCGCTGCGTACGTTTTCTATATACCTACTAATTGGTAGAATCTCTTAGTATCTTCTTGTCTTATTCCTGCAGTCGTTCACCTAACACCGAACAGGGTGCACGACGACAGTCAGGGCAGGTATGGACAGGCATCAGAAGAGGAGGAATAAGGGGGGATCAATAACACGCTGCTCCTGCAGGCTGCCTCCCTCACTCACACTCTCAATCTCTCTCTCGCTTTTTATGCTTATATCGTATACCACTGTCGATGTAATATTACATATGTATGTACTATATTCTTATATATTGATTGATATTATTACCGATAACTTGTATAATTTTTTTTTTTTTTTCTAATTTTTTGCTATGTAGATATGTATACAAATGCACGGTTATGTATTATAGGTATATCATCGTCATCGTATAACTGCAATACACATTTTTCATTTCTCTATTTCTATTTCTATTTCTTTCTTTCTCTTTCTCTTTTTCTTTCTCTTCCGTATATTGTAATATACCTACATGTAGGTATATATGTATGTATGTACCTAACGCTGGAGCAGCTGCCTCTTAACGTGAAGAAGGTTTATTATATCGTCCTGCACCTGAACACCTGCGTTATACCTCTCTATAGCTGGATATATCATCACCTGGCGTATCCGTTTTAAAATAAATTTTTGAGAAAATAAGAGAAAATTTATATGTACCTGTTATATATTGTTTAATAAAATTCAAATTATCATTCGTTTTTCTATATGTATATATTTAATAAAAAAAAATTTATTCCTGTATAACGTTTTTGTTGTTTCATTTGATTCTTATACATATGTATATATATTCTCGAATTTTTTTTTTTTTTTTTTCTTTCAAACTCCGTGTAATTCTTTGAATATTAATTAACAAAAGAAGAGGGAATAACTGTACATATACATAGGTATATACCTATATGTATAAGGTATAAACGCGTACAGGATTATACGAGAATATGTTCCGAGATAATGTGTGTATATTAAACAAGCAAAAATTCATTATACCTATGTATGTATACATACATATATGTATATAATATGTAGCTATATACACCGTGTATAACAATCCTACCGGCCAATCTCATCACTGGGACACGCAGACTTTACATATACATATGTACGCGTTTGTATAATTATACCTTTGTATTACATACGTATATATATATATACATGGAATACGTTTCGCATATGTATGTAACTACCAAGCGGGGAAATTCGTCGTCGACAATTAGCAGCGCATAATCTGACAGAGAGACACCCACGCTCGGCACGACGCACGGTGTCGCGACGTATTCACGTATAGGTATCCCTTATTATACCAACCTGCTTCCAATACTCGAGTCTAATACCGCGTTCGCGTATTACGGTACATAGATACATTATATACATATATACATATATGTATACGTATATAATATCGTACATATATATTTGTACCTATATCGCGGTGAATTACACCCCTGATAATTCCACTCGTGTATATATAGAGATGTATCTATTCCTCGCGATACATATCCGCATATTATACCTATATACATTCATATACCTATATACATACATAGATATATAGATACATACGTGTATATATAGAGTTGATGCGGTTTCCTATACGCACACATATACCTCCACGTATATACGTATATAGAACCGCATTACATCTATATGTATATCTATCTATCCTGCATCTATATGTATGTATGTATATCGAGAGTGGTATAGTAGCCGCACAGGTGTACAAGATAGATTCATATCAGTTATATGCGGAAACTAATAGCTCGCGTACAACGTGGGCGCATATATCGTGTGTCATATAAGTTTTCCGTAACAAATTCATATGCAGTACAATGATAATTCTGCAATATACCGTTCTCTATGCTGTATATACATATATAGAAAAAATCGTCAAATTCTATAGTTTTATTAAATAATAATTATATACGTGAATCTATGCGAATTGATCCCCCAAAAATTTGATTGTTAAAAAATTACCTCAATATAACACTTGACATAAAAGAAAAAAAAAAAAATAACCCATCTTCTATATCAATACACATTCTGAATCTTTATAGTTATACCCATAACTCTAGGCGTGCGGTAGGTTCATGTATGTATCCATATATCTAATTGCATTTTCAATGACGTTATCTATTTTATTGCGGACGACATCTCTACAGAAGGCGAACGAGTAGCAGGCGCGTGCGGTGCGGTATGGTATGGTGCTGCGCGTATCCCCGCCGTGCTGCAAGGAAATTTGACTTTCAGATTGGGGTTGAACGAGAGCGAGGAAGCGCTGAGGGTATACTATATACCTACGGAGAACGGGACAAGAAAGGGCGAGGAAGAGGAGGAAGAGGGTTATATGGGGAACGAGAGACAAGGGATGGGGGATCGGGGTAGGAGTTGCTGCTGATTCAACGCCGCACGTATAGGGGTTGGCTGCACTCGCTCGGGTCGTTAGAGCTCCTAATGAGCCGTCGTCCCACCGTCCTGCAGCAACGACCGTCGTCCATCTTCGTAAGAATTAAACCACACTGTGCAGGGTTGATGCAGCTCTCTCTTATTTCACCCGGTCCCATTGCTATTTAGTCGCTTTGATAATAATATGTATGTATTTTGTAAGAATCATACGCTTATATGTATAACAACCGTTAATTTGGAGATGAGGAAAGAAAAGAGGAAAAAAACAAATGTACGATGTATAAATCCTAGAAAATTTTAATTGAAGAATGAAGAAGAAAAAACAGTAAAAGTAAATGTTAAAAATGTAAAACAGTAAATGGTTTGAGAAAAAAAATATTTTTTTTTTTTATTCAATGACAAACTACCTGCGGCTTTTGCTACCTCGCAGTACCACGTGCATGGAGGTTTGATATGTTATCGTATTTTCGTCTCTATATCCAGGTGACTGAGTGACGTAATACTCTCAACTTTGTTATACGTATATGTTATAGTCGATGTATAAGTTGACTAAGAGATGGGAGATTAGTTAAGAGATATAGAATGGTTAGGAGTAGGTAAAGGACCGGATTGACCCCCAAAATCCTTGCTGCATTGTATATATCCATCTCTGAGTCTTGGTCCTGCAGCGATCGTGCGAGTTTTAGTCTCTCTCTGTGTCGTATTGATCCGCCCCTCGCGGGCAATACCACGTGGTTGTTGCTCGTGGATTTTCGTTAGACTTCGACTAAACTCGTCCTATGTATATATGTCTGTATATATATATATATATATATATATATATATATATATATATATATATATATATATATATATATGTATTCGTATATATCTATATATGTCTATATATCTCACTTCGGGGGATTGCTGCAGGGTCCCACATCGCGGTCCACCCCCCCATTCCACATACAATACAGAAACCCACTTTTTGAGATGGCGTCACGTGGATTATAAAAACTGAATGTATATATGCAGGCACCGGAAGTGTTATAACAATACGCGTGTGTTATATAGGGACGAAGATAATTGATACAAGAGATCGAGAATTTTTTGTGTACATATATATGTATGTATATAATTATTTTTCATTTTATTTTTATATTATTATACCTATAATGTTAAAGCTTAATGCAGGTTGAAATTAAATTGAAATAACGATAATCCACATCGTGTGTATGTCTGTATATAATTATATGTATTATATATATATCGACTTTTGTATTCGAGTTGAGGAATAGAATCGAGGGACGAAGAAGGGCAAAGGGAAAACTCGCTCATTCCCATGTGCAACGGCTGAGGGCAAAGACCTTCGATATAGTATACATGTATATATATATATATATATATATATACCTACATAAAATTTACTAACTTTTTACCTATTCTGTCCTTTATTTGAATAACGTCTAATATATCACTGGTTTACATTCATAGGCAAATTTTTATTTTTTTTATCTTCTTTTTTTTTCTTTTTCTTTTGCAGATGAATCATAATCTTCGAATATATTATCCACATATCTTTATATAAACTCTATTGCGTATATGTATGTATACAGGGTAACAAAAAAATTGATATATATGTTATACATATGTATATTGTATATGTTATCGAAGATTTTTTTTTTGTTTTTTTCATGAAAAAGAAAAATTTTATCTATCATTCACGTCCTAGAGGAAAGACTAAAAAAAAAGTACAATTCACAAAAACGCACGTTCATATTATATATTTTTATAAAATTGTAAATGATCGCGACGATCATGTCTACACATAATAAATAAAATATCTTAAAAATCTTCAATCACCGCATTTAGGATAAAAAATCTTTTCTATTTTCTTCTTTTAACACCAAATCAGGTATATATATATATATATATATATATATATATATATATATATATATATATATATATATATATATATATATATATATACACATAAATAATGATTAAAATTTTTCTGATGTATGTACTTACCGAGCTGGACGTACATCTTCGGTCTGACATTTTCCTGCCACGCTGCAAGCGCAAGGCTCGGCGTAGTTACCGCGAGTATAAGCGCGAGTTGTATGAAAATAAGGGCTGCGTAGATCGGCATAGCTGTATTGTTTAATTATCCTCTCTTGATTGCGGTATACCTTTACTCCGTAAATTATCCTCAGAGTATTAGGTTCGGAATATTTTTATTTATTATTTTTATTTTATATATATATATAAACTCAAACAACACTTCGGAGGAGGATGAGGACGCGGAGGAAGGTGGAGGGTCGGGAATTGTGTAACAGGCTTTGCACAGACACTCGCGCGTTCACTCGCGGTCACTCTGTCGTAAAAAAAATTGACGATAACGATGACGACGATGTCAGGTTCTTCCGATAGTATGAGGGCATGATGATGCTGCACGTTGAACGCCGATCCTGCAGCAGTTACTTACTGCCACGGCGTTGAGACCCGGGTAATGACTGATCCGGGGTAATACGAAATTTTTTAATAATAATAATATACAAATTCGAGTGAGGCTCGAAACGACGCGCGAGATCTTTCTACTCCCACGTTTTTTCCACTTTTTTTTTTCTTCTTTTTTCTTTTTTATTAATTATCGTTAAGTTTATTATTAATATTATTATTACGACTCTCAGTCGGCCGCTGCAGCATCGCTGACCTGAAAACAGAAGATGAAAGAATTTCAAAGATTAATATGCACTGCACTGAAAAAGGGGAGGACAAGGTTCTCTTTTTATCTTTTGTTTAGATTGTTCTCATTACTCTGTATAAGACACGTTTTAAATACACTAGTTCACTGGCTGTACCAATTTAAAGAAGCTGGACTCTAGAGCTGTGTTTCCATTAATCTTCATTGGCAGTGGAAAGATATATACGGGTATTTCTGTCCGACTTATATATGTATATACGTATATACGTGCAGTGCGTGTCTCGAACAATCGCGGCTTATAAGAGACGATTTTTCAACATTCTTTGCCTGAGGTTATAGGGATCGGGGTCGAGCTACTATTTAATGCTTCAACGAAAGATACGCGCGCATAAAATAGGCCGATATAGACGAGACTCGCGATGCGGTGTACAATATACATGTATAATAGACGGAATTGAATAAACCGTATGAATATAACACGTTCCATTATACTACTGTTATTATTTTTTATTTACTTTACTGCTTTTTTTTCAAAATATCATATATGCAGTAACGACCGCGATATTTAGGTAAGAACGACCGGAAACCGTTAACTTAAATTATACGTTTTGGTATATATATACAATAAATCGTATCTCAAGTACTTCGAAAGATAAGAAATATGTATGTTACCTACATCGTTGAATACTTAACGATGTACGGATAAGAAATATTCATGAATGTGTTTGAAAAAAGATAGTTTTTCTTTTGCTTTTTTAATGACACACAATATATAGTTGCAGTGAGGTGAAATAAGATGCCTGTTAAAATATGAGCCTTTAATATAAATATTTTATAGAGGTCACTCTACGTTATTTCAAATTCTTCGTTTAACATACATTTTTAGTTTTGTATGTATATCAAGAACTGATCTTAATAGCTACTTTTGTTAAAAATTGAACCCTCTACAAAAAAGTTATCTTGATCTTTTTCGATGAATCCAACTGTTTCCAAGATATTCATGGTTAATCACCGTAGATATAATAACACTCAATAACTTCGAAACGGTTAGATTCATCGAAAAGGATTAAGATACCTTTTTTGTAGAGCGTTCAATTTTGATTAAAAATAGCTAGATGCAGAATCTTTCTAAGTATGAAGATTAGTTCTTGAGATATAAAAATCTAAAAGTGCCACCAGAAAATTTCCTCTATATAGTAGTTATATATTTATCTATATAGTAGAATAAAATCGTTATGTACGCACATATTGTAATTCATTAAGCTGAGATAATGTATAGTTTTTTTTTTTTTTTGTATGCCGCAATAGATCGCGGTATACAAAAACCAAACACACGCGTTGAGTAAACATTATACGTGCAGGTATAAATTTCTATCGTTGATAATCAGCGATAAAACGATGTGTACGGCCGCTCGGGTATATTTATTTAGTGAAAATTGTCCGCGAATTGTCAAGGGATGAGAGAAATAGAGAGAGAAATGGACATAGAGGGAAGTTAAAACGAATGATAGCTGATAGAATGGAGAGTAAAATATCGGTTATAGGTTTGTTAGTTAGTTAGTTAGATTGGTTGTACTTGACACTAAAAGCGATAAAACTGCATCAAGTATTAGTATCCACGCACCGAAACCGATGAATCATGTTTATACGTATATCTATCGTGAATCCTTACTGGCGCTGCAGTGGAACGATATACACAACGAGTTGCAGCGCTCGCTAGTTGAGTTCATCGAACGCTGCTACTACCAGCTACTGCTGCTGTACGAAACTAAACGAAACTAAACGCGAATCGAATCGAATAGTCAACCACGTCGCAACACGCGCTTTTTAAACTTCGACATACTGAAAAGAGAGAAAAAAAAAAAAAAATCATTGCCCTCCGAGGATCATTAACATCTTTATATATTATTATTATTATTATTTCTATATATTAAATTCACAGTATAGGTACAATACTCGTATGGTGATAACATGATAAATTTTACGTAACTATATATAGGTATAGTTTCCTGAACCCTGCACGCGCCAGGTTCTCTCAGCTCGTGGTCTTCGCCAAAATCGATGCGGGTATTTTCACGGAGAAAAAATTCTACTACGAGAGATAGTATATGTATGTAGCAACAAAGCCAAAGGAAGAAGGTCGGAGGATCTTCCTGCTCTCCCTCGTCCTCTATCTACCTCTCTCTGTCTCTCCGATTCTATTTATCAACTTGTCTCTCTACGGTCCGTTCTCCCTTTGTCATACATGGTCTGAACCACCGTGATATTTAATTTATTAAATTATATACGTAACATGTAGGATGTTTGTTAAGAAAATTTATTTAACTAATGTGATCCCGTAAATCTAGGGGCTGTTCGCTGATATGGCGATCGTTTCGGGTCAATGTTTCATCGTGACTAGCGTGACGGTCTTTAAAACACGACGAGGAGGACATCAGGATGATTAGATTTGATACGATATACCGAGATCAAGTGAGAAGGAGACAGAGAGAGAGAGAGAGAGCGAGAGAGAGAGAGAGAGAGAGAGAGAGAGAGAGAGAGAGAGAGAGAGAGAGAGAGAGAGAGGGAGGGAGGGAGGGACAGAGGGAGATAGAAGGGTCCAAAAAAGAAGGGAAGAAAACATAAAAATGGATCAACCCGAACGCAGAGTTCGTTCGTTCGTTCGTTCGTTCGTTCTGTAGGATATGAGCAAGTTGTGTATACGTGTATTCCTACACGTATATAGAGAAGGCACGCATTCACGTAAACCGTGCACACTAACACAATCTCGTAGGGTAGCAGCGCGCGTCAAGTTGGAGGATGAGGATGAGGAGGAGAATGAGGAGTAGGAGTAGGAGGTAGGGTAAAAAGGGAATATTGTATCCGACTTACCGCAATGCAGCAATAATATCCAATAGTATAAACATCCAGGTTTTTAGTAAATGTACAGCAAGCACATCCTCCCGATTTTAAATAACCCGAAATGTTTGATTTTAAATGAAAATTCCTATACGTGAATCACACCATTGTTATAAAACGGGGGTTGAGACTAACGGCGAGTCGTCGACGAGTCGACGAAGGGGGGGTCGTCGGAATGGTCGACGAACCGGAGTGGGTCGGTAGGGGTGAGAGGGGGCTGCCGCTGTCACGAGAGGAACAGCATGACCAATAAATACGATTTTACTTTACTAGGGCTAAAACACCTTTGCGCACTTATTTTAATCAAGCTAAACAATAATACCGTTATTATTAACAAGCCACACTTTAATTCGACACGATACTATTCATCAACTGTTTAGTGATAAACTAAGGTGAAACCACGAGAGAAACTTTTCAGACGCGAAGGGCTACCCACCAAATCGATGCGTGATGTTACATTTCCCAGCTGTCTTTTTTGATTCTGCGGATGTACTCGGTTAGCCGCGCTATCTTACGGTTGTAGGGCGAACGCCCTTAATATGATTTGATATTTCGCCGCAATACTTGAGCGCCCTATGATCGAACCTTAGCCATCTGGTGGCAGTGACGCGGACTATTTTAGCCGCAAGACGCAGAATTTGAAATTTAATTCAGCACGTTATCGCGACGTCACGTAAAATGATTATGATTATTATTATATTTTTTAATTATTCTCATTTCAGTACAGTTTATTCAATTATTGATTCATTCTTTTTTCGTACAATACTATACAAGAACGATATTTATAGAATATACCTAAAATTTTTAAGTCGTTACTTTAAATAGTAATTAATTAATTATATTCCAATTCGTATGTTTATACTTAAAACTTCACCATATTATTATTGTTATTATCATTATTATTATTATTATTATTATTTTAATATAACAGTAAATAGTAACGTAATAATTTACCTACACAATATTATATGAATATTTTTTTTCAATTGTTGTTTTTTTGTATTTTGTTTTTTTCAAATTTTTTTTTTATAATTCTTTTTCTTCCTTTATTTCTTTCTTTACTTCTTTTTTTTTTTCTTTCTTCAAAAAGGTGCTCCGCGTAAAACAAAAAGTCGCCCAGTCCTTAATAATAGTAATATATACTATATATAACATATAATATAATATGTATAATATACAACGCCGAACGCTTGTTTAATTATATAATATTTACATTAAAAATTCAATTAAATTTAATTCAATTCAATTATTCATTCTTTAGGGTCGTCAAATTTGGTTTCTGCAATGCGGTTCAAACCTCGTCGAATGTTATAATACAATCTATATTTCAAAAAAAAAAAAATACAAAATAGTAAACAACTAGCGTTCGTTGCGTCGATTAATATCTTACAGGTAACGCGGTTGTCTTCTTATACGGTTCCCGCGTTCGACGATTCTTGATTGCCGCGGTATCTATTTAGCAATTTTTTTTTATTTGTTATCACCGTGCTTTAAAGGGATTTAAATTTTTAATCAAGCCTTTAAATTGCGTACATCTAATTTCTCTGCTCAATCCTTTGGGGGGGGGGTCGATCGATTTATTCGACTAATTGATTAATTAATTGATTAATTAATTATAGAAAAGGCACTTGAGCCTTTTTGTAAAAATTTTTTCTTTTTGTTTAAAAATAAAATGCACACTATGGGGAATAGGAAAAAAAAGAGAAAAAAAAACCGATGAAAGTATGCAAGTGTTTTCTTTCCTTAATAAGAAAAAAAAAAATCTCCCTTAAAATAAGCGCCAAGCTCTTTTCTGTCTTCGCAAGCCGTCTAAATATGTATAATTGTCGGTAAATCGTCGCGAATAGGACGGAAATGTAATCACTGATCAGTAATATACAATACATAATACATACAGCCTAAGTATATGTATCGCGGATTTATTAACTTTATTTATTTATTTATTTTTTTTTTTTATCCGTTAATTCCAAGTTCCAGAATATAATCTTTGCGAGCTACTAGGCATTTATTATTACACATGATGATCGATATTCAAATCGGAGCCAGAAAAGATAATTTTCACTCGCAAACTATAAAAGTGTTATTGAAAATTAACGCGAGTTTGAAACTGTGTTGAAATAAATCATAACTCGTTCGTTCATTCGGTCATTCATTCATTCAATTACTTACTCAATCACTTATGCTATTCTTTCTCTTTCTCTCTTTTTCATTCTTTCTTTCTTTCTCTCTCTCCCTTTATACAATAAAAAATAATAATATGTTTTTAAGTTTGCTGCATTCCTGAAACATTGTCAATATACTAATCAAAGTATTTTCCAATGCATATATTAGGTGTAATGGAATAATTATATGTAACTCGAGGTCCAGAAACAAAACTTAACATAACTGAACGCCCGTAATACGATTGTAGAAACGGCAAAAAACCTCAGTGGAATGAAATGATTTCGTAATACTCAACTGTACTATTTCCGGTATAAAAAAAAAAAAGAACAAACCGCAGTGTTCGAGTTTCTTTCGCAAATGACCTTCCTCAAATAAACGATATTAGTAACACTATAAACCTTTATATTATTCCTTTTGCTATGAACTTTTTTTTCCCTTCAAAATCGCGTTATTTATTTATACCAAAATTTAACACTCTCTCATAAATCACGCATTTTCGTATGTATGTATGTATGTATTTATGTATGTAAGTATTTATTTGCGATCTAAGTTACGCTTAAATTCGGCCATTAAGTAGGTGTCGGTATAGGTATACCAAAATTCTACGCAGTTAGGCTCGTTAGGCAGAGTATTCGGCAACAATCATTACGTGAAAACGTAACCGGGTCACGGCCGAGGCATTGCAAAGTTAACATTGGATATCAATTTATAATATTAAAAAATATCTAAACACATACACAGACCTGCGCTCTCCCACTCACAATCATACACATACATTTTATAATATATACACGCACTATAGTACACATTGTATCGACTATTCTAGAGTCGAATAATTCACCGCGCTAATCAACTCCAGCAAATCCTTGCGAGCCTTCAATCGCCTTCACCAATTTGTCTCTAAGTTGTTGATAACTCTCGTACGGGGGCAGATCTATCCGATTAAAGCTGTAAAACGAGTATATTTATTACTTTTGAATCGAAAACCAGATTTAAAAAGATTAAATAGTATCAAGAAACGAAGATTATTTCTATTTTACCACGTATGAGCTCTTGGGTAATTATCCGGAGTCCCCCATTTTTCAATTGTGAAAAGCTGGGGCCCATTGCTTCCGTAAAGTTCTTTGAAACCGTTCATTGGTACACGTGATGTTCCAGTTACAAACTGCAGAAGTCTGGCTCTCATTTCGTTGCTGAATGAAAGAACAACTCGCCAGAACCATTGAACAGTTATATGATTTGCATGGTAGTCTCCTTTGTACAAGGTGTTCTGTTTCCAATCTTTTACGTCAATGTGTTGGATTCCACACATCAAAAGTTCCAACTCATGTTCGTCAAATATTTTAACCAAAGTTAGGGGAACTAGCGCATTGAATCCTTCGAGGAATGCATTCATCTGTTCCTGGACTCGTGAGACAAACCTCCATTGTATTACGGAGCTTATATACTCGTCCTTGTTCTCATCAGTCAACGGGATGTTAGCTCCATTCGGCTTTAACTCTCGCTGAGATGTATGTCCAAAGCTTTCCTCGTCCACGCAGAAAGTTAACTCTAATTCGCTTGGGTCATTCTCTTTTATCCATAGCAAAGAGTTGTAGTATTCTGAATCTACACTCTCCATGTCTTTTAAGTCGATTGTCTTGCTCAACATCATCTTGTAAAAAGGTCGGATAAAGAAAGCTAAAACGGAAAGTAAAGATAAAAAATGATTATTGATTGATAAACGTTGCTTAGAATGCGAAATCAAATAGAAATTAAATAATAATAAAGAAAAGATCGACTTTATTTTTACCGTCTAGAAGTTTTCCGTGATAAACAGCCATCCCAGCAATACGCCCAATAAATTTGAAGTAGTTTAGATGCTCCTCATTGCAGACACCAGAGAAAGGATTTATTTGAAGAGTGTAATTGTCCCTGTAATGATATTTGGAAATGAATTAGTCAGAGATTTACTTTTATGAATGTAGGTCATACTTACATGGCAGAATATTCAAAGAGACCGTAGTAAGGGTTGAACATTTCCTTTGATAGTAGGAAGAACCATTCTCTAGCAAGGCCACCATAATCTAGGCCAACTTCACCTTCAAATTCGACCCAGAGTTTTGTCTTTAGAATTTCTAGTCTATTTACCGAACTTATAATGCGGTACGAGTCCTCAAGGATGTTTGTTCGCCTTACTTTTATCTCGAATTTATTGGGCACGTTATTCTGCAGATAATAAAAAAAAAAAATAAACCCAATGTTTTACTTTCACATGTAAAAATCGACAAATTACCATAAATTAAGAAGACATTCATCAAATTTCGTATTACTCACCGGTTTTCTTAACTGTGATTTGAGGTATTCATATTTACGTTTATAATCTCTAGAGTATGGGACAGCCTAGAATCAAAACCAAAGTTAAAATGATTAGTTTCTGAATAAAAAAAAAACGAATATCTGAATAAATCACTAAGCAAATCCTTTCGCAAACTTACAGGCCCAGCTATTTGCGGATTAGACATTCTCGGATCTTCCCATTGCGTGGTTCTCGTATCTGCAAAACAAAATCCCAAGTGTTAAACGAGCACTGTTTAAGAATGCAATAAATAAATAAACAAATACTGTACTAATTTAAATAAAATAGCTTACTATGATCGATAAAGAATATGCGCCCATCTGTGTGCACCCTTTCCTCCCATCCTTCAGGCAATGGACCCAACTGGTCCAAGTCGCTCTTCGGAGTAGCTGAAGGAGCATTGTGGCTCGGCATAGGACTAGCTCGTCCCGTTCTCGGGTCTACCCACGTCGTAGTTCGTTCGTTGTGATCGATGAAAAACATTCTACCATTTGGTGCAAGTTGCATACTCCAGCCAGGAGGTAATCCATCGCCATTTGGTGTTTGAGCTGCCGCTCCAGCTGCTGCAGGTGATGCAGCTGTTGCTGGAGATGTAGCTGGTACTGCTGGACCATCAATCTGCGAAAGAATCAAAGAAAAACATAAAATATATCATGTTAGAAAACATTTCAAAGATGCAAAGTAGATTAGACAAATAAAATGGTGTACCTGTTCAGAGGATCGTCTAGATCCTGCTGGGCTATCAACATTTTCTTCACTCTGGAAACAGAAAGTAAAAAAAATTTTTGAGTTAGTCAATCTTGGAGCCAGGAGTTTGCGGTTTTGTCACAAGAAAAACTGATATTTTATAGAAATGTTGAGGCAGTTGATTTATTAGATTATTAAGCAATGAGGATGATCGAAGTCAGCTGGCCATTACCACATGGAATTAATGGTGAATACCTGATCATCAGATTCGCCTAGGTAGCCGTGTTGGTCGACTGATCGACTGGAGTCAGATGAAGCATCTCCGACTACTCTTTCCCCATCTTCCCCACCTTCGTCATCCTTTGGCTCAGTATTCTCATCCTCCTCTCGAAGACTATCACCATCCTTACACACACATGCACAATTTGCTACACACCGCATGCTGTTTTTGTCAGTTACATAGCCGGTTAAACCGTGATCCCGAATATTAATAACAAACCATACGTATGAAGAGATGTAAACATGGTGTTTGTTATCATTATTGAGAGTATCTTATTCTAACAGGCAAAATTAATCACAAAATAAATACTAATATTGTTTACAACTTTACCTGATTTAGGCCAGAGCCCCGGTTGTGCCGATTTTCTGCCTCATCAACACTGATGTGAAAGCGTCGTTGAAATTCTGTTGCTGCTGTATCCAAGTTTCGTTGTTCCTGTGTCACGCCACCTGTTGGTGCCTGGTTCCTGAAATAAAACCAGAAATAAGTCAAGAATCTGTAATGATAATTTTCAAATACAATTTTTTAGATTATTGTTGATTATACATACAAAACCGTTGGTCTTTCCCACTGAGTGAATCTGGCTATGTGATTTACGTAGTATGTTCTTCCATTTGCATCCTGCCTCTCTTCCCATCCTGGAGGTAAAGGTCCGTTAACCAGCACCGTCTGAAAACGAAAATTTGGTAAGAATTAGTTAAAAAGGGATTATGAAACTTGTAATGTTTCATATACTTCTGCCCATTTAGGGACAAAAAAAAATAGTGAGAAATATACACCTGAGCTGGTTGTTCTACGGGACTATCATTAGAGGTGGGAATGGGTTGATCCAGCAGTTCCCAGCCCCCAGAATCAGGCGCTGTTTCTCCATCACCGCTGCTACTTTCCCCTGTTGATTCCGAAATGTATGCATGGTACACTTCCAGTGTACCTCTAACCCGTGATCGTTGACTGGAATGATTGCTAGACCATATCGTTTGGCATTAATCATTTAACATTGTCTATTATAGTTTGATGATAATCGATAATAACTGGTTTCAAAATTCAAAAATGAATAACCAGTGTTTCCTTATCAGTTTTTCTATTTCTTGAAATTTGATAAAGAATTTCTTTCCAAGGGGATTTAATTCATTTAAAAATCATCTCGCTACTCACCTACGTGGTCTAAGTATGTATTGCTTTGCAGGAATGACGCGTCCTTCTTGTTCCTTTGGTAAATTGATCAAAGTGAGTTCTACCATTCCAAGAAAATCATCTCTGGTCAATCTATTCTCGTCAAAAACTTGCAGTATGAGTTTATGCTCGGCTGGTTTAACCTGCGCAATGTAAAAGTCGTTGAATTCATTGAAATAAAAACTTTAAATTTCTGAGAAAAAAAATCTTTGATTTTACTAATTGAAAATTCTCTTTAAATTAGTATAGAAAATACCTTGAAAAATATTATCTTACTACTTTTGCATTTAAATCAAGTATTGACACACTAACATCTAGTTCAAGGCTCACTAATAGCTGCTAATTAATATTGTTACATAAATTTATCATGTGATTTAATGTGTCCAGTTCTTTTCCACAATAAATAAATACATTTTTTCATTAAATTATATCAACTAAACTTACCCTAAATATGAATTCCTCTTCCCAAACGGGATTCAATGTCTTTTTCTTAGTCTTTGTCAGTACAGAGTCAACATTTCCATCTCCATTAATCTTGTTTAAATCTACTCTGACGTAAGGATCGCTAGCTCCGAATATATCCTTTTTGGCAAGTTGATGGCCGGCTATTACCTTCAATCTCAACTTGTTCGTAGCCTCGTCCGCCTAGATTCATTACACATACATACATACATAATTATTTTTGTTTTTTAATTATCAAGCGAGGATTAAGCGTCAAGTGCATAGTTAAAACCTTGGGATTATTAAATAGAGATAAAAAATTGAGCGATATTTTTGATGATGAAAATTTATGATCGTAAGAAAAAAAAAAAAAAACAATAATAATAATTTGATGGGAGGAAAGGGGAGGGAAAAGATGAAAAAATAAAAATAAATTAAAATACACAGACATATCACGAAGAAAAATCCTGGGGCGTATTATATGATTTTAATGAGACTACGCCGTGGTCAATGAATAACGAACGTCAGTAAATTCGAAACACAGGTGAGGTTGTAATAGTATAACGTATATCGTAAAGAGACCCTGGACCTCGGAATAGTAAGGCCGTGAAAAACCAACCTACGTAGACGAGTTGTCAGAACTGTCAAATATCGTTATGAACTTACCTCGTCGACGCCGGCCGTCGGACTGTATCCGTAAACATGTTCCTCTGCCATTAACAAAACGTGGAATGAAAATTATTATTCCCGAATCCCGAGGAAAAACGATTGATTAAACCACAAATTATTATAATTTATTATCTGCCATCAAGAAGCCTGTTCCGTATTATCCCCACTTTAATCGTAACCAACACGGGCTACGGTAGGCTGCCAGACGACCGGTCTCAGTTCTACCAATACTAAATAAAAATATTCCAATACAGGTTACGTCGACCTCCGTTCGTCGGCCCGCGAAATATTTGAATCTATTAAACGCCGGGGATTCCCATACAGCCCTAAACTCTATGCTATATTTTATTTTAGGCAATACTCAACACGGATTATCTTTACGAAGAATAAACTTGTCGGGTATGCATGGGTGGTAGAGGTTTCAAGCAGTTTATGAATGCGAAGTGAATGTATACATTATAATTACTAATGATTGATATACATATATATATATATATATATATATATATATATATATATATATATATATATATATATATATATATATATATATATATATATATATATATATATATATATATATATATATATATATATATGTATGTAAGTATAATAATAAGGAGTCTACTGCTGATAAATATTCTTAGAATTGATGATTTCAGGTTTTTTTTTATGCAATATCTTTGCGTCGTATCGCTCACAGTCTACATGATTGTAAACTTATATTCTTGATTGTGATCATTTTAAATGACGTAGCGAGGGCCGGACCCACGTCCGCGTGACTCAAGGACATCTCGAGGAATTACTTTAATCTTATCGAATACGGGGAAAAGAAGCACCGTAAACTAATCAACCCGATTCTACGGGATCATTACATTACGTCCGGTATACGTGTAATGTATTTCTTTAATTCGAAACCGTATTGCAATCTATGTATGTATATTTTCGAAAATAACTTCCCAACTGCATAAAAAGTTGCGCAACTTATTCCTACCTCCAACATTTAATGTGATTATCTATCATTATTCTGATGTGATATCTATATCATTATATCTTTTTCGTCTTTGTAATATTATATGATTTTGAAACTTTCACGATAAATAAAAAATAATAAAACTATTTTTCGCAAAACTATCGGATCGGTTAAAAGGTCAGAGAATATATTATATGTGTATGTATATAGAATAACCGAAGCCTGTTCAGTGTCCATGACATATTCCCCGTGGTACGTATAACATTATAAATAAGTTTACACACACGCGACAATAATTGTATATACCTATATGCGCGTTGCATGTTTCGAACGGAAAAACTATAAGGCAAAAAATCTACAGTATCATGATCGTCACGTGAAATGATAAAAAAAAATTAAAAAAAATGTATGATAAAAAATAATGAAAACTGGTGTTTAATAATTATTTTATAATCAAGTTTTACCGTGGGTTCGAACAAAGAAAGCCTAGCGGTTCTTGATGAAAGAACCGCTTGATCCTGCGACGCCGAAGAACGCCGTCGCGCTCCCCACGTATTAGCTCTTCTCCTTGGAGGTGCTGGTTCGATCCCGGCGTAGATCGGATACGTTAACGTAGCCGGCATCCTTATAGATATTCAGATTTACATATACCCGATATGTGAAACACTTTTAACACCCGAAAGGGACGAAGGGAAATGATTTTGAATATTATTAATCAAATACGCAGCTATACGTCTTCACTTTTCTCTTGTAAGCAGCCTGTGTGTAGATATATTGATGCATAGAGAGACAGGAATGAGTAAATTAATTAACTAATTGATTAATTAAACAATTAATTAATTAAATAATTGGCGCCGTCGATGTCTCGCACTATTTATTATTTATTATAAAGAAATAGTTTGAACGGTTTCTTTATATTCACTATTAGTTACTTTTAGAGTTTATTAGAAATACTTCTGATTCTTTTCTTCGATTTCACCACACAACCAGCATCTGCTGAAACATTCACGTATACATATACACGTATAGACAAAGTTCTGCCAATATTAGCTATGAGCTTCGTTAAGGCCGTGTGTTTATCAAAACGAAGCAATTCACCTTGTTTATTGTTATCAGTAAACGCACATACTTTTGCAACGTAACGTTGGTATAAAGAGAATATAAAAAAAAATCAGAAAAAAAAAATCTTCAAGAAGTATTACAAAGAAATTCCTTGTTCTCTTATATCTACATTATTATATTGTTAGTTAGTTTCAACTCTTCCGTATAATATCCCGAAGACAACTTGCTACCCATTTTTTATTTACGTTTACACACACACTGCTACGTGTTATAAATATACTCGATCGCGGGGTATATATATTCAGCCTTCGTATACATATGTATATAAAATATCTCGTATATTGTTAGAGCGGCAGAAAACGACATCCAACACGCAAGAATTTATTCTCAACAATGTAGAAACGGGAACTAATTATTACTATTATTATTACTGCTGAAAAAGAATAATTTCCGAAAGTAGGTATACTGTCCATGTGTATACATGTATTCACTATCACTTTATTACAAAAGATAAGAAATGAGACAGTCGTATAGAGCGCAGCTTTAAATCAACTTCTGATAACCGTATCCCGGGTCACATACGTACATGTGTACGTTATAGAGTTAGTTAACTAGCTAGCTAGCTAGCAGTACCGAGGAATTAAAATACACAAAGAGCTCCCACATATGTACACACACTCCGTGTGTAAACACATGAGGGGATTTTGCTTGCTGTTAAACACAATTACGAAAATAATAATAATATAATTAGATGAATATTAAAGCTAATTTTTTCTTGTTTTACTTTTCTCTAATATTTTTTAGGATAGATAATAGACGCCTAATTTTTTAACTCGTTACAAAACCACGATATCGGACTATACTATTGCAACGTCTTCGTCGTCGTTGAAAATAACAATAAGTTAAAAGTAATTGATATGCAGTAATTTATTCTATAATAGTTTTTCATGTACAATATTCAACTCACGTTGAGACGCTAACGACTTCCTGCGTTTAAAGTACATATAGATAGACGTACGACTCCGTCGTAGTCGTCGTTTAAACGAACTCTATAATACGATAATTTTTTATATTATAATAATCGCTAAAAGTGTTTATAACAAATTTCAGGATAATTACTGCGATATTATTACCCGTCCTATCGTACAAGCTTATAAGTAATAATGATAGTTATAATACGTCTATACAATTAGTAGACAATCAACGTATACACGGCGGATAATATACATTGATATACCTATATGTATAATAGTAATCAATTGGTATACGTGTATCATATCAACGCACGGTTTATTCACTAATACACCCTTCAACATACAACTGTGTATATGTATATATGTATAATAATAATAATAATTTTATAAAATATAAATAAATTAATTAATTAATTATCATAATAGTTACAATTTTAAGCGAGTTTATCTATAAACTGGGGGGCAGCAATTCGTCAATATGTTGTATTTATTTTTGTGTATTATGCATATAATTATATTTTCTTTGTTTTATTTATTTATATTTTATGTGCATCAAAATCGAGCATGCTACTACCCCTATTATCTCTCGCGGACTACAAGCACATATCTAGTCGCTTATTTGGGCTTTAATAATGTTAATTTAAATTTTTCCTATGTATGTGTGTGTGTATATGTATATGAAAGTCCGGACTGAAGGTCTGAATTTTTTAATACATAGGCCCACGCGACTAGATGTCAATAAACAATTAAAAACAACCACAAACAAGCATCTAACGATTAGCCACATACATATGTAACAGCGTTAGTATAGCCTGTCATCCCATTAAGAATAGAAAATTTATTAGGGACCTATTCCTCAAAGGATGTTCGAATTTTTTTGTTCTTTCACTCTTTACATTTGCACGATTTAATTAGTTGTAATAATGAAAAGGTAGAAAAAAAAAAAAATAGGAAAAACAAAAAAATAATACTAATAACAGTAATAATAACTCGGCAAATGTAGGAAGAAATAAATCCAAATGTTGATTTAATCAAGAAAAACGAGCGTATTTTTAATTTTTCCGTGATTTAAAAATACACATTGAACTAGTCTGACGATAAAATCTTAACGATTAATTAAGTCGTTCGAGTCATATAATTATTCACTCATAATTTATGGTTCCAGCTTTAATCTATAGCGGAACGTAAATCCGTAAATCGGAAAAAAAATTAAAAAAAAAAATAAAAAAAAAAAAATAAAAACTCAACAAACTCAATTAAGAGATGAGAATTTTCTTCTAAGGTACCTTGACGGAAGTGACGAACGTCATGGGAATCTGCTAGGAGCTATTTGAATGCAGAGGAATAACGAATTTCGGACCAAACGGAGATCTGTAAGTAATTCCAACATCGGAAAAAACTTTAGCAGGCAAAGCCAAATTGCAAAGATAAAGCCTGCCGTTATCTGCACTATGGGACAATGGCAGGCCTCCTAAGAGACTAAATTTTGTCATTATTCCCGGCGTTCCAGCTGAGGGTGGTTCAATCGCTAAAACTGGGGCTCTGTTATTGTTCGCCCAAGTAGCTACAGGGGTCACAGTCCTTGGAGAGCCTTCCTCTCCAAGGGCAACAAGTATCAGATCAGCTACAGCTGGAAGATTCTTACAACGGGTTTCAACCCTGTTTCCCGATAGCCTGTACAGAGATAATTCCTGCAGAAGGAATACATCTTCAGAATTTTCCACATATACGACAGTCTTTACGCCATGGCTTGATAATTGGCGAGCACAGTTAACTCCTGCTGCTCCTGATCTGTGCGGACCGCAAAGGGCAACAACTGTTGGCCATTGATGAGCATTGTTTGGATTCAGTCTATGTCCTCCACCCAGTAATTGGAGGATTATTTCAGCACCTGCACGACCCAGTAATTCCACCTAGTAAAATGAACGAGAATTATTAACTAAATGATTGTATAGTTCAAGTAACAAAAGATAAACAAGTATCAGCATTTTCAAATTACTCTGCGGTCCCAGCTAATGCCTAATCTATCCGCAGCACCGATTAATTGACGATGAAGATCGACTGTTATGCTAGGAATGACTAAACCATCGTCAGTTACATATTCTCTAACGTCAGAGGATGGTACGGCAATTTGTCTGAACGCTGTAGGCTCAGATTCTATAACATTTTCATCATGGCGATATTTTGCTACACTTCTGGTGTTGTTTTCAGATTGTCGAACTATGTCTGGCTTCAGAGAATTTATTTCCTGCCATACAGCCTGTGGGAGAAGCGATTGTCGTTAGATCAATGCTTAAATACATATAAGGGAAGAAAATTGAGAAAAATATAGTCTGGAAAGGTGAAATAAAATGAAATTCATCACCTCCTTATTAAATAGCGCTAGATTTTTCTCAAAATCGAAATCCTGTGCCATAGACTGATCCACAGGAGTTCCAAAGGCCTGTTCATCCCTCTCCAGCCACCTTTGCTTCTGGGAATTTCTTTTCTGGCTTTTGGTGTTTACTTCTGCTGTAAAAATAAACGAATTTAAGATACAGAGGTACATTATAAAATGGGGTTTTAATTCAGGGCAACATTACATCAAGTTTTGTACATAAATTTGGATAAAATCTTACCTAAACTTATTTTTCCATTAGAAGAAGGCTCAGATCGAGATTGTATAGTATCTAGTGGCTTTCTAGCATTAGATTGTGGCTGTAGATCGGAATTAGGCAATACCAATGGAGGAATACATTCTGAAACTGATCTAGCTGCTCTTTTAGGAATAGGTCGTCGAACCGTGACTTTACTCGATGTCTGAACTTCGTCACAACTCGCCACTGCTTCTTCAGTTGAAATTATTTCTATGTGCAGTATGTCTTTGGCTCTATGAAAAAAAAACATATTAAAACTAGTTATCATCATCATTATTAATATTATTATCAGTTATTAGTTGCAACAAAGTAATATATATCACATAAATATTAAATTGTGGGCTTAAACTCACGAAAGAGTAACTTGTGGTGATGTGTAAGGTACTCCGTTGCGAAATGCCTTTGTTAAAGTAACCGTCTGCCCATTGAGATCGACAATTTGTCCCTGGTAAGTTCCAAGCGATTCGTCACATTTCACTGAGACTGTGCATCCCAGGAATTGTCCAGACATTTTCAATGATCTAAAATGAGGTGGAGTTTAGTGTTTAGAAAGTAATCTACTAATAAAGTAGCGCGATTGAGAGGCTAGAATAATTTTCGAAAGAAGTTAACGCGCGAATCTTTGCATATAACACGATATAATGGATCCTAATAATCGTGGGAAACGAGGAGTGAACTAAAACGGGTTTTTTTGAAAGAGAGAACCCTGAGATATCAGTAAACCGTTCAAATCAAAATTTAAACAGAACGCACATACCGATGGGTGATGCTTGCGTAGTATTAATATATGCTATCAATGTCCGATAATTCTATCAATCGGTGACCCTTGAGCACTTTGAAAAGACGAGAACTTACGTTCTCAGATTCTTTACAACGAGGTACACCCAACACCGGGATTGAACAAATAATAATCACGTTTAACTTAACACTGCAGTTGCCGAGATAGGTTAAAGACCACCATTATTTTACGCCAGGCACGCGCAAATATGCACGCAGATAACTACCGCAGTGACATCTACTTTGCGTGTTAAACGGTCGCTGATGAGCTAGATCGATAGACTAGGAAACGAATGGAAAATTCGATGAACCACTTTTCCATTGGAGAAGTTCCCTATAAAATTCCCTAGAATTTAAAGATGGAGGACTTTTATCGGGTATAATGAGAGGCAAGTATGGAGCTAAAATAGAACCGGACAAAAGAAGTTGAGTGAGCAAGAAACTCGTTGAATCAGTAATGGAGACGAGTAATAACCTTGGTTGTGACACTAAAACACCTGCAATAGCAACTGATTCAATACCCAAAATTTATATGTCAAAATCTAAACGTAAACATGAACGTGCACGTAAAGCCAGGTTCAAGTTACAGGAACAACTTAGAATATATGCAGCAAAGTTATCAGTGCAAAACCCTGAACCGGATTCTGGAAGCACAAGTGAGATGAAGACTCTATCCACAGTGGGAAATGAAAAATACAACATTAAACAGGAATGTAGTCCTTTGACTAGATTATCTTTAGAACAAGATGGCTTAACTATGGCTCAGCACAATAATTTTGGCAAAAAATTAATAGAAGAACTGGCTCCTAAAAAAGCACATTCAGAATCTCATATTGAGTCTGATGAAATTGATTATCAAGGAAGTAAAAATGGTACACAAGCAATATCCGATCAAAAATCCAATGGAACAAATTTAATGACTGTAGAGCCCTCAACATCGACGGAAAAAAATGGTGATCAAAACGCTGAATTACCAAACCTGGTGCCAGATATGTGGGGGGAGGCTGCAGTAAACGCAGAACTGGTACAGGTTGAGCAATCCATTGGCAGATATCTGAAGATAAAATTGTCTGCAATGAAACAAGGATACGAAGGTCTTCTCAAGAAATTCATAGAGGCTGAGGCTTCAATCGAAGGAAGAAGTACAGAACCAGAGGTATCAATTTGCCTTAATGTTTTCCATGAAAAATTAACAATTAGCATTGAAAGTCTCAGAATCCAATGGCCCACTAGTTCTTTTCTTTCTCTATTTTCATTGTACATGGGTGTATATTCTAAAGTTACCCTGCAATGTAAAAAAATACTGATCAATAGGTGCAAATCCCTCTGTTATTGGAATCAGTTTCCAGATTTTTATGTTTATACTGTTCCCATTACAGAGAATATCTACAAACAGCTCAGTACTAAAGCCGATACTGGAATCAGCCGCAAGTAAGACTTCCCTATAAGTCTGAAACGTACACTTTGATCTTCCTTCATCTTTGGAACGGAATTCCTCAATATATTGCAGATGGTAAGTTTACTTTCACGCAAAAATAAATCTATACATTGTTTCTGAATATCAATAAATAATTTGACATGCTTTAATCAGTTCATAGAATTTGAACGACGTCTTGGAGCATCTACCACAGAAGCTACTACTAGTAGTTTGCGAAGAAGAAAAATACCCATTACTTCAGATGAACCGGACGCAACATCTGCACCTGTTCTTAATGTAAAACCTTTCGGTAAACAAAATTTCAGCTCGATTTATTGATTACTTTTTTTTATTCTAACGTGGTTTGATCTTCACCAGTTGCTATATGAGCAGCATTGATACAAATAGAATTGAATCATACTTATTTTGCGAGCCGTCACTCGAAACGAACATTAAAACGATTAAAAATTATTCAATTTTCAGGGATCACAGGCATCGCAGCTGAGAAATTTTTTTAAACAGTGGACTGAAGGCCAGACTTTATGAACTTCGAAAAAAAAAAAGAGAAATCCTAGATGAGCCAAAATATTAATATAATATATAATTTAATCATTTTATCCCTTAATCAAATAACTTATTCATTATAAAAGTGGAATCATTTGAAGGAACGTAAAATTATTTCACAAACATGTCTATTTATTGAATAAAGTGATACTTTTTGTTACAAATGGTAACGCTGGTTTTAAATTTGCAGTATTCAATGCAGCCCGCCAGGTTTTCGGCGTATGCGAAGGTATTCATTGCGTCATATGTGTGTAGTATTGACCTCCACATAGTTAGCCCCTCATCTGCTCGGAATTAATTAATTGGCTTTGCAATTATTTGACGATCGTTTGATCGTGAATGATGGACTAATCCGGACGTATGACGGTAATCTGTTGATTAGAAAACAATTTTCTTTAAATAGCCTAGGGAATTTTTTTAGTTAGCCCCCCGATTGTGTTACTTTTGTTCCATTTTAACGTTAATCGATGTAGAATCGTTTGTTGGTCATTAATGGACCACTCAATTCATAAGGAAAATTTGGATATTTGCCCAATATTCGCAGAAGGAATAAAAGAAAAACAAAATGCAAACTGAATATCTAATATCGTATAGCTCTATGATCCAGAATGAGCAGAATTAAATTTTATCGAAATTTATAGTCGTATAGTTGTATTTTGCAAAATAAACGGGTAGTCGTGCCTTTTGTACAAGTTTTTGTAAGTTTGCCATCAGTCAGTCCATATAATTAATTTTCAATTCGTTGACTATCGGATATTTGACTACTCGCTAAGAAGCATATATTTTTTATTATGTTGATTCAATACATAGACTATTCCGATTTTCGGACAACCTCTCTACCTTCGGAGTATTTCTATCGATCTAAAGAGTGGGGAAAGCGGGGTTCGAGAGTATATTAGCTGCCAGTCGTTTGTCAGCATTGCAGCGTGCAGCACCACGTCTGACGTCAGAGATTTATAACGCGACTACAACACATGTGTTGATATAGCAGTCGCGCGAGATACCGTTATTACCGGCAAAAGTAATTTGTCACTTCGACTGCGAGATGGCGATACCATTTGATTCATAATTCATTCATTCATTCTTTTCAGACCCCGTTGGTGGGGAGAGCAACGACCTTGAACTTGAATACAGTAGCGGTACGTGCTCTTGCGGGGTCAGTGGCCCTCGTGGCGTCAAAGAGTCAACATGAGGCCTGTGTTAACGAATCCAACATGAATACTTCGAACAGATATTGATATTATAACACCCGTTCTTCTATTATAGATGAATCAACTTTAGTCCACAGTCCGAACATATTCATCCGGTACGAATTGAAGTTCCCATTTCGACGAACTAGTGCATATTGAACTTAGTCTTTGTAAAATTAGTTGTATTGAGTATATTATTAAAGTAAGAAAGTAGTTTATAGATATATTGAGATAACTTGTATGTCAAGAGGCAAACAAAGAAACTCTATCAATTACCATGGGTACATATTTATTTGTAAGAAACAATTACAAGTTGCCTTATTTCAAACTGTCCCCAGTCCTTGCAATAAAGACGTATACGTCTGTACAATTGCATGCATGTAACTGAAAACTCTTTCCCGCCAAAAATTTCAGCACACCTCCTCGGTTCAGATGTTCTCCTGATACCAGGAGCGATTTTTCGACTTAAAATTTCAAAAATTCCAATTTTCGTAAGCTAATCAGAGATACAGAGAGACACATCGATGGGAATGCATGCCTGCTGAGACACATGCTCCTGATTTTTCCCGCCAAAAATTTTAGCACACCTCCTCGGTTCAGATGTTCTCCTGATACCAGGAGCAATTTTTCGACTTAAAATTTCAAAAATTCCAATTTTCGTAAGCTAATCAGAGATACAGAGAGACACATCGATGGGAATGCATGCCTGCTGAGACACATGCTCCTGGTTTTTCCCGCCAAAAATTTCAGCACACCTCCTCGGTTCAGATGTTTTCCTGATACCAGGAGCAATTTTTCGACTTAAAATTTCAAAAATTCCAATTTTCGTAAGCTAATCAGAGATACAGAGAGACACATCGATGGGAATGCATGCCTGCTGAGACACATGCTCCTGATTTTTCCCGCCAAAAATTTTAGCACACCTCCTCGGTTCAGATGTTCTCCTGATACCAGGAGCAATTTTTCGACTTAAAATTTCAAAAATTCCAATTTTCGTAAGCTAATCAGAGATACAGAGAGACACATCGATGCGAATGCATGCCTGCTGAGACACATGCTCCTGATTTTTCCCGCCAAAAATTTTAGCACACCTCCTCGGTTCAGATGTTCTCCTGATACCAGGAGCAATTTTTCGACTTAGAATTTCAAAAATTCCAATTTTCGTAAGCTAATCAGAGATACAGAGAGACACATCGATGCGAATGCATGCCTGCTGAGACACATGCTCCTGATTTTTCCCGCCAAAAATTTTAGCACACCTCCTCGGTTCAGATGTTCTCCTGATACCAGGAGCAATTTTTCGACTTAAAATTTCAAAAACTCTGAATTTCGTAAGCTAATCAGAGATACAGAGAGACACATCGATGCGAATGCATGCCTGCTGAGACACATGCTCCTGGTTTTTCCCGCCAAAAATTTCAGCACACCTCCTCGGCTCAGATGTTCTCCTAATACCAGGAGCAATTTTCGTCTTAAGATTTCAAAAATTGCAAGTTTGCAGGGACGGGGGATAGTTTGAAATAAAGCAACTTGTAATTGTTTCATAAAAATAAATATGTACCCATCGCAATTGATAGAGTTTCTTTATTTGCTTCTTGACATACAAGTTATCTTAATATATTTATAAGTACATTTTACTACAATAATATACCTAATACAACTAATTTTACAAAGACTAAGTTCAATATGCACTCGTTCGTTGCAATGGGAACTTCAATCTGGTGTCCGCTGAAATTTTTTCCCGCCAAAAATTTGGCACACCTCCTCAGCTCAGATGTTCTCCTGATACCAGGAGCAATTTTTGTCTTAAGATTTAAAAAATTCCAATTTTCGTAAGCTAATCAGAGATACAGAGACACACATCGATGCGAATGCATGCCTGCTGAGACACATGCTCCTGGTTTTTCCCGCCAAAAATTTTAGCACACCTCCTCGGTTCAGATGTTCTCCTGATACCAGAAGCAATTTTTCGACTGAAACTTTCGCAAACTCTGAAAATTGCTAGTGTATGTATGTATGTATGTGTACATGCTTAGTTGAAACATCACGATGAAACTGTACTTATTGTACATTCGTTATTTCCATATTTATTTATTACAGAAATCTTGCTTATAGTTTGACAAAAAAGTAAATCTATTATTACTATTATAATTTCATCTTCTGATACCCCGATCCTGTGAATATCAATCATACGTAAGTATAATATTCATTCTTGTCCTAGAATAAAGTTTAATTGAGACGTGGCTTACAGCTTATCTGCTTTCAAACTCATTAAAGCTCTCATTAAACTTTAGCTACGTATTATAGATTCTCAATATCAGGATAATGCGCTTAATCAGCTGCGGAATCGTTAATATTAAGGAATGAAATTTTATTCAAACATCTTACGAGGATAATTAATTCATAAGCATTACGATGCGGATAATTCAAATAGATTGCCGCCCGAAATTAGTTTACGGGGTGAAAGATGGTAGCGCCATCTAGGATAGATGTGATAACTACGTGCACCATGTTGCAGGCAACCCGTGCTACATTCCTGTCATACGGGTTGCCTGCAACATGGTGCCCGTAGTTGTTACGTCTATCAATGTTTATCAACTAATTATCCTCGTAAGATTTCTGAGTAAAATTTCATTCCCCGATATTAACGATTCCGCAGTTGATTAAGTGCATTTTCTCAATATAGAGAAACTGTAATGCGTAGCTAAAGCTCAATGAGAACTTTGATGAGTTTGAAAATAGATAAGCTATAAACCACAGCTCAGTTAAACTTTATTTGAGGACAAAAATGAATATTATACTTACCTATGATTTATATTCACAGGGTCAGGGTATCAGAAAATGAAATAATAATAATAATAGATATACTTTTTTCTCAAGCTATAAGCAAGATTTCTGTAATAAATGAATATGGAAATAATAAATATACAATAAGTACAGTTTTATCGTGATGTTTGAACTCACATAAATACATATGCACTTGAATAAAGATTATTATCATTATTATAATATGAAAAATATCAAAATTAAAATCTACAATTTAATTATCCAAAATTATATACATATAAGAAAAATTGATGTGCAATAACAATGCCATTAAAACACCGCACAATAATATTCATTTCATTTTGTACTTTTTTTAGGTTAGTAGTGGCCGGACTGCATACAGATATTGTGCATCTCTGCAGAATACGGTAATATATCGTTAGGTTACTATATAACAATAAATAAATACGTAAATAAATATCTGCTCGGAGTATTCATATTGAATCGCATTGACGCAACCCCCCATGTTGACTGTTTAAAGCCACGTGGGCCACTGAAAATTCTACTGCTGGTAGAGGTAGTCAACTTGCGGTAGAGGTAGTCAACTTGCGGTCGCTGTTCAGTGCTCTGAAATGGTATCGCCATCTCGTGGTCGAAGTGATGAATCTTTTTCCCGGCAGTCATGCTAGATATAGGTCTTACCGCTGGTCGGTCGGTCTTACCGCCTGTTGATAAGACTGGTATCTGGCATAGTATCTTGCAAATCGTGTCACGCGATAAACTCTATACATTTCTACAATTTAGGGTCACTCAACCTGCTACTATATTTTATAATTTCACAGTTTCCGAAGACATGGCTTTATCTAAGACGGCGAAAATTGGCATTGGATGGTAGGTAGGTAGGTAAATGGGCGGATAGATACGTGGTGCATGAAATTGCAAATGTATAATAACGATATTCCAGCCTCTTGCTTGATCATTTATCTTGATACAATCTACTCGGTGTATTATCACTATTAGAGAACATAACCTTAAAAAAATTTGAATATTTAACTCCGCCTATAAAAAGATAATAAACGGCGATGACATGCTCTTTTGTAGCTAAATAAGACATGAATAATATATTGTTGCAGGATATTCGCAGTGTCCGGAGGATTATTTGCTTTCGTTTTGTCTAAAAGATCAATAGACGCTAAACGGTATGAGAGTATGAAAGCAAGAGAACGTGTGCGAAACTCAAACTATATAGACTAACAAGAAAAAAAGAGCAGAAAATAAAGAAATTTATAATATATTGAGCCTGGGCAAAGTTTGGTTTGCATAAACATAACTATGGCTGGTCTACCGCAGCTCGACGAAGAGAAGCTAAAGCTAGTTCAAGATCTAGAAATTGAAATGATGACCGATATGTACAACCGCATGACCTCTGCCTGTCACAAAAAATGCATTCCACCAAAGTACTCAGAACCAGACCTTGGAAAAGGTGAATCGATTTGTTTAGATCGTTGCATTGCTAAATACTTGGATGTCCACGAGAGAATCGGCAAAAAACTAACTCAGATGTCTATGCAAGACGAAGATTTCATGAAGAATAAAATAGCAGAGACTAAAACGGGCTAAAACTTTGTCCTTAGACAACGATTCGAGATCTATTTAGTTCTTTTAGACCAGTCGATTCATGCGGCCAGTAGTTTTGTTAGAAACTTAATTTTTAAAATCAATTATTTATGTTCTAAGTTGTATGTATGTACGTTAGTACCTGTTTCATTGCAATGGGTCCTGAATTCCTTGCAAGTATAACTTGGCACAAATCGGATTGTCTTTGAGTTTTTACATTTTTGTGTATGTAGTATGATTATAGGAAAAACCTTACTTTGCTCCATAGGCTCTTTGTAATTTACGTAGTCTAATTAATTATTGATAATAATCATGTTAATTATCCATTATTGAATAATAACGAACCTTGATTTGTACACCCACTTTCGTGTTATTAATTAAACACTGAATAAAAATCTATATTTCAAATTTTCGGAACATTCTTTCCTCCTCTCTTCATGTAATCATTAAATTAATACCAGTTTTTTTGTTTTTTTCTTTTTTGGAACAGTATATTGATATTCGTAACAACGTGGATACATTTAAAACTACAATTCATTTTTAGACTTGCATGATCCGACTTGGTATTAAAAAATATTGTCTTTGGGATACATGACTGGTCCTAACTTGAAAGGGAGAGCAAACCCATAGTTTAATTTACATGATTTGGATAGTGTAGCCCCTCGAGTCGCTGACAGATATAGACAATTTTCGTTTTTCTTTTTTGTACGGAATTATTTATTAACTAGTGAAATCATTGAATAAAAACGAAAATTAAATTTATGTAGATTATTAATTAAGGTCACCTTGGTCTATAACTGACAATTTCTTTTCATGCTTCTTCTTATCATTGATGAAATAATTTACAAATAACAATCCATGAATCTCCGGCGATGTCTTAATTTCTCACAAATCGATAACATTAAACATATGTAATAACAAATGAAACGTTTACGGAGCTACACCAGACGCTTGGTCAAAAATTATTCTACCGGTTTGCGGCTTGATTCGTGCCCGGTATTTTCAGACTTTAGGGCACCGTTAAGCAGTTGTTTCTTCTTTAGGTGGTTTAGTTACTGCCAAAATTATTGTATGCTGACCCCCGCCTTCTACTTGCACAACTGTGTGCCCTAAAAGGTGCTTTCCTTTAACAAGAACTGGCGTCTCAGCATCCTCCTCTTCCCCAGTTCCCAGCTGACCGCTGCTGCCCATTCCCCAAGCATACAATTCCCCTGAAAATCGACAAAATAATCAATTGTTTATTAAATATAAGTAGATTATCAAATTCCGATATGGAATATTCGATCTTCGTACCCGTGTCAGTTACGGCAAAAGACTGAGCACTCCCCGTTGCGATGTATATGCATTTAAAAGAAGAGAGGGCCGGAATTTGAACAAGTTGCGTAGCATCTGCGCAGTTAGGACCAAGGCCAAGTCTCCCATATTCTTTTCGACCCATAGTGAACACTTTGCCTGTCTCGTCAAGAGCAAGAGTATGATGTTGACCGCTGCTAATATGTCTCCATACCCGACCACCGAAGGTCTTTGAAATTTTTGGGAAAAAATGAACTATGCGTGCATTGAGACCTATGAAAAATTCCAAAAAAATGTTAAAAAGGATACATAGAAACGACGGTTTTGAGAATTAGTAATAAAAAAAGCGGGATTTACCAATCTGGCAGTGATTGTTTAGTCCAAATACGTATATATCTCCCTTGGGGTACTCCTTAGCAAATGTGCAATAACTTCCTGCCCAAATATTCTGAATCAAAAGCTTCGTTGATACTTTGAACCTCACCAACCCTGGTGTAAGTAATGGAACCATCCCGTGCCGGCTGTGTCGATCAGCTGATCTTTCAGCAACTCGTCCAAGCTGGCCCTGTTCCGCACATCCACAGGTGTAAACAAGACCCTTGTCAGTTAACAGGACTAAATGGTCATCTCCTGACGCTATTTTAACAACTTTCACACCTGCCAATACCTCGATGGGAAGTTTTTCATTCCCTTGAGGTGTGAGTCCCATGTTTCCATGCGCATCCTTAGATCATAAATCATGAAAAATGTAATATTAGTTAAGTGGTGATGAAAAGAAGTTTCTAAAACGTTGGAAAAGTAGAAAATACAGCTTAAATACACATGTTAAAATATTAACTAACTCTAAAAGACCCCCAGGCGAATACTCTGCCATCTTCAAGGAGTGCTGCCGAATGAGAATCTCCGGCAGTAATTTGTATAGCATTTGCTGGTAGTTCGACAAATCCAGGAATAGTCTCTGACCCCTCTTTTGAAGTGTCTCTCCCCAGCGCTCCCTCGTCGTTACATCCAAAGGATAAGACTCTGCCATTTTTTGTTAAACACACATTGTGCATTCCTCCTCCAGCTATGCTAACAATGTCATTATATTCGCGAATTGGTGCGGGACGCATTCTTTCAAGTATTTCTTCTCCCAGACCTAGCTGACCGACGTCACCCTGACCAAAACAGAATACAGTACCTCCTCTCTGTAATACTTGAATTTCTGGATTTGGTGAAAATCCTGTAAGATAATTGAACGTAACATGAATGAAAAGGGATTGAAATGCTTTTTTTTAGGTTAGATTCGTCGGAATTTAGTAAAGATAATTCACAGAATATAACAACTGGGCAAGTAATATACTTGCCATTTTTATTTTTTGCTTGTTTAGGTGCGCTAGGACCTGGTGTCGGTGCCGTAGCGGCACGTTTCGTCCCTTTCCTGGGCGGCACTGTAAAAATTTTAGGGTTAGAATTGGGGTTAGATTAGATTCCGCGGACGGTATACTTGACGGAGTACTTCGTAAAATGATAGGTTTTATTCATTTATAATATACGTACTAAATTCCACTACGTCCACTTTGTAATAAATAGTATAAAACACTTATTAACAACTTTCGCGCCAAAACTTGCAATATTGTCGTTGGCTATAGCGTGGCGACAAGACCGACCGTTGCGCAACGCCTTCACGAAGGGCGGGAATAGTCGGCAAAGCTTCGAGGCTCGACGGGCGGGGGGACAGAGAAGCACAACGGCCGGTCGGTCGGGTTTAAAAACTTTTAAACACGTAACATCTGTCGCCCTCTATGGGCGAGCCCTTCATCAATAAATTTCATAAAGCCTTGGTTTTTCCATTGTTAAAAATGGGCCAATCAGAGCCGGGTGAATGAGGGATTACAATTTGTAATTCGTATGATGGACCTAACCTAGAAGCTATGACTATTTGTTTATTTATTTTTTTCTGAATAGTTTAGAGTCAATTTAAGTGGGTTAATTAACCGCGTTAATGTATCTTTCAAAAAATATTCTCTTAGAGGCCGATGAATTCTAACATACATTCCGAACTGATACTCAAGTCTGAGGACGAGGAGATCGAACGACGAAACGAACTCGATGAGGACAAACTCCTGAATGACGATATTAAATGCAAGAAAGAACAAGTACTAGGAATTTTACCTAGACCGCTTGTATGTAAGCCGGAAAATATCAGTGTTGATTGTAAAACTGAACCCATAGAAACTAAGTGGCATTGGGCACCAGGTGCTTGGCAGGATGCTACCAGGACTAGCGCCTTTCAACCTTACAAGGTTTGTATTTACATAAATTGAAAACAATTAAATTAATTTATCTCTCATTATGCTCATTTGTTACTTTTTTGGTCATAATATTTGTCTTTCTATTGCATAAAGTTCATAAGATTCTATTTAATTTCATTCTGCTTTCCCAGTTTTCGTAAAATAAACGGAATTGTTCAAAAGATGCTGCTATCCATTGTGCCTCAAAGTAGTTAATTATTCATTTGTTACACTTACCTCCCTATAGCCACCGACGTTGTTGACTAATCTACAAAGAGGCAACACTCAGACAGAGATCCCTCAGTTATACGAAGGAAACGGAGTTACTTTTCACACTCTAGCTGGTCAAGGAGAACTTACTCCAAACGACTTACAGCCAGGTGTTTTATTTATTTATAATTAATGTTATTCATGTATGATTATCAAGTATCTATGTTGTAATGCCTGAAAATGAGGATTTACTTCCACTTTCGTCCGTTTTTTTACCAATTTAACAATTATTTCATTATTTTTAAAGGAAATGTTGATATCCCGGATGAAAAAGGACTAACAGGTTTAATGTGGGCAGCTGGATATGGGCAATTGGGAAGTGCAAGACAGCTGCTAAACGCTGGTGCAGACAAGAACTATCGAGGTTTAAACGGAGAAACTCCATTGCATCTAGCAGCGGCTTATGGGCACCATGATTTAGTGAAACTTTTATTGAATCATGGTTCTCGACCTGATCCAATTGACGAAGTAATTTATTTTAGTTTAGAAGAGATTTTAGATAAAGTAAAATCCATCTTCTGTTCCTAAAGTTCGTATTGTAAAGCCTGGATATCTTTCAGGAAGGCAATACTCCACTGATTTACGGAGCTAAAGGTGATCATCCTCACGTTTGTCACGAACTTTTATCACGAGGGGCTGATATAACACATAGAAATGTTCACAATGTAACTGCCTATCAAGCCGCATTATCAAATAACGCGACTACGGGTGAGATTATTGCATGCCATGATATAATGATTGATAGAATATAATGAAAAATGAATTTCTTCTTCAATATCTAATGCTAAGCATCTATTCAAAAATTTGAAGCATTTTGTTTTCTTTTTTTTTTACAGCTAAAGCAGTAATAGAAAATTATCTAATGCACCAATTGATGAGCTTGCCACCTGACGTACCGAATTTGTGAGCTTTATCTTCAAAGACGGAAGAAGAGATATCGGTGTTTTATATCATAAAACAACATTGTTTAACTTTAAATCCGCGGTTTTGAACATCGGCTAATTTTTAGACATCGAAATAACGGACGGTGACTAGTTTTAGATTGTTTTATTGTTATACTTTGTCTGTAATTAGTGATAATTTATTAAAATATATCGTGCCCGTATAAGGAATGTCACGTTGATCATGAAAATCATTTATTTCTACAATATTATACTTCACACTGCATTAAGGGACAACAATGTTTTGGCTAGCGGCGAAAAAAAAAAAAAAAAACTTCCAGTTGATAGGAAGAAAAAGTTTTAAATAAACCTCTGCCACCGACTTATAAAGTAATTTTCAACTTTTACTTTTTAATTCAACCGCTCGGTGTGCCGCAACTCTTCTTTTTATCTATTTATTAATGTAGTAATATAATATTAAAAATCTTGATTATCGCACGGATAATATAGAGTTCCTGAATTTGTACACGTAAAATGAATGCTTTCAGAAAGAAAGGAAAAGAATAGACCAAAGGTATCTCAATAAAAAAAAAAAAAAAAAATAAAGAGAATACTGATACAAAATAAAGAAGGAAAGAAATCGCGCGCAGTTAATCAAAGTCTGGCACACCTCGTTATTAGTTTTGTACACGCGCACGAAGTTTATTCGATACGATAATTAAATCGGTTCAATTACTATAAACAATTCTTCTGATTAGCTTTCGCTTAATATTTTAACGATCTTTAAACTATTTCCTTATGGCTTTAAACAATTTCATAATTTTCAGTAAAGAATACCGTGTCCACGGAATGTTTGACGGGACTGTCGTCCTCTACCAGAAGTACATCGTTGACCTGTAACAAATTAAAAGAGACAAAAATTAATTAAATTCCCAGAATTGCCGAATATGAAAACAAAAAATTACGGAACAAAAAATTTGAATGCTTGCCTTAATATTTGCGTAAGACGTTTTTGAAGAAAAGGAGATTTGAAGGGGGAAAAAATCTGCGGGTGTAGCAGCTTGAACCGAAAATTCCATCGACCCAGATTTAGTTGAAGCATCAACCAATGGCAATGACCATACGAGCATATTTCTTCGCGCTTCATGTGTGTATTGTCCATCAAATTCTCCTACTACCAAAGTGCCTCCCATTGGCAAAGGGATATTTATTTGCACGTCGTTAAGCTCGAGATTATCCTGTTCCAATTCGTATTCAATATTCACGTCACAGTCACCTTCGCCGTTTTCTGATGGCCAGCAATTTACTGCAAAGGAATAAAGAGCACAGTAAGAGATTTATTACTCATTTTTATCAGGTAAAAATGAAACAACTCTGGGTTTTAGATTCATTGCGTTATTTTTTCAAGACATAATAGGTAGACTAACTGGAAATGGGTAAAGCTGATTCGTCTTGAGCCTGCAAGCGCCATTTCAAAACACCAACATCAGTATTTAAGGGAAATGGCTTGGCTGGATTTTTTAGTCCGATCTGGGACTTGGCTCTGAACAATTCCTTATCAACGTTTGGATGTGTCTGCAGTTGGACACCCCTAGTATCATTGTTCTCTAACTGAACCCGAATGCATCCCCATTTCTCATCTGAGATGTGCAATGTGACTAATCCATGTAGTTCCAAATGTTGAACGCCTCCGTCGCGGCCTACGCGAACTATCAAACGTTCTTCCTGCCTCAGATGCACCCTGTAAAATGTCGAATTATTGTTAATTTCATTAAAGAGAGTGATAAATTTTAATTTGAACAATTTTCGCGATACATACGGTTCCGTATTGATGATTTGGGGCGAAACATGTGAGGTTTTAACCCCTGGAGCAGCCAATGGTGCAGTGCTAACGTTTTCTCCCTCTTCCTTAAGCTGGTCAACAAACGAATCCACGTCGCGCGATTTTCCGGAAAGTTTCATAGCACGGGGACCAGCGGATGTTGGCTTTCTGCAGGTAAAACAACCAGTTTAAGTTTAACAAGCAATAAAAATACCAAATATTTGAGGAATTTAGTGCGTTAATTAAACAAAGACGTACTGCGGCGCAGTGTAAGTTGGTTTCACAGGCTCTGGTACGAAATTTGCAGAATCGCCGACAGAAGGACTAGGAGTAAATCCATAGCCACCTCCAAACCCGGGACCCTTGATTCCTCCTTTTTTATTAGCCTCCATTCTCTGCCTCTGAAGTTCCTTAGCTTTTTCTCTCATCTTATTCTTTGCCTCTCTTTCCTGAGTGAGTCTGACCGCTTGGTAGACTTTCTCCTCATGCGAATCCATCTCTACAAAGGTTCTAATTTGCGCTAAGTTAACGCTTTCTCTGTAGCCTAAGGCGACTATTTCATCAAATGCGAATATCAAGTTGAAAGCATTGTCAGCAATTTCAGCCTCCTCCATCGACTTACAGTATTCTGGAATCTAGAGTTAAATAAAATTGAATTAAGCACCTAATAGCTAAGTAGAAAATTTTGTGTTGAAGTTAAACAATGAAAGATAGAAAATCAGGGCTCTTACCACTCTCGCAAAAAGTCTCAACGTTTCCAGATCCTCAAGAATGTTGCTAGCCTTTGTTGTGATAAGAAGCATGTAGAGTTTTTCAAGCGGTTGATAAACATATCGTACAGATTCCGTCTCTACAAATGTGTGTTGTTTTCCAGTGCTCATTAGTTTTGGAAAAGCAGCAAGGAGACCCTCTATCCTCGCTTTTGTCATTTCCACAAATTGGCGGGACACAATAGCTGATAAACGCAAGAAATCAAATTATACTTAACAAAATTACAGCAGAATGAAAGAAATTTGTCTTAAATAAATGATTCTTACTTTTTCCCGACTTTGTACATACTGCAGCAGCGATGAGTACCTGAAAAACGGAGAAAAGGTTTACTAGGTGTGACGTAAGATTAGTTGGTTTGTCAGGTTAGGAGTTTTAATTTTACTGACAGATTACGGGGTAGGGCGATAATTTGGTGAGGAATTATTAGATTTGACAATTTGACATCTGTAGGGGAGTTGATCGTGTTTAGTGACGGATTGCGGCGACGTAAAGATCGAATTATTCGTTATTCCGGAAATGTTTAGTATTTGTTAGATTTTAGTTACAGGATTAAAGCGATTACTTACCATAATGACAGGCGGCTTCTCAACGCCACGGAGAATAGATTTTATTCCTTAATTAAAACCTCGCCGTTTAGGTTTAGGTTGATATCCTGGCAGATATATTCCACATTACACAAAACACGTACCACGTATACGTATCGCGAGTTAATCGAGTGCCATGATCGGCAACTTCGTAAACGTGAAGGAATAGTGATGCCAACTTTTAGAAGCTACGTAAATGTGGTAAACGCTATGTGCATCTAGGTATGTGGTAAGTCAATGGTGAATGAGTGTTTCGTCTAACTTATTCGTTGCGGACCCTACCGGGTGAAAAAAAGTTTCATTTCACATTTTACTCAATTTATATTTTAGGTAGTAGAAGAATAATGAATAGAAAATAATTGGAGAATATTTAGTCTGCGGTAAACATTTATATTATCATTCTGTTAGCTTACAATAAACTTACAATGTTCGTACTCGGAATTTAAAAAACTATTTTTTACAATAAATTATATGTTAGTATTCGAGATTTTTTAAATGTTACAAAAAACAAAAAACAAAAAAAATATATTATTAATTAGATGATAAGCAATTAAATAATATACTATTACTGAAAAGAAATGAAGACCCGGACTACGGAGTAATTATTTTAAAACGAGAGAAATAGATAGATGGACAGAGCGAGAGAGAGAGAGAGAGAAAGTTGATCATTAATAATATATAAAAGCCAATATTATATACTTTATAGATCTGTTTCACACATTTTGTATAAAAAAATAAAATGTAACGATCAATTAGGCAATATACGTATCAATAATAGTGGCTCTCGTTTTCTCTCTGATAAGAAAAGGGAAGCCCGGTGATTAGGAAGAATTAGAGAGACGTTCGTTGTCTTAGCGCCGAGCAAAGTGTTTTCTATAATATTTATCTATATGTATGTATATTATAATATAAATAAGTCCTTATGTTTTATCATACCATATTATAATATAATGTTATCCGTACCGAAAATTAATTCTATACATGTTATTATTAAATACGCCTATACCTATAATGAATAATGATATTTATGATAATCCGCCGCGATTCTTTGTTTTCCTTTCTTTTCTTTTTTGTACAAGTATATACCGAACTAAGCTACTACATTTAATCTATGTATAAGTATATGTATAATATATTCAACTTTACAAATGAAAGCGTTTAACGATCGATATACATGCGCGATATCTTGATACATCAGGTTATTCAATCACTGAAAATTCCGACATTACATTGTATACTGAATAGATCTTAAGAGTTTAGACTTTATAAAGAGCAAGACCTACGATATCTTGTCATCTCATAATAGGCCTTATTGTTATAGACAAGTACGCGGTTAATAATTAAATATTTTGAGCGCTGCTATTTATTTGTCTTGATGGTCTTTAACGCGCGGTTTCTAATTTATCTCGCATGAATCTAATTAAATACATTATATTCGTTAATTTATTGTGAATTTTTTGGCAATATTCACATACTATAATATATGCGACGGCTTAACAATTCTCGGTTGATTATTAGGAATTGGTATTAAATTTCTGACGGAATAACAAGCATATAATACACTTATAATCGAAGAGATTACCATTTCTCATTCACATACATAAGTAAATAAAAAGAAAAGAAAAGACTTAAAATATGCTAAAATAGTGAATTAAATTCCATTCTTAAACCATTTCGCAAAATATTATTTCAATGCCGATTATTAATTGACCATATTCACTATAATATAATTTTAATTTTTTAAATTAACTCATCATTGAAATTTAAATATTCATTAATTATGCGTACGTGCGCGTCAATGTGTTTCGAACGGGCGGACGGACGTGATAGATTATTTCCAACAATAATTACTTAATATAATATCTAATGGAAAAACTAACATAATTTTGATAATGATATATCATCAATCAAAATAGAAGGACGATAGAGTGAAGAATTAATTATGTACGCATTGCGCCGCCCAAAAAAAAAAAAATGAAAAATAATGTAATATAATATTTCACATGCAATGTGCCAATATTGATTCAAAGAAAAAAAAAGAATGAAAAAACAAATGGTTTATGCATAGTATAAAAATTTATTAACAAAAATTATCTCATTCATCCCTCAGAATTTGTCAAAAAATTATTAAGAGAAATTTATTGCACTTGGGAAGAGCCGTAATTTGTATTTATAGAGATAATGTGTACGTATGTAAATGTCACGTTATAAAATAGGAAATAATTTAATCCCCGATAATTTATATAAAATTGATTCAGTACGGAATTTTTGTGTAATATAAATACTTTCCATGAAGGAATAATTTTATCGCAACTTAGTTCCAAAAACTTGGATAAAATAATATAATGAACATTCCTGGATAAGAGTATAGTATAGAAAGGCGGAAGACGCAGCGTTCGAAAACCATGATACAGATTTCGATCAGGCAGTTATAAACACGAATATCAATATGATACGTTAAATTCATACGAGTGTTAAATCACTGGGGATTTGATAGAAGACAGATACGGGATAAAGTACGATCGAACCGCACTCAATCAGCTATAATAATGACCATTGATCAATCATAGTTAATCAGACATTTACCGTACAATTTCATTTAACGTCTCTACGTACAACGTATTATATATATGTATATGAGTGGCTATAAACTGGACGGTGTTTAGCTATCATAAATTCTATGACAAAATAAATTCCACACTATTTCTGCAGCTTTAATAACCTATTTTACAAAAATTTAGCTACCAGTAATAATATCCGGCAAGATAAAAATCGAAGTTTTCAAAACTATAGAAAGATACAAGACCGTCTACTTTATACCACGTATTATTTTTTTTCTTCCTCCGTTTTAAAAACGGACAAAAATTATGACCTAGTCATCATAATAAATATTCTCATTATTACTGTATCTTAATAAGCGCAAAGCATAAAACGCTTTACCATCTATTTACAGTTCGCGCAAATAGATACATGTCTGAGGCTTGCGTTTATTTTCAGCAAAAGCTTCCAAAGATTGGTTTCAGTACAAAGATGCCTCGTCCGCGGAGACGGTCAATTCTTCGTCGCTCCAGTCACTGACACCAAGTCCTACAGAGCCATGAAAACTCTGTGATCTTAGTACATGGCTGTTGAAATAAGGAAGAGTTAAATTACTGGGAAAAGACAAAAGAAAAGAAACACATTAGAATTTATAAAACCTAATCAATCATCATCTTATACCTCGGCGATAAATTTATATTGGGGCTCCTTTTAGTTTGATTAACTTTCCGTCTACCCTCCATTGCTGCCTTCATTGGATCATAGCTCTTCCGACGTTTCCAGTTTTGCATTTCCACTTCCTTAGAGCTTGGAGCTGCTGATTTCTTATTGTCCTTTGCTTTGGATTGAGTGACCTGATAATCAAATAATGTATGAATAATTTATCAACTGCTACTGCAGTTTCTCCCTTGAATCAAGATTTAAGTTGAAAGAAAAACTACTCACTGCATTCAGATTTTTTGGTAACCGAGTGCTGAATCGACCCGAATCTGTTCTAGCAACAACCCTTGTTGTGTCAGGGATTCCTCTACTGTCACGTGGCGAAGATCTTGGTTTTGTCAAGGATGTCACTGTCTTTTTATCTCGAGGTTCTATTCTAGTTTTCCTCAGGCTACTGAAAGGGAAAACAATAGTGAGTTAATGCAACAACTTTAACCACGCTCAGTTTATACAAGAATTTTAAATTTAAGACGAAAGAATACCTAGGGACAACCTTCACATGGTTTGAATTAGCCAAAGGGGATTGAACAATCGCTTGTCTCGGTTCGTCGCTACTTTCTGTGTCGCTTCCTCGGGAAGGATGCAGTGAACCTCTGTGGGCGGGCCGATGCAGACTGCGGCTAGTGTCCTCGTCACTTTCACCTCCAGAATCGACTGGAGGCGGATGGCGGACTATCATACGAGCAGACATTGCGGATACAACGTTTTCGGTCGTTCGTAAATAAGAAGAAGTCTCAAAGTCGCTATCGCTTCCCTAGAAAGTGGAAAAATTGAGTAAAAATTATTAATTACTATTATTTTGCTTTGTATTGTTATCATTCGAAATACCAATTGAGGACTAGATGGTGGAGGAGGTCGAATATATTCATTTGAATCTGAGAATTCGTTGTCATTATCCGACCAGTCTGCAGCGAGTGAAAGAGTTCCTCCTGTGCCGTGAAAACTTGCCGATCTAAGGACTGAGCTTTCACACCTGTAAAGAGAAACAATTATCAACATCTGTGGAAATTTGTACCCCAATTACAGATCAGGGATAGAAATAGCTCACCCGCGAGCGCTGTCCTCTATACTGTGCTGCTTTTTTGACGTATCTAACTTCTTCTTTCCCTGAGCTGCTGCCTTCATGGGATCATAATTCTTCCGTCTTTTCCAATTCTGGAATTCTACTTCCTTTGAGGTGAGAGTAGAGTTGCTTCTGCCCGGTTTCTTGTGGACGTCTTTAGTCGGTTTTTGATTAGGTCGAGAATGCTGTACCTGATAAAATAATCCAAGTTCATACGGATTAAAGTCCTAGGACGTTTTAAATATCAAATATTTCTGATATCAACTTAAGATTCAAGTGTAGAATAGTTCCACCTTACATGATTAACGTTTTTCGGTGTCCTCGTGCTTATTCTACCACTATCAGTTCGCGACATCGATGGAGCTCTAGGTTTCGGTTGTTCTGTCCTCTTGAAAGCCTCTTTACCGCTTGGTACCGCGTTTCCAGCAGATCTCCCGCGATGATAGGTCGAGGTCTGTCTACTTGAGGTTGAAATCTGTCCTCCTCTAGTCTCACTGACTTGTGCCTTTCTTCTTCTCTCCTCTGGAGTTGAACTAGGCGTTGTTTCATACTCACAGTTCAATCTGCGAAAGATTTGAGGGTAAAGTAGTAGAAATGAGGAAAAAGTAGTTTGGAAAAGAATTTTGCCGTTTTAAAAATTGCAGAAGTTTCAGTTTCAATAATATCAATATTGTATTATACATAATAAACAATATCTAATCATTTATCCCTGTACTTCTTACCTAGCTCTTCGTATACTGAATGCCCTGTTTAATTTTATGCCTGAGGATACAGGTGGCACAGGTGATTTTGGTATTGGTTTATCTCCTGCCTCGCTGCTGCTATCAGAAGCGGCAGTAAATTTCCCTGTGATAGTTGCCAGTGCCGTTCTATCATTAAGCGTATTATTGTTATTGCTAAAGCTGCTTCGTCTAGCTAAAAGTAGGCTTGTAACTTGTGGATTTCTGACTGAAGCATTGCTAGATGATCTCTGTATACCCGTACTGCGCCGAGGAACAGGACTATTTTGGTGTAAAACCTGAACAGGAGTAAGAGAAGGCTCTTTACTTCTATCTCGATGATTGAAATCCTCTCTATGACCGTAACTTGCAGTGCTGTTTGACTTCCGCAGCATATAGGGACTGAAATTAGTAAAAAAACCATAAATATAATAACTAGAATTACCCATATTTCTTCTATTTCTTCTAACAATAAAAAAGAGACAAACCTATTCTCTGTACAAGTAAAATAGCCGATATTCTTCGCCTGTAACGGTGTCTTAGCTAAATCGCTGGACCTTGAAGGTGCAATTTCTTTACGTGAAAGAATTGGACTGTTAGTAGTGAGCTTTGCAGTGCTTGTCCTGACTCTAGGTGGGACAGGGCTTGCTGGAAGTACCGAATTCCCATCCAAATAGCTCTTTAAGCTGCTTCTACCGGAGGTACAGTTAGATTCTGCAGTATCAGAGGCATATTCCTTCCTGTCCAGTGAGCTATTGCGTCTCTCAAGCTGAAGGCGAGCCAAAACATGAGTGGGACTTCGAAGAGGTTCTTGTAAAGTAACAATCCGTTCTTTTCTAAGCCTTGCATCTGACCCAGTATAATTTCTAGCGCTACGTCTACCATCGGATATACTATTTCTAGCAAACAAAACGTCCGAGAGACTAGCACGACGTGCTGAACCAATTCGCTGCAAACTTTGGGGCGGTGTGTTGTGGCTTCGGCTTGTATCATCGTCGGATTCACCACCTGAATCTACTAGGACTCTGTCATTGTTTATAGACTGGGTGGTTGTAGTAGTCGCCTTAGCTCGTAGATATGATTCCGTCTCCAAACTGCTATCACTTTGTTCCTGTTAAGGGGATTCATTTTCTTTTGTAGTTTTATGTGGAGATGAATGATTGATATCCATCTTTATCAAATTAGAGGGATTTTGTGGTTTTTAAAAAACACTGAATTAGTCTACCTTTTTTTCTTCGAATATTCTCATTTGGGGTGACATTAAAAACTAGGATTTGTTATTATACTATTTAGTTTTTCTTTTTTGCAGGATTTTTACAGTAATTTAATTTACTAAAAAAAAAAAAAATTGAGAAAAAGTTTTTCAAATTTTTTCCATAGTTTTTAAAAAATGCTTTACGTGAAAAAATAAAAATGAAAAATAAAATTTTCTAAAAATTTTTCAACATTTCGAATTTAAAATATTTTTTTTTATAATTGTTTTCTCAAGTTTTTTAAACAGGCTTCGAATATGAAATACCAACTATTATCTGAAAAAATAAAAATAATTCGAAAATTTCAGAATTTCCAAAAAGTTTTCAACATTGAATTTAAAAAAAAAAAATTAAATTTTGTTTTTCTATTTCAAATTTTTTTTTTCCTAGTTTTTAAAAAATGCTTTCAACTTGAGAATCGTCGATGATAAAGTGAAAAAAAGAATTTCAGAGAAATTTCAGAGAAATTTTTCAACTTCAATTTTTTTTAGAAATTTGTAATTTGTTTTCTATACTTATACTTACTTGACGACCTCTGGAAAGTCTTCGGGATCGGGAATGTATCGGCGAAGGAATTTTGCTCGGACTTTGCGGGCTTTGCGGTGAAATAAGTCCCTTTGATATAATTTCTCTTCCTCCGATTGCAGAGGGTAAAGAATTATGTTCGGCGACCTGAGTCGCCCATTCCGAAATCCAGTTATTGTCTCTCGAAATGCACATCTGTATTAATTATAAGATAAAAAAATAAAAACATTATGCACATATACGTAAATACCTTGTATATAATACATTTTACTGCATATTCTACGAACCTTAAAACTGTGAACGTAAGCCTCTGAAGATTCTTCTTCCGTAACGACACCGACGCTAAATACCCTGTCGATATCCATCCTTGCTTTCTCCTCGTCCGTATAATCCTTGTGTATAGTATAAGTACCAGCTTCACTAACCGCCCCGTCTGAGCCGTCGTCAAAATTGCTTACCTCAAGCGCGTCTAAGTTTGTTTCACCATTCGCTTGATTATCATCATCATCGGCTCTAGATCTAGATCTCCGCGTAGAATTACTTCCCCTATTCGTATTAGAATAATTTCCAAAATTTTCGCACTCCGAACTTTCGCTCGACAATTTTTCCACCTTATTATCAAACTGTCGAGATGATCCTCTGACGTTCGTTATACTCGTTGATACATTACTTCTAATTTTTCTCTCGTATCTATTATCTGCAGATGTAGAAAGGGATCGCGTTGACGAAGATCGATACCTTTCGGTTTCACTCTCGTGCACTAACTCGTATTCCCGATCTTGATCACCCCCATTATGATGCTGAACGCTGGAGTTGTAAGCGGTTATTTTTCGCCTTACATTATTACGATCATCGTCGTATATATTGTTAGCTGGATTGTCAAGATCTAAAGACATATTAACGCGGTTTGTTCTACGCGTGTCTTTTATTGTTGGTTTTATATTATCCGTATATGTTTGATGAGTGCAGTCGGGATTTAATTCACCGCTTATTGATGAGGAATTTTCGGTATAAGAGCGAGACATTATACCGACGTCGTACCGTTCGGGAACTGCTGGCACTTTTGAACTTGATTTTAAACCTACAAAAGAGTATTTAAATATATCTTGGGTATAATTAGACCGCGAATAAATAGTCTTTGTATAGACTGTGTAAAGAGGACTTTATTCTATTTTTATATCCGCTACATCTCGCGGACGTAACTATTTTCCGACACCTGTATATCGTCGCGGATGAAATTGTATTATAGACAATCCGCGCGCAAGTCCGACTCGGCGACAGACGGACAACAGGTATGTCTACTTACATATCTTACTGTACATTATTTTATACCCACGCGCTATGCAATATACGTATATACCTGTATGTGATAAATTTATATATACCGAATACATTGTCGTATATATGTATCTATGCGTGTAATGCTGTTCGAACAGGCGGAACGCGCCGCGCTATAACCCGTCGACGGTATACGAATATCAATAAGGTGTCCATGCGTTGGCCGCACCACCATTCATGGCGAAGATGACTTCATCGTGATTCACGATACTGGACTAAACACGGACGTATATTCAAATGCACACATTCAAACGCGCGATTTTTTTCCCCTGTATTTTATACACAGGTTTACACACATAGGTATATTTAAATTATACAATATGTAGAACACAAATATCCTGATTATATCCACAAATTTTTTTATGTCGCGAATACGAAATATATATTCAAATATGGTAACGTCTACACGTGTTTCTTTGTATTTGTATATTTTATTTATCATCTCAAAAAAATTCTTACCTAATTGTTTAAGTTTTTTGGACAGCTGATCGGCTTTGCGTCTTGTATCGTCCTCCTGATCGCTACTGAAGTATCCTTCAGAATGAGTACTCGGGGCTTTTTGTCGCTGAACAGAATTCGGTGACAATACCGGCCCCTCAGGTAATTGCCTGCTCCTTACTTCAACCTGACAATAATATTTACACCAAGAAGAATAAGGAGAAGAAGAATAATCGTCGATCGTTTTGTGTTCGTTCATATCCTCAAATATTGAAATTTTATTTAATTTATGCGTTCCTTTGTATTACTTTTTACAGATTCAATAATTCGTTACAGATTTTTTTCTTGAAGTTCAAACACTAGGAGATAGACAGAGAGAGAGAGAGAAAGAGAAGGAGAGAGAGTGAAGCTAGAAAGAAAAAGAACGGAAAAAGTAAACATAGTCGGGATGTATTAGGTGGGGGGTAAAGCTGGAAATACTAAACGAATTTCTATATGTAAATTGGTACACGTTACGGTGTAGGATTCCAGTAGGTATATCCATATGTATGTATGCAGCAGCATCATGTGTATTGCATGAAGGAAAGTGCTGCGGCACTTTCATTGCTTTATGACCATCCGCGATGTTATAGTAATAACATGAATAACAGTAAGATACAGATATTGACGATTTGTTGCAGTTTATACAAACACACGTAAATTTTACTTTCAATATAAATCTTACCTTCGATGTTGACAAATTCCTTCTATGTCTCGCGTTGTATCTTTCGAATAGATTTCTATATCGCGCTGTGTCAACCTCCTTTTCATCGTCGAAATTGATCGTGAATGTTAGCGGCTGTTGAGGAGTTACAGGCTCGCTAAATACGTCGTTTTTAGAAACATTCTTCAAAGATTCTTCTTCCTGAACCCTCTTCGACGCTTGTTCATTGTTCTTTGATTCCTCATCGGTGATCGGAATTTTCGTATTTTCGTCTTTGAGTCCCCCGATATTATCCTCGTATTTTTCTATCCCGTCGATATTATCCGGAGAAAGATTTACCCGATCCTGGAGAACATCCTCCTCTTCTTGGAGCTCGTCTTCGTCGGCTGTATCGGAGCACGACGGGGAGGGTCGTAGTTCGCGTAATTCTTCGATCGCGGGGTCGTTTACCTCGGGGTATTCAGACGGTGGATTAGTTTCCTCCGTAGAATCATTGCGATTTTTAGAATCCGAATTAACTTGATCGTCGTTCCAGGTTATAGAAGCTGCAGTTGAAACTGGGCTGTCATCATCATCCCGTTTTAATTTTTCTCCAACCTCCATGGTCATAACCACATTAATGATTCAATAATTATATTCACAAATCTCACAAACCACTGCCACAAATTTTCAAAACACTTGAGCACTACACGCCTTCAGGTCACATCTTTAACTACTAAGATCCCTAATTATAGCTAAATTATCATTTTTCTCAACATTTTCTAACCACATAAGCAACGATAGTGTTCGATGAATACGATGAATCGCCATTGAAGATACGATTGTCATTTGTCAACACTGCCGCCGCCCCCTGATGGCTAATATTCTAAACATATTATTTCAACTCGATGAACAGGTTCAGGGGACTTCTCGCTATTGCTAAAACAGGTAACAGAAGGCCCTCGGTGAATCCACCTGACACACCATCAGCCACAAAGCGTGCACACTTATGTAGACGAGGGATAAGGTTGAGGAAATGGGTCGAGCCTGGTGGTAGTTTTTCGAAGCTACTAGCCCGTCAATGAGAAATCTGTTTAATCGTAGTATTAAATTGTTAATTGTCAGTTTTTCAAGGTAATATTATCCGCTGTACTTCGATGTAGTATAATGCGGTTAAGTGGTTTTTAATTAATGGAAATAATCGTATTACACAACGATACCGTAAACGTTATTCGCGACATTATTCACCGTACTTATAAATTGTTGAAAATAAAATATCGATCTCGTAGTTAAATAAATTAACCTAACAAATCCACGTCCTTCAAAACTTCACTTTTAACTTACTAAAATAAACGCTTTGTGGATGACTATTAGCATGAAAAATTTACACAATATTAAAAAAAGATGATGGAGTTGCAGGAGGCACGACCTCTCATAAGAGACTCTGACCTAACCCTACAACCCCGTAATGCCCCACGCTACAAAGTCTGGCTTCCACTGGCAACCCAACAGGTATTTTTAAATGTCTATATTCATTAGTAAGTGTCATCTTTCTTTGTCTAAGACAAATCTTTTGTCTTGCCTTCATTCAGCTCAGACTTAGAAACCTGATACAAGTTATCGGACACAATTTAAAAGGCGATGAAACAAACGACGGTAGAAAATGGTTCTACTACACTCTCCACAGAACAAACATGTCCTCTCCTTTATACACGAGCGAACCAATTGACAATGCCAGTCCCAAATGGGCGAGCCTTGATGTTCCTGTTCTTCATGCAACTGGGCATTCTGCTGCCAGCGGTGAGCCCTATGGTGTTAGTACTGTGATGAGTAGGAAAATCTTAATACGTTATATAAATGATAGTCTTAGAGATATTTTATTTCTGAATACTTAAACACTTTGAAAATCTTTCACCTTTTCATTTTTAAATCTAGATATTGTTCTGAGACTATGGATGAGAACATTGATCCAAGGTTCTACAACAGATGTAACTATACTGGCAAAAGGATTATCTCTTACTGGTCTGGTTTACCTTGGAACAAAGCTTCCTGGTAACTTGGAAATTATTCTGAGGGATAATTCACTGATATTTCACCTTCAAGGTGGCTATTTTGCCCCACCATGCTGTTGCATTAGTCCTCCAGAACTCAGGAGATATTTACGTGTCAGCATCCAGGCTACGGATGTTAGGGACAGTTATACTGTGAATAAATTATGCAGTTTGCGAAGCAAGATGCAGGCTTTAAGGCAGCAGTCTGAATCAGCTAGAGTATTGAGAGAGAGAATTGCACTCGGTTATGAATCAGAGATCCAAGTTGCTTACCCAAGATCATCACTCAACAGGCTGTTACAGCCTAAACAAGCCAGTAGAGAAAAGAAAACTGAGAGTTTAAGGATAAGGAAAGAACTGGAGGTCGCAAGGTTCAGGACTAAACTACTGGATCAAGAGAGAATCAGGAAAGTTGGAGAGATTAGAATTCTGAGCCAAGTACACGCTGGTATTGTCGAAGAGAACGAAGATCATGGTAAAGAATCTGATTTTTATTCTGATAAAAATGTTCGTCTAAATAGTAATGGAATATATCACTTGCTTATATTTTTCACCCAGGTTCTGATCTAATGGGCAGATACAGGGAGTTGAATAGAGACATCGAACGACTTAGGGAGTGGAGACAAAGTCAGACAGAAACCAGAGAGGCCTATATTCATACAACTACACGGCTCAATCACCGTAGAATGCAGCTCATATCTGAGCTTGGTCTCATCTATCCGATATCTCGAGTACGAAAACGCCTCCCATTTATCTGATAACAGTAGTAACAGTTATAGAATATAGAACATGGCATAACTACTTCATTGCTTCATTAATATTGATAATTCATTATGGCAGATGGACGATGGTGGATTCATGATAAACAACGTCCATTTGCCAGACAGTGAGGATTTGGATTCCTGTAATGATACACAAGTGGCTGTGGCTCTTGGATCAGTTGCTCATACGACGCAAATGATTGCAAGTTTCCTAAATATACCTACAAGATATCCTATTATCCATTGCGCTTCAAGGAGTAAAGCTATCGACCATATCACAGAAAATATACCAGACAAAGATAGACAGTTAGTATTTTGATGAAAGTTTACAGCATTCTCTGTTATAGGAACAATAATCATTCAGCTTTTACTGATCTAGATTTCCCTTGTTCGCTCGAGGAAAGGACAAACTCCAGTTTCACTACGCAGTCTATCTTTTAAATAAAAACATAGCACAGCTGAGGTGGTACTGCGGGCTTCCTACTGTTGATCTTCGAGCTACTCTTCCTAATCTTGCGACTTTAATTAATATTAAACCAAATCCACCGTGAGTATGAAATTTATAGGAAAGGTTATGTTTTAAAATTCGGATAAAATGTTGATCTGTTCGTTTCTTTAGCTTGGATGGATCAAAGAGAACGTTTTCTGGCTCGTCATTAGATACAGATCAAGGGAATGCGGGTAAATACAAACCTCCAGGACCGCCACCACTCCCGACACATCTCCCATTTCAGAAAGTTATATTCGAGAAGTGTCACAAGCAGTCGAGATCAATAGGACGTTGTAAGACTACGAGAAGCTCACTTGGGGCTTCTTTGGATCAAGGATTGAACAATCAGGAGCAATTATCAACTTTGAACAATAAAACTAAGAGGATTTGTAAGTCCGAAGAACGTGCTATAGACGATACTGCTATGTCATTACCGAAAAATAGTCCTACGGACGGCAGCGATGAAACCCTTGATCATCCTGCATTCAAAAGCAATAATATCGATGTCGCAAATTTTTTTCTGAAAAAAAATTCCATCATTACTCCTGTGGAAAGCAATATAGAAATTACCGTTCCCATATCCGTGACAAAGAGAAAAACCGCGGGTGGTTCTGACCCTGTTGAAGGCTCAAGACACAGGAGTTCAAACTCTGTTAGTAGCTGTGAAATGGCACTTTGCACTGGACAGCTTGAGGGCGAGGAATCTAAGTGTGAGCTAGATGGTGATGAGGAAACTTTTGCTAGGGATGATGTGACGACTGGCGGGGGGAATCCAGAAACTAAGGAGGAAAATTCCATAACAGATGGAAATTCTGACTCAAAGGAGAAAGAGCAAAGAGATAATGAACCTGCTTCGGCGTCAATAAACTCCTGTTCTTTTATGGATGATGCGATGGAATATGCCAGTAGAATTATGGAACAGAAACAACGCACGGGATCGGTCTGCAGCTTTCCAGAAGAATATTTAATAGCTGAGAGAATCCCGAGACGAAAAAGATACGACTCTGAATCAAGGTAGCAATAATTTACGGAAAAATTTGTGAGAGTTTTAATCAATGTAAATTTTTCTACAGAGAAGGCGGCCTGGAGACACAGAGGTTCCTTGAGAATTGGCAAAACAGTGGACCAAATGTACACTGTTCGCAAGAGGAACTGCAACATCTCAAATACGATCCTGTTGTAAGTTGCAAATCGTCATAAGGTTTTGTAAAACAAGATACATAATCAGTTAAGGAAATATGATACACATTTTCTTTAGCCTTGATTACTTTCAGCCAAGTAATGGATCTTTGGGCTCGATGCCGATGCCTATATTACGATCTTCGGAAGATGAAACAGAGTCTAGCGACCTGAAGACTTCTTCGGAATACATCGACTCTATCAGAAGAAGTTCGGAAAACGTTTTCGCACGGACAGAAGCATTGGCTAATAAACAGACCAGCTTTAAGGTGATGAAACCGAGGCAGTAAATACAACAGTATAAAAATATGTGTAACGATTTCTGCAAAAATTATTGATTTCAAAAGAAAAAACGGAAAAACAAACAAAAAATTTGTTCATAAAATTTTTTAAACGCACGCCCGCTTGCCATTAAAATAAAAAATGTTATGTAGAATCGTGTTACACCGAAGAAACTCAACAATAATCTGTGATACAGCGAATAATCAAAGCGATATGCGGTCGCATTGGTTGTCAGTTAAGATTAGATTAGGTCTTGAAGATAACGCTAAGATATATTGATTAGGATGAAGTTCCATTCTAATATCACGTTGCTAAAAAATTATTATTGGTAACTAGGTATTTACTATGCCATTTTATGCAACTGCGAGAAAATATCTTGCAAATTTATCCCATCCTGTGCGAAGGATGTTTATTATTATATATGTATGTATAATGAAACACTTTAATTTTAAGTTTAAACGACAGATTACTATCTAGGCCATGTAGACTATCAGGGCTTAAATTTGTAAATTTGTACACAGATAAACCTCTGTGAATGTTAAATTCAACAGAGATTTCTTTCTTGATACAGATATAAACTGCAGTGTATTTACTTAGATTTAAGGATTTAATTATTAGGTACTTCAAAAGCTGAAATATTATGTAATTATCGTGTACATTATATTAAATAATGAAGTTAGTTTATCCGAGAATTTTTATTTATTGCTTATAGTTATGTTTGTTATGAACCTTAAACAATTGTTATAAGCTAAAACTGAAATTAGCAGTCAAAAGAACGTAATACAATTTAAATTAAATGCGAACAAAGATAACACATTACCATTTTCGGCTTGTAATTACTGTATATCATTTCATCATTAAACATCGAGAGTTTTACGATAGGAACAACAAATAGCGACTAGAAAATACGATAGTAAATAATAAATCAACAATCGGTTTGATTTTTAATCGTCGCGGCCTGAGCATTGAATTAAGAAAAATAAACATCATACTAGATAGTAAATATTGTCTTAAATCTATACTTAGTAATAACTTATAGTATATAGCCTTGCAACAAGATCACTTTCATCAGTCAGTAAATAATCACGAGAACAAAAAATTCATGTCCCAAGCCTTACCGCTTGGAACGCATAAAACCAAGGCTTTCTAAATCTAGTCTCTCTCTTTTTTTTTTTTTATACGAACCAAAGTCTACCATTAAAAATATTCATGCAAGTTTGAAATTAAACCGCAATATCTAGGTATTTAACATATCAACTCAGTAGCTATTTCACAGCGATTCTTCCTCTTCAAAAGTACCCGTCAGCTTACTACTGATTGTCCATAAACGATTCGCGACTTCAGGGTCAAACATCTTCTTCGGTTCATAGATCTTGCAGTCTCTGTACATATGCCCGCTCTCATTCTCAAGGGATTCTTCAGTCGCGCAGTGAAGCACAGTCTGGGCACCCTGGAAATAGAAAACAAAGATCAGTATAAGACTTTTCTGAAGAAATGAAAAAATGAATGTATGTACTACATATATTTTTGTAAATATTAAATTAACACACTTGATTTGCGGTGCGAAGAAACATCAATGCAACAGGAGAGAATATAACGTAATGAAACCAGCTGCGTTTAACGCTTCTGAAGAGTCCTGTGTAAGTAAAACCCGGGCAAACAGAATAAACTTGTACACCACTATTTGCTGTTCGCTTTGCAAGTTCCCCAGCAAAAAGGGCATTTGCTAATTTTGAATTACAATAGCCTGGGTTCATTCTCCCTTTAGTTGGCAGTCCCTTTTCTCCATTTAAATTAGTAAAATCTATTTTACCAGACTCCAGAAGCTTAGAAGTGACCACGACGATTCTAAACGAAATTAAACAAAGTTATTGAAATGTAACTTGCTGTAATATTATACATACATATACGTATACAGGGAAACAAGACAAACATATGCACATTATTATCGCAATACTTGCCTGCTAGGCGCGCTTTCCTTCAACCTATCCAAAAGCAGATTTGTTAAGAGAAAGTGACCCAAGTGATTAACTCCGAAATGAATTTCGAAACCTTCTTTAGTCAGCGAACGTTCCTTAATTGGTACGTATACTCCGGCATTATTTATGAGCACATGAATCTCTGGAAAAGTCTTTAATACTTCCAAGGCAAAGTGTTTTATCGAGGCGAAAGACGCCAAGTCAAGTTGCATTGGTATCTGTATAAATAATCAATTTTTGAGTTAATTAATCATTGTCAATGGATTAAATTGACGAAAATATCAATGAAGAATATAGTTCAGCATTGTCAGTCAAAATGTGAGAATAAAATACTTAAAAATTTCTCACCAGCTCTCCGGTTAATATTTCTTTCCGGATTTCAGCTACAGCATTTCTCGCGCTCTGTAGATCCCGACAGGCCATAATTACCCTGGCCTTTCTCCGAGCAAGTTCTCTAACAGTTTCTTTCCCTATTCCAGAGTTAGCTCCGGTAACAAGGAAAACTCGTCCTTGTAAGGGAGTTCGGCTTTGACATCTTCCCCAAGAAGACTCGCGACATTTACGTAAAAGACCCATAACCAGGATAACAGGGAATATCAGATAACACAACGAAGAAACCATCTTAATCAAGTTAAATTTGTTCTTCCGGCGTTTATTATCCAGGTAATCGGCACTTCAACAATCTTCGGTATAAACTTCGCAAAACAGACCTGACCTAACCTAGTACTGACCCTAACCTTAACCTTGAAGAAAGACGCGCGGATGATTCTCCAAAGTCGCAGTTTTATGCACGTCGTAAGAATTTTTTTATCGTTCGAAGTGATGAGTCACTAGTGAGGATTTTTTTACACTTTTTTATGCCTCATGTATTTGCATTCAAGTGCAGTGTTTTTTTGTAATACTGCATCGAAGAGCTGTGTGCTGACTTCAGGATGATAAAAAATAGATGCTGAAGCATATTTTCAGCCCTTCCCATTGGCTACGCGCCGGCTTGGCGCCGGCGACCTAAAGACACGATAATGTGCGATTCTCGAACTGAAGATCTCGATCCCGTGACAATTATCACTATCGATAAGCGTTATGACGTATTTTACTTGTTGTGTATCATTATTATTCTGCATAGTATAGGTATATTGCTATTACACGATGAGTAGCTTATTAAAGTTCAGTTTTTTACGGACAACCGTAAAGCGTAAGCAAATTATGTGTATATCTATGTATTATGTATGTATGTCTCCTTTAGAATTCTTTTCAATTATAAATCCCTGAGCGATCTATTCATTCTTAGTTGAATTGTACTTTGTACTTTAGATTTGATTGTTCCACGTATGTTATATGTATGTATGGGTATGTAAGTGACTAGGAGTTGGCACGTAATTCAAATTTAAATGAATAATTTTTATTATAGATTCGTTAAAAATGTCGACGGCGGCTGGATCTAGCGATTTTAAAACTCTCAATGTTTCGGTACCTAAACCGTTCGTTTATCATGTACAGTTAAACAGACCTAAAAGTCTTAATGCTGTAGACAAACGAATGTGGATGTAGGTATTTTTAATTACCGTAATTATTATTCCTCGAACCAGATTTATTTATTTTCACTTTCACTACAAGATATAAGTTTAAGTGTGCCCTTTTTAAAACAATATGAAAACTTTTTGTCCGATAATATAGAGAGATTAAAGAATGTTTTGATGAACTTGGAAGCAATCCAGATTGCAGAGTAGTCCTTCTCTCAGGAGCAGGAAAATTTTTCAACGCAGGTACAACGATAATTATTGAATCAAACGCCAGAAATATACGAAAATTTAGAAAGAAAAAAAAAACTATTCAAGATTTTAATTTTTTAACTATATTTTTATATCCTGTTCTTTTATTATTTTTAGGTATAGATGTCAGTTTGTTAATGAGTTTTGCTCCACAACTTGCCGAATGTCAAGACGTTGCTCAAAAGTGTAAAATGCTCAGAAAAGAAATCACTATGTGTCAAGAATCACTTTCAGCTATTGAATTGGTAATTTTTCTATACTTTATAGAAAAAATTTCCACTGGATAATGCTAGGAATCAACGACTGAAGAATTTTAGGGTCTTTTAAAAGATTTTAAATGATTTTACATGTTTCATGGTATCTTGAAACATTTTTTGATATCAAATTTCAAAAAACATATTATAAAAGAGAAGGTCATTATCCATAATTCGTAAAAATATAGTACGTAAAGTGGCGTAAATCAACGTGCAATAAACTAATCCATAATTGCTAATTCTCATTCCGATTGGCAGTGCTCTAAGCCAGTAGTAGCAGCAGTGCACGGAGGTTGCATAGGAGCAGGAATGGGTATAATAAGTGCCGCAGATATTCGTTACTGTACAAAAGACGCTTGGTTCCAAGTGAAGGAGGTATTGATGGGATTAGCAGCAGACATTGGTACACTCCAGAGAATGCCAAGGGTCATGGGATCCGAGAGTCTAGTCAAAGAGCTCGTTTATACAGCGAGAAAGTTCCATGCCGATGAAGCTCTGCAGTTTGGATTAGTCAGCAAGATTTATGAGGATCTGGAAAGGTGAATAATAAACAATTAGTATGTATATACATGCCCGTTTCTGAAACTTAATTAAAAAATTTATACATCTAAATATTACATCTAGTCTATTGGCCGGATCCCTTTCACTTGCTGAAGAAATATCTAACAGAAGTCCCGTCGCTGTACAAGGCAGTAAATTAAACCTCAACTATTCAAGGGATCACACTGTCCAGGAGGGACTTGACCAAATTGTAAGTATCTAATTTTTTAAAGATATTAAAAATTTACTGTATCAATTCCTGGGTGCATTCTATTTCAGTTGAAGAAATTGATCCATCTTTAGGAATTCTTTTAAATTCTCACTCGTAGTCGACCTGAAAAAGAGAAAACAATCGAATGAAAAACTGAACCAAAATTTATTTCTAAGTCAAATTTTGATTTCCTATGATTTTTTGCAGTGTATGTATAATCAAGTCATGCTACAGAGTGAAGATCTCGTTACTTCCGTCGTTGCACAGGCTAGTAAAAGCGGAGAAGCGCCTGTATATTCAAAGCTATAAAAACTCAGCCTTTGTTTACCGTAGTTTTGAATTATAAAACCGTATTTATCAACAATAATTAGTAGCTATTTGGCAACAGAGATTTTTATTGTTATATCAGTATATCAAAGTATCAATTTTGTATATCTATTTTTTAAGTAAAAATGTTTTCAATAATGAAAAAGTATAATTGACAATATAATCAAAGGTTTCATTCCCTATCCAAACTACCCTTGTAAATTAGTTATTTTCAATTATCTCTCAGCGTGGCATGGAGGTATCAAAAAGACTGCCCAGACCCCGTTTCTTGGGCATTGCTGCGAGCCGATCAGCCTCGATTTTCTCAGCAACTTTGTAAACATTTGCATCTGACGGAAATTTGACCTAAGCAAAGGGTAAATCCCCAGTTTTTAAAATCTACGGAGTCTATTATAAATGATCCTGAGCTTCTGGACTTGGCAATGACTTCTGGAGGAGTAAGATACACTTACAATAAGCAAGTTAATGAAATGCTCATAATTTATTCTATTCGTAGCTGGATCACAAGCCACAAACATCATCTCATTCACTTCGTCTTGAGTGTAAGGCTCCCCTAATTCCATCAATGCTTTAGCCAAATCATCCTTCATTATATAGCCGCGATTTTCAGGATCAAAAAGCTGAAAAGCTTTCAACAATTCTTCCGGCTCTGCAGGTTTTAGTCTGTAAATAAGTTTAAAATTGTTTTGGGAGGTCTTTTAGCTCATTGCATCAACTTTTATCTTCTTGACTGCGCAGTGTCTCTTATTCTTAATATTTATGGTTATTTATTGGAATTCAAGTCTCACTTGTGTTCGTTAATCGTTTTGGTCATGTATTCAACAAATCTGTCTTGCGAAACGGAATTATTTTCCACATCCTCAAGTTGGACTTGAATTTCTTGCAGCTCTGCTTCGGTCATAACACATCCTGCGATCGATGAATAAATTTATTTTAATCGTAAATATTTATAACAAGATATGATTGATTTTATATTTTGTTGATTCATACCTAGCGATCTTATCATCGTTCCTAAATCCCTGACATCAACCTCCTGAATTCTGGCGGTATCAAATACATCAAACGCGTTGTGTATCAGCTTTTCCAATATACTTGGACCTGAGTGTAAGAGATGTGCGTAGTAACTATTTGCGTGATTGGGAAGGGATTCTAAAGACGAAACTCACCCTCTGAGCTCGACAAAGATCTGCCTCGTCTCATCATTGAACTTCTACGTCGTACGTCAGTAATTTGTTGTTGCGCCATATTGACCAAATAAAACTACCCTTAACAACTGCAGTCACTGTTATTTCGTCATTCATAAATTTGATTTAGGTGTGATATGCACCGAAAATTCATGGAATTGTTTAACGATTTGAGGAATTCCTAACCCAAAATAAGTTTATTTATTTCTTTCTTCTGTCATTCGATTTATTTCATAACCTACTAGAGTTTGAATCTGAATGTAACACCGCCGATAGAAAGATTCCTACATTGACCAATGAACGAACTAGTCCAGATCGTAATCAACCAATAATAATTGTTTTCGTTTAGAGATGTCAAGTAAAATGATGTTTCTAATTGGTTTACGGAATGGCGTCATTTCGAATTCGCGTTTAGCGGACGAATCATGAGTCTCGTATCATGCAACGTATTGTTTGCAATCAAGCCGCCATATTGCGAACGCAGCGCGGGTCACCGTCGCGTGTATGGCCCATTCCATTCGTAAGAATTTTAGTCGGGTAAATAGTGCGCGTGGTTTGTTGTTAAATAAATAAAATCCACCGCCATGGATCCAGCTAAATTAAAGGTGGTCGAGCTTAGGGCCGAGCTCTCTCATCGCGGCCTAGAAACCAAAGGAAATAAAGCTGTCCTTGTCGAACGACTACGCAAGGCTTTGGAGGAAGAGAACGGAGATGGTAAGAAAACATTTCGCATTTTATACTCGCCGGGATTATTCCCCTTATCTATCACACTCCAGTATTTATATTGCGAACAAGCACCGCACCAATTACCCGATTCAAAACTTCAAAGGAACCGCTTTAATTTCCGATCTGAAAATCCCAACCTATTCGCAACCTGTTTAGAAGCGCCTTGCGTTTTCCTCGATTACCGGAAGCTCCGGGACTCGAATAATCTTAATTTCTAGCTTTCTATTCGCTATTAGATATTTAGTTTTCATTTTTCGCATTCAAGCTATCGAAGAAACTTCCATTCTTGATACAAGTACAGAGGAGGGTGCGGATACGTCGATAACAGAATCGCACGAGCGATCTCCAGAGCCTCCCAAGCCGCCGCCACAGGCTAAAACACCGGGACGTTCAGCAAGGGGTTCGTCAGTTTCTAGTCCTGTAAAAACACCTTCAAGGGCAGCAGCAAAAGCTGCTGCCGCAGCACTTTCTCCGATAAAACAACCGTCTTCTCCTACCAAAGCTCAGATTACAGATGAGTTAAGAACACCTTCTCCAATTCAAGAGGAACCAGTTTCAGAAGAACCCGAAGCTCCGCCTAGAGCTGCGAGTCCAGAAGCTGCAAAAGACTCTCCTGTAAGATCTCCAAAAAGTAAAACTATTGACGATACTATAGAAAAGACGGAAGATAAACAGGAGGAACATCCCGAAGAAGCTCCTAAAAGTGTTGAAGAAAGTCCGAGAGAAGAGCCTGAAGCCGTTGCTGAAGTTGATCAGAAATCTAATGAGGCAGAGATTTGTACAGAAGATTCGACCAGTCCGCCTGAAGAGGTTGAAGAGGATTTGAGTATGATTGTGGAGGATCAGCCTCAAGAGGAGGAAGCTGAGAAAGAAGAAACTAAAATGACAAAATATGAGGAGGAGCAGAGTTGTGAATTATCCGAAGAACCCGAAGCAGTTAATTCTGTTGGTGGAAATGAGGAGAGGTTAGAGGCTACCAAGGAAGAGGTAACTGTTGAAGAAGAGACAACTGTCAGAGAAGAGGTAACTGTTGAAGAGAAGGAATCTATTAAAAAAGAGGAATCTATTAAAGAAGAGGAATCTGTTAAAGAAGAGGAATCTAACAATGGGGATGAAGGAGCAAAGGAGGAAAAGATGGACGTAGGAGAGAATAACGAGGAGGAAACAGAGAGGAAAGATTCTGATGGTGGTGTTTCTGTTAAAGTTGAATTTGCGAAAGAAGAAAATCCTCCATCGAGAATTTTTAACTCAGAACCAACTGTTCCTGGGGAAGAAGGGCCTGACGAAGAGATATTAGACGAACGTAAAGTCGAAAAAATTGATTATCTTGACTATGACGAGAGGACACCAAAGCGAGAGGATCAGGCAAGTATTTTTTAATACTGAAACAGTTATTGTTAATACTTTTCTATCTTTTACCCAACATTAGATAGATTGAATATTAAATCAACTATACAGCTGTACAATTCATTAATTTCTGGTCATTTGGCTATTCCATTTCTGTTCATGGTCTCTGACTTCATTGATTTCATTGATTTTTGAATGTACTTTCTCATAGGATGTAGAGATGAAAGATTCGAGGAATGAGGAAGATAGCGATAGTGCAAGGGACAGAGATCGCAAAGATCGTAGGGACAGGAAACGCAAAAGGTCAACAAGTCCACAGCAGGAACGGTACAGATCTCCTCCCCCTACAAAACTTGACGATGAACCAGAAATTGATGATGGAATCGTACTACTCTCTTGGTGTAAGCATACACACTAATAAATAACAATATTTTTAACAGGGTTTGTTCATTATCTAAATCTTGGTTGAAATGAATTGAATTTTTTGAAATCATTAATGATTTTGATCAATTTTTATAATAAGATTATGCAAGGGTCTAAAAATCATACATCAAACGATATTATTCGATTATCCAAATGAAAGAAAGAACTCTAATTGTATTAAAAATAATTAGATTAAAATCTGAGACATCTAGCTCACATGGTTTGTTTTTAAAATGAAAACCACGCTTTTTGTTAATCCGGAATTTGTTACTTATGGAATTGAACCTTGATCTGATCACTGTTAATATAATTACAGATGATTCTGATTTAAATCTGATGATCAATAAGGACAATTTCTGTACTGCCACTCCGATGCACAACGATGGATTTGGTTACATTTGGGCTGGCGCAAGAGCATCGTTTGGATTCAGGACAGGAAAATTATACTATGAAACAAAAGTCACAGATAATTGCAGCATAAATTTACAAGATGAAGAAAATCCTCATGTACTACGCGTGGGTTGGTCCGTCGCTGGTACTTCTACACAACTTGGAGAAGAAAAGTTCAGCTATGGATACGGTGGTACAGGAAAAATTTCTACCAACTGTAAATTCCAGGATTATGGAAAACGGTTTGGTAAGGACGACGTAGTTGGCTGTTACGCAGATCTTACGGGAGATACAAATATAGATCTGTCGTTTACCGTCAACGGAGAAGACCAGGGGGTTGCGTTTTCAATTTCCAAGGAGGAGATAGGCGATGTAGCTTTATATCCACATATTTTGACAAAAAACTGTACGTTTGGATGCAATTTTGGACAAGACGAACCCTGGAGCACCACAATTCTTCCTGGGTACATTTCAGTCGGTGAGGTTGACCCCCAGGAAAGAATCTCTGGACCTAGAAGACCGGAAAAAAAAGAGGACTGTGAAATGATACTTATGTGTGGACTTCCTGCTGCTGGTAAAACACAATGGGCTTTGAAATATGCATCTCAACATCCAGAAAAAATGTACAACATATTGGGAACCAATACTCTCATAGAAAAGATGAAGGTGAAGATATTTCATTTACAAATTATGATTTTCTTATTCCAAAAGCCAAAATCCGTAAATTTGAATTACTTGTAGAATTATGTACCAATTTAGTCTTCTTTGAAAGAGTAAATTAATAATGATTGTTAATTTTTTTATCAGGTAATGGGTTTGCCAAGGAAACGGAATTATCATGGGCGCTGGGAACTTCTGATCGACAAATGTACCCGGGCGCTGAACAAACTGCTTGAGATTGCTTCAACGAGGAGACGAAACTACATTTTGGATCAGGTGAGTTCTCTTTCTTTTATTTATTAATTTTAGATCAGCAAGGAATACGCAATCTTTTTTCCTCTTGTTGGTAATAAATCAAATAAACTTGGAGAAGACTTGGAGTCATACACTTTTTCACTGTAAAGCCAAAGTATGTCCAATTTTCTAATCGCCAGGATTCTTTTTTTCACATGAATTCATCGTAGTTTCTCAAATATATTATGTATCAAGTCCTCCAATTTAGCAAATATCGTTATTAAAATCTCATTATCAGCCGAAGTTCACCAAGGTAAAAAATTTGTAAGTAGTTGGGGCTACTCCTTTTTGTTTTTCTTTTATTTGAAGAAAAGTTTCAGCCAGTTTTGATGACGCATTCTATATATACATATATTTCTCTGATCTATTCTTTGTGTCCAAAATTAGTTTTCATTCATATTCTGGACTAGATTGATTGAGCTCAGTTAAATATTTGTATATCGAATGTCATGCAACGTTGATAAAGGTATGGATTATAAATATAAGTTTTTGAAAGCGGTCAAGAACATCTGAATCATTCCTGAAAGGCACGAGGTACGTTTAGAATTATTCTCAAACTAAGCACCAAGACTGACTATGAATAAGAATAAAAGAAATTAGAAACTCAAACTCAAATATCATCGGGCTTATCAAATTATTGAGCATGCTGCAGCAGCATTTTTATTATCTCCTTTTCTATTCTATTCGCTTAACTCACAGTGAGAGAAATCTGTGATAATTGAATGAATAATTAAGCAATCGGTAAAAATATGAAAGTAATGTTGCATCTGGTATACTGAGAGACGTAAGAGGATACTGTTATTCGATTCCTGATGAGGCCCCTGGGTCTCTTTGGTAAGTATTTTGTGTACATATGCACACGTATGTACATAAATTATTTGATAAGTGAATAAAACTGATTTGAGCATAGGTATACACATAAGGAAGAAATAAAGAGCCAAGTTAAGAAGCACCCTGCCTCTTATTTAATGCTAAAAAGGCTAAAATTTCGACTACTAAGCGCGCCCGTTAATGAATCACGAATGAAATCTCATGACATCTATATTTTCTGTGGAACCGATACAGACAAACGTATATCCTACCGCACAAAGGCGCAAAATGAGGCATTTCTACGGGTTTCAACGGAAGGCCGTAGTTGTAGTACCAACGGAAGAAGAATTCAAGTTACGCACTGCTAAACGCGAGGCCATCGAAGGCAAGGATGTTCCTGATTCCGCGGTACTGGAAATGAAAGGTTGGTCCTTATTTTCATCGGGAGTACCCGCGGTATATGATATACTCTCCCGATTATACCCGACAACGTCTCCTACGACATCACAATTGTTGTATACCCTATTATACTACACGTTATTGTCTTATTCAGATTTCCCGAGTTTCGATGACGGCTGAATCCATTTCTTACCTACTTATCACATACTCCCATTCCATATCCTACTTTTATAAAATTCTAAACGAATTTTTTGCAAGTTTGAATGAATTCTGTATCTATTTCTTGTCAAAGCTGTCATTGAAACTCACCAAGCCTGACCTTTGTCTTTCATGTTATCATTTCCGAAAGATATTGTGACAATATGGAAAAAGACTATATCAAGTATTGTTTTTTCCTTTAATATTTTCAGCAAATTTCAGTGCTCCTACGGTAGGCGAGTCTTTTGATTCTGTCGAGTATGTTGAACTGGATGAAGAAGAAGCTAAAAAATTAATAGAAAAGTATAACAAAGAAGGTAAAGAGGCTGGCTTTCCACAACAATTCACCAAACGATCAAGATTCGAAAAAGCAGACAGTCACAGAGATAGCCGTGATTCACGAAGCAGTCGCGATAGCAGGGATAGTCGAGATCATCGAGATCGACGTGGCTGTAAGATTTTATTCAACAAAAAAATCCCATTTCAAATTTCTCACTTGCTTTCATAAGAGCGATTTATCCAGTTTGATCAATTCCATTCCATCAATCAAAAATATCATCCGATTTATACAATTTAATTAACATTAATTAACTTCATCCACAGATCCTGACAGAAATCGTAACATGGGTGGATGGCGCGGTGGAAATAATGGCGGAGGCGGAGGAGGAGGAGGTGGAGGGGGAGGATGGCGTGACAGACCACAACGTGGTGGTGGTGGAGGTGGAAGCAGTGGAGGTAGTGGCAGTGGTGGCAGTAGTGGTGGTGGAGGTCATCCCAGGCATGGAGGAAGTAGTGGAGGTAGTGGATACGGCGCATCTTCTTCTGGGGGAGGCTGGAGAGGAGGTAGAGGTGGACCACCAGTGCCGCCTCACCGTGGTGGAAATGATCGACGTGGTGGAGGAGGAGACAGAAGGCCTACAGGAGGAAATGACCGTAATCGAGGACCTCAGCAAAGGCAAGGAGGAGGCTGGGGCGCCATGGGGTAAATTATAACTTAGAAAAAAAACATCAAACAATATCTTAATTCACAAAGGGGACTAAAAATCACAATAAATTTTTCAAATGATCTCAATTCTGGAGATAAAACGCGAGAAGAAACACAACTTTGTGTTTAAAAGCCATGCAAACTATCTAACAAAAGTTTTTCTTTGGCAGTTATCAAGGCTCACAACAGCAACAAGGTAGCGGTGGATGGGGTCAGCAAGGTGGATGGGCTGGTGGTCAGTCACAACAAGCTGGTTGGGGCCAGCAAGGAGGATGGGGGCAACAGCAATGGGGTGGTTGGAAAGGATTTGGTCAAGGAAGTTATGGTCAAGCTGGCTACAACCAGCAGAATTATGGTAATGGCAATTGGGGCAGCTGGAATCAACAACAGTATTACAATCAATATTGGGGCCAGCAACAACAACAACAATCCGGTCAAACACCTGTTGCTGGTGGTGGACAAGCCGTAAGTATGGTCAATCAACTTACCGGACTTACTACATTCAATTTAATGCGAAGTTTTGAATGAAAAACGATATTTATTTCTTGAAAAAAAAAAAAACTGTATGGTAAAATTGTATCTTTCTAGGCAATAACAACTGGAAATACGAGCACGACGAACGTTTCTACGACAAATACAGCAGGTTACGGATATCCACAAGGATGGCAGGGCTACGCTCAAGCCTACGCTTTTCCCGCGCAGACAACAACGACGAATGCTCAGCAAGCTCAGCAACAAAAGTAGAAAGAATAAAACGTTGAGTCGTATAATGATTAATTTTCTTTACGGGAACGATTATACGATATTTCTTATCATCGTCTCCTTTTTTTTTTTTTTTAATAGTTGACCATTGTACAGCCTATCTGTTTATTATAATGAAAATAAGCAACTATGCACGGATCACTTGGATATATTAACATATCTACTTAGAGATTATCGAGCAAAGGTCAACCGATCGTTGATATTTAACGATCTTTATTTCTCTCTTTCTTTAATTCTTTATTGCTGGTTAAAATGAACCGGGTAGTTTGCGCACGCGTTTTATTCACTATTATTCGATTCAAGTATAGAGGAAGAGAGGGGATGACTGATGTAGTCTCCTCGTATAGATCAGGATCTGTATTTCTTGTCACGTTTAATTATATCTTATCGATTGTTTAACTAATATAAACAGATATTATAGATACATATAAGAAGCCGGAACCATTTATGCGGACATTTTATTCATGCGCAAAGAAGAAAAAATTTTATTTTGAACAAAAATCATCTATATCGTAGACCAAAAGTCATGTTTACGTTTTGAATCATTCCAACAATCTTTCTTATATCGTTTTTCAGGCGCTAAACTACACAATATCGACTTGCTAATATAACAAGAAACGCAAAACAATAAAAAAAAAAAAAAAAGGAAGAAAAAAGGAATAATATTAAACTGCCCGTCTGATACTTGTTGGATGTGATTTCTTACACGATATTTACTTCGATTCTTTGCTAATACGGTATGAGATATACGCACTTTACCTTACCTTACCTTATCTTATCTTACCACAAATTTATAACCATTATACATACAATATGAGTTAAATATCAGTTTTACAGTGTACAATATATTATTATTAAGCATGAGAAGAGAATGATGAATCATTTTCGTAGAGGAGATAAAGGCTGTAATTTCACGAGCGTAAATAATTTGAACGATTGATTTATTGATCTATACACCTATATGGGAGATGGATTTTTGGCTGGCCTTGTTAAAGTTAAATCTCAATTCTATCATTACGATGATTTTGAGGTCGGAAGGGGCCGAGAGGTAGGAGGGGTTAAGGATAAAAATAAAAAGCCCGTGAATTTTACAGCGTCAAGAAGATTACAATTCATCTATTACATTTAGATTTTAAGTAAAACTTTATATATTAATAAGGGTTACAGATGAGTAATCGGATATAAGGATGAGATAAGAGAAATGGATATAAACTGTAATAAAACTAAAAAATTTAAAAAATGAAATAAAAAAATAAAAAACAAAGCGAAAGAGCAAACAAAAAAATAAAAAACTAAATGAATAAATAAAAACGAAAACAAAAATAATAATAATAATAATAATAATAATGAGAAAAATAATGATAAAGAAAAATAAAGAAAAAAAAAAAAATATGCAACATATTTTTTGAAAATAACCATATAAATTTATTTAAATATAAACATAGTATGGGACCCGTTACTATGTTCGAACGTTTGAGATATACTTAAGAGATCGTTTTATAATACCGCGTGAGTATAAGTATAATACACTTTATTCGAAAACTCGGGTTTGAACCTTTTTTTTCTTTTTTTAAATGAAAAATAAAAATAAATATAGTCAAAATTAGTACGTTTAATATAGTAAACCATAGAATTATTATTAGTTATTAAAGTGTACAAATTCATTGACAGAAATAAACACCTTGTCTATTAATATTTATCGCTTCATATTCGTGAGAGATTATTATATATAGGTACCTCATTACCTTTCATGGTTTCCTCAAAATTTTCCTAACTTCAGACGTAATTAGTTTCGTAATAATTTGCATGGAAATATGTTTTTGTTTTTTTTTTTAGCTTATATCAAAAACCTAAACCTTTTATTTCGCATTTCATTAATTAATTTTCTAATTCAAATCCAGATTATGACGCGAAGTATTTCTACCTGGAATAATAGAAAAAAAAATAAACCGGTATTAGAAATTTTGAAATTTTTGACTGAAAAAAAAATTGTCACAAAAAAGAAAAGTAATCAAAATAAATTAACTAGTTAATATTACAAGCTATCTGACCCGAAGAATTAGAGACCCAAATTAATTCAAAATTGTCAAAGGTGCGGGTGGGTCCAAAAAGTGAAGAGAGAGAAAACAAAAAAAAAAAAAAAAACAGGATTTGATCTGTGCGCGGTCTTTCGTAATAGCCGGTTGCTTCAGGCGCGAACAACCCTTGGCACGGTCTTGATTATATTTACATAGGTTCCACACACGCGCAGATTGCGCCGAGGGGTGGGTTGCTTAATTCATGTATATTTATTACAATTAAAAAGAGGATCCTGTGGAACAACAAATGTTGAGTTATCTGCCCAAATGAAGCAGAACCCCTCCTCCCCTCCCCCCCCCCCTCAAAAAAAAAAAAATAAATAAAATAAAATAAATAAATAAAATCGAAAAAGAAAAAGAAACTAAAAGATGCGTCGCATCGCCTGGATCTGTACCACCGTATACCTTCTCATTTCCATAAAGGGTGCATGAAATAGTAAAAAAATAAAAAATAAAAAAAAAAAAGGAAAGAAAGAAAATGATCGTTGTATATTCTTTTCTTTCCGTTTAAATTGCTACAATGCGGGAAATGATGCGGAATCGGATGACACCAAGCCTCTCGAAGATGCATTGTATTGTTGTAAAAGAATGTTTCCGCGGTGGTTTCAAAGTTGTAAGTTGGAACCTTGGTGCAGAAGGTACAACCAGAGACTCGAGTGAGAGGTGGGTTCGGTGGTCGGGGCGGGCACAATATTGATCTGGGGGGTCTTCCCAGGGTGGTGGTGGTCCAGGGGGTGATTCTCTGGTGAGTATGAGGGTGCGAGAGGGCCAGAGAAGAAGGAGGGTGGTGAGGGATGCTGGATGCGTGGTGGTCCAGTTCGCAGCCAGCCACTGAATCGCGTTGGTAGGTCTGGCGGATCTGGCGGATCTGGCGCTGGTCTGGGCTGGTCTGGTAGTGGTGGTACCTGCTACCTGCTACCTACTACCTGGTGCCTCCTGCTGCCTCTGCTACCCCTGGGATCATTATATACGACCTACTACTGTTCAACGGATCAACATTTAACCCGGCGTTTAATAAAAAAAAAGAAATAAAAAAAATAAACAGTAAAAAGAACGAAAATAGATAAACAGATACATATATATATATATATATATACTTATATATAAATCTCTTGCAACGATCATCGACTACAAATATAACCAGGGTGTTAAAAAAAAAAAAAAAAAAAAAGGATCCATAAATACACAAATATATAACACACATATATATACACAGATCTATCCATCCAAGAACGTGAACGTCAAATTTATAAAAAAACTTTTACCAATTTGGCTTGGAGCCCTGGGCGATCCACCACTTTCGGGGTAAAACGAAGAGACCTGTGGGAAACTTGGCTGCTCGACGCGTGACTGGAATTCTTTGAGATACTTATATTGGCACGATGTATTAAATCTCCGTTAGAGATTCGGTTACAGTTTGTATGTATGTATGTACGTAGACTGGTAACAAATGAAGAATTTTAGGAAAAATTTATCAGATTTACAGTGCAGAGGTAACGAAAATCTATCTACGACGATTGGAAATTACCGATAATCTCAGTATAATATAGAGAGATTTTGATATAAAGTGGTTTTCTCTCTGCTTACGATCAACTAAGAACAGCTCCAGATTGTCGCCGAGTGTGAAGAAAAATAAAGGAAAAGAAAGAAGAAGAAGAAGAAGAAGAAGAAGAAGAAGAAGAAGAAGAAGGAAAAGAAATAGAAAAAGGAATCCTTGCTGTGCCTTTGAAAGTACGATTGTATATTCGTAGAATCGTTATAAGAATTTTCCGATAATGTCAGGATAGATTTAAACACGATTCATATCACCTCTTTGTTCAATATGTCGCGTTTCACATCACCGGGCATCTGTCGTCTCTCGTATTTCGAATAAGACATCTAGATGTTTCGAGAGAAAAATATATATATATGTATACGTGATAAGAAATTTGTAGTGGATCATTTTTAAATTCATATTAAGGATGTAGCGGAAGGATTTAACGTGTTGCACATCGCGATGCTGAATATTAGCAACGTTACAGTTTTTATTTTACTTTTTTTTTTAACTTTTTTCCCCCCCTTTTTTTTTTTTACGCGTATATAAACGAAAATTTTTAAGCAAGTACGATAATATGGTATTAAAATGAATCAAGTTACTTTACATAGAAGGCGATTATACAATACTTTTTTTTTTTTTTAAATGTTTTTTTGAACAGTCGGAATCGCTTTGAGTCGTGTGAAAAGGCTTCCTCTTCCCTTAATTCCTCTTTCCATTCTCTTTTTTTTTACTCCTCTGTGTTTCTACGTATAACAAAGAAAGCTAAGTGCGGTTTTTTTGGTCGAGGTCCACAGAGAAACAAGAGCTTGCAATTATGAGAATACAAATCCGGTAGAGACGACGGATGCTTGTTTGAAAATATATTCTCGATTGTCTAAAGCGAATAATTGTTCGGGTTGCAGGGAATTACTGAAGGGTCGTCAGAGTCAAAGGAAGTTTGTGAGACAGACGTCGACGTCATCTATATCATCGCGAAAAAAGGATAAAAAAAAAAAAATAGGAAATAAAAGGAGAGGAGAAAGAGAAGGAGAGAAAGAGAGTGTTTCGTATAGATAAATAAATAAACAAAAATATATAGCGAGAGGATTTTTAACTCGCGGTTGTTATGACGGCCAAATCGGGAGGTCCGGAAGCTAAAGGTCCCAGTAATTAACCCCGCCGTATCGCGGAGGGCATCGTCAAATTGGGTAACCACCGTATCAATGGGAATTTTGCGTTCTTCGTTCACCGTTGAAGATCATGCTATAGTGCAGCGTACTGGTTTACTGGTGCGCAGTTGTGTTATTTCATCATATTACAAAAGCGAGGTGTGCATTAAGTAGTGGTGCGGGAATATTTAAAAATGTCGTCAATCACGCCATCGACAACACATCGATGCGGCTGCCACCAAGGGTTGCAGCTGACGAAGAGATCTTGGATCACGATAGCCTTCCTTCGACTAATTATTCTTCTTGGCATACTGCCTCAAGGTCAGTAAAACTCTTTTATCAATTTTTATTAAGATAAGACACGATTTATTTTTCCTCATACCTTAAAAAAATATAAAACAAAATTAAAACAAATTAAAATTCTCTTTGCGAGAGATTCCTCTCGCGTAAAGTAATTACGATCCTCTTCTCTTCTTTTCTTTTTTATACTCTCTTTTTCTCTCTCTCTCTCTCTCTCTCTTCATTTTCTTTCACCCTGCTGATTTTAAAAGCTTACAATTAATTGTCCTCGTTCTCCCTCGTCACTCGTATGTTTATTTAGGATCGAATCAAAGATGTCGTATTTAGTTTGGGCATTTTCTTTTCCTCTTTTTTATTTTGTTTTTTTTGTTTTTTGTTACCAAAATCTGTGTTCTTCATTTAAAATTGTTAATCAATTGCGAGTAGAGATATATTTTGATAAATTATAATCAGTATTCAAATCTTTATTTTCAAACGAAATTTATCCTAATTTGAAAATTTTGTTAATTATTAGATATAAAAATTATCAGAATTATTTTTTCTAGTGTGTAAAGTTGGCATACGTATAATCGAACTTGAAATCCCCTTCTATCATTCTAAATTGAAACCCCATTACAATAATTTGGAAGTATGTAATAAACACTCCGGGTTACTTCTCTAAATAATATACCTGAATTACCTCGTTCTCATTGACCCACCAGAGACCTCTTACTTTTCAAGTATACCCAAGAATACGACGGTTGGGTTATAGGTATATACCCGCGAGAAAACGAAAAAGAAATAAAGCAAAAAAAAAAAATAAAAAAATAAAAAACCCGTAAAACAAGAAAGGTGTAATTGTTATGGCTGATTTTTACGTAGCACATCTCGTCTTCTTTCACTTAACCATTACATATTTGTGCCTAGATAATTATAGATATGAAAGAAATTAATATAACTATAAGTGTATAAAAAAAAAATCTCCTTTCCTTTGATACGAAGGATTTTATTTCCATGAAACGACGATACCATACGATCCGTAAATTTTTACTATTATTGCTATTATTATTATTGTTATTATTATTATTATTATTATTATTATTATTATTATTATAGTCGAATAAAAGTTTACTTGTATTTCGCCGCCTTATATACCAGTTTCGGAAAAGAATGTCCTGGCGTGTTTCGGAAAAGTTACTCGACCCTTGCTTATACGTCGTAGAAAGTCGTACAGGGTCTACGGGGAGCCGTTTCTTTCAATTATTTCGTGAGTCAGTGGGGATTTCTCGCCATAAAGAAGGCCGTAAGGTCGAAACCGAGGCAGAGGTACATTGGCTAGCTGATAATACGACTCCCTTTTTTTCTATTTCATTTTTTATGAGCTTTGACCGCGTTAACGCGTTCTTACCTGCCCCAACACACCACCTACGCACCTTTAGATATACTTTTTCCTTTTGTATTTTTTTTTTTTTTTTTTTTGATTGTACTGTACAGCTGTACGAGACGGTTGTATGTTGTCATATCTTTCCAACTATACATAGATATACTATATCGGAATCGTTATAATGAGAGATAAAAAAAAAAAAAAAGTTGAAAATAAAAAAAAAAAAAGAAAAAGAAAAAAGTTTTAACACGCGCGGAGGAGGGAAGTTGGTTCATAAATTTAGCCCTCGTTTCCTCTTTCTCATCCGTTTGACAATTTGTAATGGAGTTTACTACTCCCCTGCCTTTACCCCTGCAGACCAGACCTCTTTCCAACCTTTTAACTGAGACTTGGGGGTTTTTATCCGTTGACTAGCCCACTTGGCGGGTCAACCGGGCGAGGCATCTCGCCAAAATTGTTGCTTCAACGACTCTTTATCCTCTACCTCCCCCCCTCCCCCCCCCCCCCCGTTTTCCCCCTTTGTATCCACCACTGCACCCCTTCCCAGACGAGGAACTCGAGGCTTTCAGGCATCCCCGGTTGAGAAACTGAGACCGCTTAAGAGGCACCCGTGTATTATACCGAAGAAATTATATAGGACGGTTGTAATACTGAAAAGTGCATCTCAACTAGACGCCAAAAAATAACCAAAATGTATGTATTTATTGTACATACATTCATACGTATACATAAAGAAAAGAAAAAGTGAAAAAATTTAAGAGCATAATTACGTTTTAGACGATATATTTCAATTTTCAAAATGAATTATTTAGGGATGTATTATTTCGAGTCTTGTTCATCTTGTGAAGAGAATGGTTAATTGACGTTTTCATGATGCATGAAAAGGTGGTGAAAAAAAGTAAACCTTTGCCAACTAGGGGGTAGAACATCTGGATATACCGATCCCCCGACCTACGACCCGCGACGACCGACAGCAGACGACGACGTTGATGTCGACGTCGACGTCGGTAACGCTATTTTATAATTAGGCCCGGCGGCGCGGGTGACGCGTTGCTCTCCTAATTACCTTTCCAACAATCTAGTAGTCGGTGCCACTGGTGGTCTAGCCGCTCGTTGACGGGGGCTTTATTCACTTACCTACCTACCTACCTACCTTTCCGCGTGCCCTTTTCCACCGCACTAATTCTCTCTTTGCTTTTCTCCCTCGCCCGGTGGTTTTCTACCCCCGACTCTTTTATTCTTACAATTTTTTTTTTTTTATTTTTTCTCCTTCTTTCTTTCTTTCGTTACACGCGCTAGAATTAATCCGACACACATAGAAGTAGTACCCTTCTACCTACCTACCTACCTACTTTCTGTTGTACGAAATAAAAACCTGCAAGGTGAACTTTTATCCCAAGAGATTTCGCACAAGGCAACTCTTTTACAGTTTTTATTACTGTTCATATTATTTGTATTGTATTGTAATCGAAAAAGAGAGATCGTGATACGAAGAATGAAACTGAATGTCTGCTTATTCTCTTTTGATTTGTTTTACATACGGATTTAAGAATGGTTAGATAATGGTTAGGCATATTTGGAAGATTTATAGTTATTTATTTATTATTTTTCTCTACCCTTGTACGACTTCCGATCGTTTTTACTGATCGTCACGTTTGTTGGTCGACGGTTTGTTAACTTCATTTGAAATAGGTATACCAGAGTGCTCTTCTTCGTATCAGCTACTTCACTTACTTACCCCTCTCGGGTGGGTACACGATGCATACATACATACATACATAACCAACTCTGTAATATGGCCCATCTCGTACTTGACGAAGCGAATCAATACGCTCGGCCTCTTCGAAACTTTCAACTTCCAACTTCTAACTTCCAACTTCCAACTTCCATCTTCCAAGTTCTCCAAGTGTTTACTCTACAAGCTCGTAAGTATGGTACATACACACATATAAATCAAGGTGTACACAATGTATGTACGATGTTAGTACATACATACATATATACTCCCATAAGGTATGGGTATGCATACTTATACGTATATATATACATACAAACAGAAACACATACTGTAACTATACCGTATAATACATATACGTATAGGTATGCTCGTATATATGTATATATAGGTATGTATGTACACGCACGTGTAGATGCGAAAGTGTCCCGTGGATTCCGCGCAGGTTTCCAACATTTTCGCGCATTCGAAATACTCGCGTGGCTTTGATCATAGGATATATACCTATATAAGGCATATGGCTGATTGGTGGGCGCGCTTGCGCTAAAACTCATTCCCTCAAACCCTCGAAGGGTGGAATATAGGCGGATCGAATATGGAGCAGTGGGTCGGTATGTAGGTATGTATGTCCTTACATACTATGGTGACTTTCGAACCTTACCGCTCGCCGAAGGCAGATCCTTCAAGGCCTTATGTAATTTTATTTATAAAATTTCTATTTTAAATAACGTGTCTGATCACATCGTTGATTCTTACTACTGAAAATCAATCCTTTTTCATATCTGCAGCTCCATTGACGCAGAAAATATGTTAAAAATACGATTTCAGGGATGGGAATGCTCGTTATTTTCAGTACATACATACATACATACATAACTGTCCCAAATATACTGATCTCCCATTGTCAGTGTGCCATTAATTATAATTACTGCGTGCCTGAAGGTGATTTGCAAATTCTTGTTTTATTTTTCTTTGCTTCATGATCCTCGTATTTTTTTTTTTTATACTATGCGGTATGTATATACCTGTGATACATGCTCGAGGGGTATAATCGTGCGTTTCTTTGTCTGATAACGCGGTTTTTGCACGGCGCAGTCACGCCAACGATCAGCCAACCATCCGTTAGTGCGCGGGCGCGCTCGTGTCTCGCTTGGTAGTCAGGAGGGTCGTCGTAGAGGATTGGAATGATTTTATCCTGGATGCTGGAAGAGGATGTACATACGCGGTTTGTGCGCTGCTTGGAAATGATCGGGTAGCGATTTTAAGAGTGCGGCAACTCTCTGGATGAAATTTCGATAAGGGTAGGTTAGGCATATCATGTGGGAATAAACAAATTGAAAAGAAAATAAGATGTATGGAGTACGTCTGGATATGCGTTCGTGAATTGTTCATTCCTTTACGTTTCTTCAGATACAAGTCGACGTTTCGTTTATCGAATTTATCTAGGTATGAATGAGGTAGGAAGGGAGCTGAGAGATAGAAGTCGTATCGAATTCTCCGAGGCGTGAATATCTGGGTTGTTTTCGTCTTTACGCTATCTCGTGATATGAATAAAAAATAAAAATATAAATAAAATAAAAGAAAATGTAAAAATTGGTAACGGTCGACGAGATTGATTTTTTACTCGTCAATGTTCCTTCTCCTTTTACTTTTACTTTTACTTTTACTTTTCCATTTTACTTTACCCTTAACTAACTCTCGCTCCACCGAAAATCGAATGGAGCCTTCTACTACCCCTGCAGTGTACTTTAAGAAATAATTATATACCCATACCTACTCGTGGGAGAAAAAAACAAAGGCAAGGTCACTCGAATATCGGAACAAAAATACCCTCTCACCTTCCGCGTGCGCGGTTACCAAAAGAGTACCAAGAGGAGTACCAAGAGTACCGTCAACGGTACCAGCAGACTCAAAACCTCCGACAGCTCTTCGTTTTTTTTTTTTTTTTTTTTTTCTCTTTTTTTTTTCTTCTGAAGGGCAGAGTACGGGGTGGATGCGAGAGGAGAGACGACGCGAGAAAACCAAAGGTAGATGGGAAGCTTCGAATCGTAAGGGGGACGAGAAGGTAGGTTGGTTGGTTATGTCTCCGAGACCACGTCGAGGCCCGGGGAGAGAATGCAAGGATCGAACGAACGAGGTGGAAGCTGAATGGGCTCGGAGTGTGACTGACGGTTAGCTGGCAAGGGACGAAGAGGTGAGCGCCGAGAGGGAAGAAGAGTGAGAGGACGAGGAATTGAGGGAGGGTTGGAAGAGAGGGACAGAGAGGGCCGCTCTCGACTCGGAGCCAGAAAATTTTCGGGGGTGCCTGTTGCTATGACGACCACCCGGGGCCTTTGGGCGGGCGGTTTTGGTATCCCGTACAGAATACCCATCCACATAGCCACCTCGTCGCGTTTCTCGCGCCACGGTGATTCCCTCATTGTCGTTCATCTGCAGCGTAACAAGAGTCCACCGAAGATTCTTAGGAATCGTTCTTCTGCATATAATTACCCTGACACTCATTGTCAGTATCTGTACGCCACCAGCTACCTGCACTCCGAGACTCTGGTCTCTCGGTTCAGTGATCGACATTTACCAATCAGGGTGTCTCTTGTACGTCTGGAATTTCAGGGATCGTTGAAACAAAGGGATTAGATGGAAATGGTATTAAAAAAAATTAAATAAAAATAAAATCAGGATGAAGCGATGTGACACATAGATCGAGATTTATACTAAATTGATTCAGAGGGTTTCTACAATACCGTGTGATCACGTAGTTCTAAAATTAATTACACCGATATGAGATCACATTTAAAATTAATAAAAAAGAAACCAAAATTCATTCAAGTTTTTCAGCAGGAAAATTTGTATTTGTCTTTTTTTTCACATGTAATCAACACATTAATTAATTTCTTGCATTTTGAAGATACGAAACGGACCGAGAATCGAATGTTATTTTCTAATAAATAAATAACCGAAAATAGGGACTAAATCGCCTTGGCCTTCATTCAAAAAATTTCACTCATGCAGGCTGTCTGTTTCGTTCAAAAGTCAGTTTATTTAAAAAAAATTCAGCCAAATACAGTCAAAAGATTATTTCTTGTCAATGAAAAAATTCTTCTAAAAAATACCGATTTCCAAGAGCATTAGTGCTGCTGATTTCCCAGCTTAAATATATCGACGTAGGACTAACTCTCACTCGGCTTTCAAGTCGATAGGAATCGATAAGCTCTCAAGATCGACTGCTAAAGTATCACAGTATCTATGAGCAGTCTGGGAAAGAGTGACGACCGGCAATATCTGTAGGATATATGCGAGTAGAAGATCGATAGATGGCTAGATCTAGTATATAAATGTGTATAGGGTATGTGCAGGGTGGCACGTAACCGAGCGTTTTCAATTTGCTTCCAATTTGGCATCGCGTGTAGGTAGCTAGACAGGTACATACGTATGTATGTAGGTATCTATCTATCCATGTATGTATGTATGTACGTACGTACATACCTGTATTTGAATTTGTCAAAGTTTTTCATCTTCTTTTTCGGTTTAGTATATAGAGAAGGCAGAGGCTGCAGAGGTTTTCGAATCGATGTAACTAATCCTAGATTTGCCCGGGGCGTTTAATAGCAAAGTTCTAAGCGACGTTACGGTTCTCTGAACCTCAAACCAGAGCACCTTAACCAACATCACCCGTACCCCGCGATGAACTTCTAGGCTGTCCGAAAAAGCGGTACATAATACATATATACATATATATGTGTGTATATATCTGCCGTATCTCAAAGGACGTGATGCCGTTGGATCCTCGATCCCCTTTTCTGAATATATATTTATGTATATATACCAACCTATGCATATACGTGTGTATAAATTGGTATAGATATATATATATATCTATATAGGTATATGTAGTTATATATGGGCTCGTTTGCCTGCCGTCTCTAGCTGCCACCGTCGCAGCTCTTTGCGGGAAAAAGAGGATCATACAAAAGAACACGCGATGCGCAAACACTTGATTCGCTATTTTACCACCCGTATACCCTGGGTTGGCTTGGTGCATTTCTTTGATGGTAATACGAGAGATAAGCCGCTCTCAAAGTCCCTCAAGGAAAAGTTCGCTAACGATATAGGTAGACACGAGGCTTCTTCGTGAGAAAATCATTTTTTTTTTTTTTTTTTTTTTTTTTTTTTTTTTCACTAAATTTTTACGCATATTTACTTTCCATGGGATCATCCGACTATCCCTAATTGGTTTTAGTTCATATCGTTAGTATATGTGTGTAAATAAAATACGCGTATTTTACTCGGACTTATATCTTGCATCGTGGGAAATTTTCCACGGGCAGTTGACCATCTCGACTGGTCTTTAATATTTAATATTTCCTAACGAGAGAACCGCGCAGTGAATATGCTCTGTAGTTACCACTGCATACGAGAACAGGAGGTAGAACAAAAAAGAAAATAAAAATAAAAAAAGAGAGCAAACTACCAAGTCGAGGGTCTAAAACTGCTGAACGTATGTAGGGATGAACTGATAGTTGGAATATCGTGGTCTGTATCGTGATGGGTGTAACTTTGTGAATGTATATAGGTATATATGTCTTTTATCTGGTCATAATCTGCACCGGTGAGAGGAGGCTCGCTCCCTATCTCCTCGATCCCTCAGCAGCCAACTAAAACACGAAGCCAACCGAGGAGGATATTTGACTTGTGGCCGTGTTTGCGGACTCGGGACTGCTGCTCCGTTTAGCTGGAAACGTTTTCGAGGGTCGGATGTTGGTATCTATGTATCTACGTATCTCAAACTAGACGGAATTGTCTTTACAATGAGTTTAAAAAACGTAAAGAAAATCTAATATATCAGATGATTCCCTTTTAATAATTCTGATTATACTTTATTCAACGATTGTACAGTTTAGTTTTTAGACGATGAATGAAACGATTCTATACCGTTTCAATTTTAGCAGTTGAACAATTTTTATTATTATTATTATTATTATTATTATTATTATTATTATTATTATTATTTCAAATTGGAATCTGCAGCAGTTCCAATAGTACGTATAGAGAATACGACAGGCGTCAAACGACTTGCAAGTTTGCATATTGCAAGGTGGTAGGTAAAAGGTGCAGAAGATCATGGCTTACTTTTGCAAACCCGCAGACAGGATATCGAGTGAAAAATTCCAAGAGTATTCTTCGACTATCTGCCAGAACTGTCTTGCCCTTTCAATATCTCGGAACAGCTTTTATATAGGAATGTGAAATAAAATACGAGATTCTGTTGGAGCATGTAGCATGTTCCGTATTTTATATATTCCTGCAGAACAACCTGTCGAGATATATTTTTTGTATTTCTTTCGTAAATACCATCCCAAAAAATTTCAACAATAATTTTAATACAAATTTCAATTTTCTGATATAACTTTTCGACTTGATTATGTCCAGAGCCCAATTGTTGCACGACGATCGTATAAAAACGATTGTCCGGTACAAGAGAGAGAAATAGAGAGAGAGAGAGAGAGAGAGAGAGAGAGAGAGAGAGAGAGAGAGAGAGAGAGAGAGAGAGAGTTACGTCGCAGAAGGTATGCGAGCGTGGCTTCACTGGATCAATGGAGCCCTCGGAGCCTCGCCCGTCGCCGTCGCCGTTGCCGTCGCAGCTCGAAACTCGTGCGAATGAACGACGGTCGTTCCCCATGCCCGGGGAGTTAGGGGAAGCACAGATCTATTGGCTATTTGTAAGCCGAGGATCTCGGGCTTAAAAGAAAGAAAGAAGTAGAAAAAAAAAAAAATTAAAAAAATCCGGCAAAAAAAAAGAAACAGGGGGATGAGCCTACTTGATCCGGAACAAAGTTCGCAGAGGGATAATTAACGCACCCCGAATAGTTTACTTAGTATAGTTATTTTTCAGGTTCAATTTCTGGTTACTGGAAAAAGCTATAAATTTCTCATTGAGGATTTTTCTGATGTAACATTTAACAGGGGGTATGATTTTTATGTTATAGAAGGGCTTGGTGGTTACCATGAAAAACGGCTGCTAAATCATCTCCTAGCTAACTACAACACCTTGGAACGTCCAGTGGCTAACGAAAGCGAGCCTCTGGAGGTAAAGTTTGGATTGACACTGCAGCAGATCATTGACGTGGTAAGTAAGTAAGATTAGAGGGATCATATATCGATCGAAATATTATCTATATATTATATATATATATATATTACATTGCTCTGCAGTGTTATGCGATGTAGATTATACCTATGTCGATATCATCTTGATACATGAATCTGTAACACCGGTATACCCTTAAGTACCCAATGAAACCCGATGGTGAGTCGGACGGAAGTTTATCTCTTATTCATCCGGATGAATGTGCCGGATAATTGGCGAAGGATTACTGAATGTATGTACATACGTCAACGTATGTATGTACATACATACATTACGGTATTAGCTATGAATCAGACTTTCACATACGCAACGAAATGAGCTCGGGAATGGTTTTTTTCTTTATGACTTAATTATATGCAGACGATTTACCTGTACATACAAAAAAAAAAAAAAAAATGATAATAATAATAATTCTGTGTACGTATTGAACGAGGATGTGCAAAGGTAGAGTGATATAGCACCTCAGCCATCCGGTAGGACCATCGTATCCCCCTTTCGCACTAGACTCGTTTCAGGAAGAGAACTGCACGGCTGCACGAATGGGGGGTATGCTCCAAGGCGGTCGACCGGGTCCTTCGAGCTTTACGGTCCTCGGTTAATTACAGCGTCAACAGCAGCCGCAGAGGAATCACGTCATTGCTCATTAATTTTGAGGCGAACCACGGAATCCCGGGCAGGTTATTATACCTGCCTCGGAGGATGTGCTGCACAGAAAGCTGTGGTTTCGTCGGCTATGATATTCTCGCAAGAAAAAAAAATAAAATAATAAATAAATAACGCTGAAGAGGGGAAAAAAAAAATAAATAAATAAAAAAACAAAAATAAAAATATCTCATCAGTCCAACTCATACAGATATTATACATTCGGTGTAAAGATGCTTTTTTTTCTTTCTCTTATTAACTTTCCAAACTTTTTTATATTCCGGATACGTAAAGTTAAAATTTAAAGATGGTATGAATTTGGTGATTAGGATATTAACCGCAGGAGCATACCCCACGATTATCGGTATAATATACCGTAAGGTGTTAATCTTACTTTCTTTTCGGCGTATAGGACGAAAAGAACCAAATACTGACTACGAACGCATGGTTGAACCTGGTAAGTCAGCGTTCCGGTATGAAGACCAACCCTCTATGCACCCTATCGAACTCTTAACGATTTTTTAGTTTTCAATTTTTCTTCAAATAATTATTGATAAAAATTTAACAAAGAAGTCAATATAAAAATTAAAAGGACATAAAAAAAACCAAAATGAATAAGAATAAAAAAAAAAAAATATATAAAAATAAATAATTGTTGTTGTTAATTGTCGTTCTAGTTGTTTCTGTTATTGATGTTGTTGTTGTTGTTGCCATTGTTGTCGTTGTGTTGTGGTCGTTTTTACCACCACTGCCACCACCATCACCACCACCACCACCACCACTACTACTGCTATTAAAATATTAATATTTAACATTAATATACCCATAATGAATATAATTATTTCATTATTGTTAATTTTTTCTTTTTTTTTCTTTTCTTTATATATGTATATTAAATATGTATAATTGTTTTATACATAACAGAGAAAGAGAGAAACGTGTTATATATATAATCAACGAATAAAAAATTTATTAGAGATTTTTTGATTATCTCTTTATTTTTTTTTCGTTTTCGTTTCTTCTTTTAATAAGCGTAATTAAAGTGTAGAGTTCGACAGGGCGTAAGAGGGTACGGTTTAACCGGCATAACGGAACGATTACGAATGATCGTCGATTGAAAATAAATATTGTGTGTTTTAAAAAATATATATATATATATTAAAAAAAAAAACAAAAACAAATAAGCAAATGATTAAAAAAAAAAAAAAAAAAAAACGTAAGTGAATTGTTCGCTTTACCCCGTAATATATATTATATAAATATTGTATATCTATACGCGATGTTCAATTTGATTGAAAATTCAAAAAATCAAAGATACAAGAAGGAACAAAGTCAAAGTTAAAAGTAAAAAAAAAAAAAAGAAAGAAAGAAAATTAATTAAAAAATAATACCGTGCAAAGCGAACTATTGCTATATAATTAATAACGCTTGAATTATTTTGTGTACTTTGGTGTATATCGCACGTGACCTTCGCTCGCCCAGCGTAAATCGATGCCCGACCTTTGTATACCATTTAAAAATTATTGTTATGTAGGTATATAAGTTATTTAATTAATTATATGCTGCGCGCAGGTTGTCTCAGTGATTGAATTTACGTTCATTCGAATATACATATATATATATAATATATTAATCGTTCGAGTTTTAAAAATACACACAGTTTTTATATACCTATAATTATGAATAATAATTAATCATTTAGATAACAAAAAAATCAAAAATTATATATACCTATATATATATAATGAATCAATCGTGCGAAATATCATACGTTCGAAAGTCCGATAATAAATTCAAACCAGACAATCAGTGTACAGCTAATTGGTATATATATATACATAATTCGTTCCCTCTACTCGTCCCTATAGGTATCTTAAATATAATATAATTATTACCGTTTGAATGATAAATAATTAAATATAGCCATAATATTTTTTATCTTTTTTATCTTCTACTATTCCCTAAAAACTAAACAATTAATTAACAATTCAAAGTAAATACTCGTCTCTATACATAAGTATAGGTATAATATAATCATGTGAAAATCTTTAACAAGGGTTTAGTTAGAATATAGAGGGACTGGGTAGGGGGAAGGATAAAATAGGGACTGGGGGGGGGGGTGAAATTCTGTTTTTTTTTCTTCTTTTTCTATAAACACGAAATATACATATACAATTAATATATGTATATCTATATATATATATATATGTGAAAGGAGATGATGATGAAGAGAGAGAGAGAGAGAGAGAAAGAGAGAAATAGAAAAAGGGGGGGGAGAGAGAAAAAGGGCGAAGAACGCGTGCGAGGGTGGGAATGGAGGGTGGGTTTTACCGGAGAGGGAGGAAGGTGGATAAGGGAATTAAAAAAACAAACAAAAAATCACAAACAAAAAAAAAAAAAAATAAGTTCGAGGTCACGTGCCCGGTGCATGTCGTGCAGAGGCCCCTCGGCTAACATCGAAACTCTCCGTTTCTGTTTGTTTTGTGTCTATCAATCGACCAATGTGAACCTCCTCGTCATCGACTTCTTCCCCGTAAAGGACGAGAAGAATCAACTACTTATTACCAATATATGGCTGACCCTGGTAAGTCGCATTATCAACTTATATAGTTAAACAAAAAACAAAAAAAAAAAAAAGCAAAAAAATGAAAAATGAAAAAAAAAAAAAAAAAAAAAACAGAAAAATTAACGCACTCTAATATTTCAATAACGATTAATAATCCGACGCACACACACCCATCGACACACGCACAAACATTATACGTATACACGCGAGGCAGTAGTTGTTACTATTATTATTATTTATTATTTATTATCATTGATATTTTTTGTTCAAATTATTGTTTTATCATTATTATTATTATTATTATTATTATTATTATTATTACATATCATCACCGTATTTTTGAGTATTGAATTGAATTTTATTGGTTATATATTATTATAATATATAATATACATATACCTATTATATAATATAAATATATTGCTGTAATGAATTGACCTTCGCCATGTGATTGAAATGTATATACTATTATACCTGTATAATTGTATCTTATCTTATTATTATCTACTGCTACTATTACAACTACTGCTACTGCTAACTATACTATACTACTACCACTCTACTACTACTACTATAATAACTACTATACCACCACCATTGCTAATCCTTATATACTGTCGTTATGATTATCATAATTATCATTATCGCAATATAATTTTTATCATTTTTATTATCATTATTGTTGAAATATTATATGAAATAATGAAGAGCTAACCTCCTCCACCCTATACCCCCCTTTTTACTTATACGTAGACGTACTTGACTGAAGTAGCTGACAATGAGTATATTGGGATATGATATATATACCTATACCTATATCTAATGATATTTGAAACAAAGATTATATATAGCTTATACCTATGAAATATATATATAAATAAAGTATGCGAAGATACCCCGTAGACGTGTATATATATTATATATATATCTATATATATATAAATATATATAATTTATATGTACACTATAAATCACACTATATACATAAGCACACCGCACAAATATGTATAGAGTATTCCCTTTGACCATCACCAACCCCCCCGTTCGCCATATATATATTATTTATTATTATAATATGTATAGGTATGTATTATAGTCGAGAGCGGTATAGGGTGAGTATAAATTGAAATCGATGTATGTTAAATACATACATTATACATATTATAGATATGAAAGAAATAAAATCAGTTGTTAATCATTGTTTTATATGAAAGTTTATACATCAAGGAACTATCTCGTATATATGTAAACATATATGTATATACCTTTGCATATGTGTATATGTATATGTATATATTATAAACGTTGAGTTAGTCGAGTTGTGCCACGGGGCTCTTATCCGCTGTAAGCCGCTCTTTGACTATTCAACATATCGCCATATGAGGTATAGTTGCGCATATCCCTTGCATAGAGCTGGAAATAATTTATAGGTGAATCAGGCCGTTTGACACCGACGTGGTGAGAGATGTAATTTAATGAGTAGACTGAACGCAACAGGCTGATTAATAAACTAATTCAATTATTATCATTATTGTTAGTATATACATTATATACTTATAATGATATTAGAACCGGGTGCAGGTTTAGGATGAAAAAGAAAGGAGATAGCAAATTTTTTTTTTTGGATGAAAAAAACGAAATAAAGAAAGTTAAGGCGAGAGAAAGATTAAAGAAAAAAAAAAAAAAAAAACTATAAAATGAAAAACAAAAAAAGCTCTTTTACCACGTCGACGTATATCAAACCGGAAGAGATATCTTTGAACACTAACACCCGACGTGGTCTTTCATCTGGCTCTATGATCAACGACGGGTATTGGCAATGCTGCAGTATTACAGAGAATGCAAAACCCCAACCCCTGCCTGCAGTGATTACTCATCTCAAACGACCAATTCCTAAGCTGTATATATTATTTAAACGCTCTAGTATATCTATAAATATATACCTATAAGCCTAACCGTTCGAGAATATCTATTGATCGGTCTATAGGCATACGGATGCGGTAGGAATAGAGTGAAAATAAAACAAAATCAAAAAAAAAAAAAAAAAACATATATAATGTATTAATTGTCTATATATTATTTATCATCAAAATAATTAACGTATCGTTACACCGGCGCGGTATGGACGTGAATTAACTTTAAAGATTTAACTCCAAGCTCCAGTAGTACAACCCACGGTAGGGTCAGCCCGAACGGATTGCCGTAACTTTTTACTCGCATGGATATACTTAGTTCAGATTAAGTTGTTGAACGGTGCGGAGAGTTTATAGAATTACATGGGATAAAAAAGAAGCTATTGTTTTTTTTTTCTCATTCTTTATTTTCCTTCGCAGTTTTTTAGCACGAAAATTTTAAATCGTATTATCGAGGCTGTTTTTTTTTTTTTTTTTTTTATTCTCACTCTAGGTCCTTTCGCGTCTCTTATATACGTATCTCAAGCCCGGGCTCTTTTATCCCGGCTAAATGATTTTTACATCCTTATATAGATTCTCTCTTTTTCTCTATTTGAAATGTTCTTATATTTTTTTTTTTATTTCTCTATCTATATTTCTCTTCCCAGCTCCAATTCTACAATTCTGAATATTTTTTTCAATCTCTCTCTGCACACACACACACACACTCTCTCTCTCTCTCTCTCTCTCTCTCTCTCTCTCTCTCTCTCTCTGTTTCTATATCTCACACTATATGCCCCGATTTTACGTATATATGTATATACCCATGTATACATATACCTATGTATGTATGCCGCGTAGTTTTCAGTTTTGGTTATGGATTAGTTTAGTTAATTTTTTTTTTTTCTTTTTTTTTTTTTTTTTTCTTTCTTACTTACCCCTTTTCCCAACACCCCGAACCGCGGGTGTGCGAGTCCGTTGAGATTACAGGCTGCTCTTTGGCCGAAATTATTAACTTTATTATATAGATAATTAACTGGTTTAATATTAATCGCGTTTCGAATTTAGTAATAATTGCAGAGAGATCCAAATATTTTTTTTAAATCAACGATTAGAAATGAAATTAACGTATAGTCTATATAATTGTTATTTTGATTTTGGTTTTTGATTTTATCGATGTATGTATTATACTTACATACACGGAGATCATTTTTTTTTTTTTTTTTTAAAACGTACTTGTATAGGTATGTTGTCAATTTTACCTGATATTATACATATATACAAATTAGATTATATGTATATATATATACACTATATAAATACATTATGTACACATACATACATATATACATCGTACACCACCACCACCACCACAAAAAAAAAAAAAAAAACTCAAGTCTGTGATTAAAAGCAACTTTTTAAAGAGATCCATGATAAACGAAGATACGTATAAAGAAAACACTTCGACTGGTCTTTCAGGAGTAATTATCATCATAATTGGTACATACCTTTATTATATAAGGTATATATATATATATATATATTATAATTTATATCGTAATAATTAACGACGAAGTTTAGAGATGTGATAAATTGGTTTTGTTAATTTTAATTTTTTATATTTTCTTCTTTAATGAAACGAGATATTGAATAATAGATTATAAATATACTCCTGTAAGGCGTTTGTCGTTTCCTATAAATCAAACAATTCATATGCGACATACCATGTATATAATTCGTACAATATCGTCCAATTGTTTAATAATGTCTATATAATTATTATGACACAATCATGTTTTTTATATGTAAATAGCGAATTATATACTCCCCATAGGAAAAAAGTATATTACGTGATATTCGATTTTCAACGTCTCAATAACCGCGGTAGGTATATATATATACGAATATACCTATAAGTCATGATTTTATATACATTTTATACACCCTCCGTAAGTGAGTCTTAAACAAACCTAATTCATTCATATATTAATTTGTATATTTATTTTATTGGTAAAATTTTTCTAAAAAATGAAAAAACAAATTACTAACGAATTTTTTTCATGATTTTTAACAACGATATTCTGCTCCGAATTTGTGGAATTTGTCTCACGTGCGAATAATCCAAGGCATGTTAGACTCGCGACAATAATTACACGGCCCTCGTTATTACGGGGGTAAATTCTACCTATCTGTATATAATACCTTAATTACGGGATATTTAACCTTCGGATGATAAGCATCATAGATTAAATGAAAATTGCACTTATAGTTGTCTTGCAGCCTCCGGTTCGGCCCATGATCAGAAACAAAAAAAAAAAAAAAAGAATATTGCATTTTTTAAACCCCTGTCCTCCCCCCCCACCCCCAGTTACCAACCTCCGCAGCGCGTAGATTATATAATGTATTTATACGTAGTTAATTGTATGTACCTCGTTATCATGTTCAACTTTCGCTTCCACTTTCAGCTTGATGGCTTTCGCAAGGCTAGATAATAGATATTCTTTTTGTTATTTATTAATTAATATAGCATGTACAGTATGTGTGTGTGTGTGTGTGTGTGTTTTATTTTAATTATTCCATTGAGAAGACTCGGGGTAATTATATAACGGACCTGTTATAACCCTCGAGACTTTTACTAAGAGTGGATAATTCGTGAATTAGTAAATGCGTGCATATCGCTTGTGATAATATGATTAAAGATAATTATATAGTGTGTGCATGACGATGCATCAGATAATTTTTAATTTTTCTATTTGTTATATTTTTTGTTTTCCTATTTTTTTTTTTTTCTCTTTTTTCTATGTCATTACTTTTTTTCAGTTTTACATTCATTTACTTTGCGGCTCATTATATATATATATGTATATATTATATATATGTATATACCATTTTATATTATATTTGACTCTAGTTGTCAGAGGCTTTTCGAATACGAGGACTCGCGAATTAAAACAAGGACACAATGGCCTTTCACATCTCACCTCACTGCACTTCGATACCTCAGAATTCGTCGAGCCACTGCAGCCTGACGCTGAATGATATTGTTGTTGCTTGAACCGTACAGTTTTTATTTTTTATTTTATTTTTTATTTTATTTATTTATTTTTGATTTTTTTTAATAAAAAGAACAAAAAATAACGTTTACTTTTTTTCGGCAAAAGACTTTGACCCGATATTCTTTGTGTCAAAGTTTCGCCTTGTTTTGTGGACATTTTTTTTATTTTTTTGTCTAAAAAAGCTAAAATGAATCGAAATTTTAAATGGGAATAGCGGGTCTTGGTCCACGAATTGCGATATCATTGTTAGACCGTAAAATTTTTTAACACGTATAAGTACTTAATGATTATATTTTTATTTCACGAACAGGAGTGGACCGACTACAATCTACAATGGAACGAAACGGAATACGGCGGTGTAAGGGACCTTAGAATCACACCTAACAAACTCTGGAAACCGGACGTACTCATGTACAACAGGTAACCCTCGTCTACCTTTAGTATTTTCAATCTCTTAATTTTAACATTACAGCATTACATTTTATATAGTGCAAAGTATGTTATAGCCATATTTATATATTTGAGATACCTGTCTAATTATCGATTAATTACAAAATTTTAACATTTTTAAAATTCTTCGTCCGTTTGGAACCACGAGGAAGTACAACTTCCATAAAGTGTATTTTATCTTTCGGGTTTTAATTATAATTGGACGTCGAGATCGACGGATTTAAACTGTTTAGTTAAATTATGAAATCTTATCGTATATGTATATGTAACTATACATATACTTAAGAAAAAAAAAAAAACGAAAAAAAAAAACTAACTAAAAATTGATATTTGTTTAATTTTAATACCAATTCTCATACGACGACATACGATTAGAATGAAATGCAGTAATTAACGTGCTACGGGTATGTAATTATAAATTTACCGAGCATTGTATATCGCATCTTATTTTAAGGTATATTTCGAGAACCCCCTGATGCATGTTAAGATATTTATTTCATTATTTATTTATATCTCGTAAATTGTTTATACTAATTCCAATTTCCACGCTATAGAAATGACCAAAAAGTATATCCAAATATACTCTATATCTATATATATTTTTTTTTTTTTTTTGATTTCTTATATCTTCTCTTATACATATAATATATTAATTATTATCTTATATTTGTGAATATCACCGGGCGATTTGCTTTTATACTTACCCACGTAATATATATACCATCAATATATATATAATCCCTATAGATGAAAAGAAAAAAATCTCCCGTATAAGAGTAATAATTATTGAAACGTGTTCTTAATTTACCTGGATTTTTTTTCTGAAATTAAATCTTAATTTTTTTTTTTTTTCTTTTTGTCTATCATTTTTATTGTATACCTCTGTATACTATTATATCGTATACAATATCGTTTACCGAAAGTCTTTCTTACAGCCTAATATTCTATAAAATTATTGAAAAACGAAAAAAAAAAAAATCTAATCAAATTTATATAACCTTACTAATTTCCTATTTGAAAAAAAAAAAAAAAAAAATAATAATAATTAAATTTCAAACCATCCCCTCCGAGTGTGTGTAAGTGCCTAGATTCGATTGCTAAATGAGTATATTTTCCATATCTATAGAATATTTTTTATTTTTTATTTTTTTTGTCTTTCTTTTTGTGTGTAATCATATCGTAGGAAGTAAAAAATATAGTATTTTGAAAACGTATTTAAATAATTATATATCTATATATTCGTCACGAATCTAGTTGCGCTGAAACGAACTGATCGCAAAAAATGACAATGAAAAAAAAAAAAAAAAAAAAAAATTCAAAATTTTAATTTCAATTTTTCAATTTTATTAATATAGTATATGTATCGTTTCTTTCGGTCAGTTCTTTTGCACGAGGAGGGATAGCTGCAATACGTGTACTGCACCGTACATGCGTATATATACTGCACCTGCACACGACAGATTGTTCCTTGTATATATATATATTATGTATATACGTAAAATGACAGATATAACTTAAAAAAAAAAAACCAAAAACCAAAAAAAAAAAAAAATTATTATAACAGAATCGATCACCACCAAACGCTACACGTAGGATACGAGCATATCATGTGCTGCAGTAGATATGCGGTATAAAAAAAAAAACCGTATACATTTTTAGTATTTACAATATGAATTTAATTATATTTATGGGCACTGGACAGTGTAAATGATAAAACAAACAAATAATGCTTGAGCATATCTACGTAGCGTTTGGAAGTGAACGTCGTAATTACACTAATTGCTATAGCTGATCGTAACGTCCTTCCGCTCTCCTCGAACAATTCGTTGCCCAAACTATAAGGGCTCGTGTATAGATAATACATATACATATCTAATTTTCAGCTTTCTTCTAGTATCACAATAATAATAATAATGATAATAATATTAAAAAACAAAAAAAGATTACTGCTGCGTACAGTTTTATGAATTATTATCAAATCTTGTTCAATTGTTCATTGTCTTTTTTTTCTTACATTTTTTTTAAGAAAAGTGGCAAATCGAGTAATTCAGAGCTTCTCTGCTCACTTTTTTTTTTTTTTTTGTACATTTCTGGTAACGTGGTTCGAATAGAATCGAGACATTTTTTTTTGAAAATTTTGATAAGGTATAGAATTTTTGTAAATTTTCTTTAGTAATATACCCAGAATATCAACGTTTCTTTTATTTCTTCTTACATATTTTGTTCTGATTTCTTATCGGGATTTGGGAATTATCGCGATCGAGTTGTTCGGAGGGAGTGTGTTTAATGACGATATAATTAATAATAAAAAAAAAAAAAAAAAAATACTGCGTCAGGCTACCCCGTTACTGCGGGCCACCTCATGACCGAGCCCGACGTCCGCTCCTTCAATTTTATATTTTATTATAAAATATAATATATGAATAAGATTACCCGGAGTCTATTGTAAACTCATATACCTTATACCCGTGAAAAGAAAAAAAAAAAAAAAAATGATATATAAAGCTAATAAATTTTGAAAAATTGATTGTTAATTATTCGAGGTTGTAATTAAAATTTGATTTTGTTACAACACCAAAGTAAAAATTTGTTTTTAATTTGATTCTTGAATTATTAATTTACGTCACGAATATATTGAAATTTTTTTTAATTTAATTTTTGTTACTGCTGCTTCGGTTATATATATTTAAAAATTTAAATTTATTCAATTAATTATCGTCTCAGTGTATTATTTATTATATTTCCTTTAACGAACGTCATTCATTTGATAATTCGGATGATTTAGGGAAGGGTGGTAAGGCTGACTTTCAGTCTAATTGCACGACTCGGGGTAGCGGAGGGAGCGGGTCTCGCGGCTCGGTCGGTGAAACCCCAACCGCTCGATTTTCTAACAATTGTGCTACTTGAATCACACGCTCTTACTTCGAGCCTGATATAACCGCAATCGCACCTAAACCAAAAGCTAAATTTATATATATAAAAATAAATTAAACGTAAGCCTAAAACTTACATGAAATAAAAAAAAAATTAACAATTTATTAAAATTATTATTTTTTACTTTTTCTTTTATTCTTGTTATATTATTGTATGTCAATATTAATTTAATCAATCGATCAATATATCAGTAAAAATATATATATATATATATATATATATATATATATATATATATATATATATATATATAAATATACATCTATCTGTATATATGTATATGTATATATATATATATATGTTTATGTAATTAATTAAAAAATATAAATAATAAATGAAAAACATATTAAAATTGAATAAATTTATAATTAAATGATTTGCAAAGGCATAAAACTAAATATACTTAATTACAATATAAATTATGTTTGGAATATAACGGATAAAATTCGTGCATGTCGATGTTAAATTTATATTAAAATAAAAAAATGAAACAAAAAAACAAAAGAGAGAGGAAAATGAAAAACCAATTGGAACATGTCGACTTTTGATTATTCAAAATGCGCCATGAACTAATACGTTAACTTATAAATGAATAATTAGATAATAATTATTAGCCTATATATATACAACTGCACTGCTATATAAACATTTTTTTTTTTTTTTGTTTTGTCTTTCGTTTATTTACTCAATCTTCTTATTGCATTTGATTTGATTTGTTCTTGTTGTTTTTTTTTTTATTTTATTTTTTCTTCTTCCTTTTTCTTTTATATTCGTATCGACGAATCAATCAGTTACGTTATTGCAAACCTCTTACAGCCCCATCTGGGACGTAAAGAGTGTATACATATATCTGTATAGGTAGGGTCAGACTGCAATCACAAACTTTAACAGATAAATTGAGTTTGAAAAATTTTTTCTTCCCCGTTTCGATCAATATCCTATGTATGTTTAATTTCTATCTGATGAAAGAAAAGTAAAAAAAAAAATTAAAAAATTCATCTATATCATCTAGTCATCACTATATATGCTAAATTACGTTTTCTTCCGCTGGGAATAATTATATTTGCGACTATACATGTATGTGTGTATAATAATATACATGTACATACATGCAGCATGCGTATAAATGTATAGAACTGATATTTATATATTCACGCGTATGTGAAAGAAAACAACCGAAATAAATACATATATATTTTTTTATATATACGTGATGAATATGAAATTTCGGGAAACTGTATATTAGTATATTAACGGATCAGGCTTTGGTGATCATCAACCGTAATGATGATTAGTAATTATTTCATAAAAAAAAAAAAAAAAATAAAATACCCCCAAAAAAATTACGTCGTTAAAATTGACGCGTGATATTATTAACGACCCAGACGCCTCTCTCGTATAGTTTCGTACTACTGCCTTTATATATAAACGATGATTAATAAAATGAAGAGGAACGGAGAAAGGGAGAACGAAAATAAAAAAACAGAATACAAAAAAGAAAAAAAAAGTAATACAAAAAAGAAAAAAAAAGTAATGCAAAAAAAAAAAAAAAATGGGAAAAAAAAGTTGGTGTGAGGGTGAATCACGACGATCTAACGGGTAACTTGTTGCACCGAGACGGGTGAACGACGTCACCCGTGTTCACCAACGCGACGCGACTCGAAACGACGCGACGCTACGTAAGCTCGGAGACCGCTACGTCCCGCGGGAGACAAGGCGCGGTGGTGCGCAGGTGCCGGAAGCTGGGACAGAACTTATTCATCCGGAAAACCAACAATAGCCGGGTAGATCGTGACCCACTCATTGTTCCTTCTTCAAACAATCGACCAAAAGGACTCAGACAATTGTAGATGAAACGTGAAAACCTTAGGGAAATCGTGAAGAGTTAGTTTGCAGCTGAACGATTCACCGTCCTTATGATCTTCATCCTCATCCTTGTCCTCAACCTGAATCATCCATCCAACCATACCACAGCATACCACTTTATTCAAGCGGTTTTTATTCCTTCCACTTCAATCGTTTTTCACCTTTATAGACGTATAGCCACATATATTCTTCGTAAATATTTTTCCTCCAAAGTCGGACCCCTTTTTCTTATTCTTTATCTCATTCTGCTTTTTCTACTATATACCTATAACACTTTGCTGAAAGATAACATAAAAGAAAAAAAAAAAAAAAAAAATTTCTCTTACATTTCGTCTAATAATTGTCATAAATTTTTTTTTAACCTTCTTGAATACCGGGACGATTGATATAAAAACGATCATTCGAAAACAGGGTATATTACCAGAAATGTGTTTTCTCTTAACGTTCTTAAGATATATTCAATAATTCTAGATTTACCAGATAATTTTGTCTATTAATATACCTAGTACATAGATTCATATAGCGTTCTGATTTTCCCCGTATTTCATTCAGTCCCCCATTATCTATACCTACGTATTTCTCCTACGGGATATCATCCTCCTTGTCAAATCGACCTACAACCAACGTTTACACCTATAAATATACCTATAATAATATAACCTGTACCAACAGTCGCTTCGAGTTGAAATTCTCTTCAATTTCAACCGAAAGACAAAGGATTTACCCGGCCGTACCTATAATATCGATTTCAAAACTGAAACCACTTATAGACCTCTCTCGACTATAAGGTTTCGATACATATATGTATACACACATATACGTATATAGGTACGTGTTTCTATAACCTAAACTATATACCCAGTTCAGAATAATTATTACCTAAACTATAAACTATATACGTATATATGTACATACTTGCACCGGTCACTTATTGCAATTAGCATGTATGTATGTACATACATACATACTACAGAGTAGTTGGAAAACATTTCCGCATACATCATGTCATTTGATAAAAGAATGATAATAATTTGAATTATTATTTTCAAGCAATTATATATATGAAAACGTGTTTATATATTTGATGTGATAATCAAAAAGTCCTTTTGACACTTCTAAACTCTTGTTTAGTTCAGTTTACTTGCTTACTTACTTACTTATGTTAACTCATAGCGAAGTTATACATATACCGTTATAACGAAACCTACTTTATTACTTTGACTTCTTGACTGTATAACGCTTGTGGTTTATACTTACTCTCTATACTTCTATGTACTTAGGGTACACCGACAGTTTTGATCTCTATAATATATACACATTGAAAATTTCAAAGTTACAACTACGACTTCTACGTGTATGAATATGTATGTATGTATATACAAATATACCTACTTGTATAATTTTAAGTACGTGAAAACTGCCGGTAACTCGTCAGACGTCGAATTCAACGTCTGATCGATACTCTACTAGATCCATTATCATTATATAAGATATTATTACCTATATGTACAGTAACAACGATAATGATAAACGATAATAATAAAAATTTTACTTATCATTCGATCCGGACGGTTTTAAAACTGAAAATAAATTTACAAAAATAAAAAATTAATATTAACAAATAATCGTTACGAATTTTTAAAACATTAACGGAAATAACTGATTTTCATGATAAAAACACGATAATACATATGGATATATAAAATCGCGAAAAGAACGGTTAAAGATAAATAAGCACAGAGGATGATCGTATTTCATCATGATAATAATAATATCAATAATAATGATGATGATAATAATAATAATAATAATAATAATAATAATAATAATAATAATAATAATAATAATATAGTATATCTATATGATACATATTATGTATATTCGTATACATTATATAATATTATGTTGCCGATATGAGGATTAGTTAATCATGAAAAAATGATATGATTGATTATTAAAACGTTAGCGCGGTTGAGGGTTTCGACGGGACATACCACACAAACGTGGTGGTCAAGCATAACGGCAGTTGCCTGTACGTTCCTCCGGGCATCTTCAAGAGCACATGCAAGATAGACATCACTTGGTTCCCCTTTGACGACCAACACTGTGACATGAAGTTCGGATCCTGGACCTACGACGGGAACCAGGTACACTTTTCCCTCGATCCTCACACTCACATGCCAAACCAAAAATAAAACCATCTATATATAAATATATAGGTATATATATTATACCTATATGTATATACCATGATAATATACCTTCGACCTTTAAATTCAAACCCGATATAGACATATATAACACCAATCAGAATAACCCCCCCCCCCCCCCCCCCGTTCGGTCATATTATACACCTACGCACGCACGCACGCACGCGTATACAAACACACTGATTAGGGTATATAATTATATTATATACACGCGCGAGGGATACACGAAAGAATCTTTGAAAATCGGAAATATTATTCATACCGTTACGGATATCATTTTTATATTTATTTCGCTATACATAGGTATATAAGATATATATATTATGCTGCAGGCAAGGATATATGAGTTTAGGAAATACGCGATTATTGTTTGACGGTTTAATTGTTGCAGTTTTTTTGTTTTTACTGATTTTTGTTCATTTATTTTTGTGAATTATCATTGATTTATTATTGATCTGCGGTGGTTATAGGTTTTCGGATTTATTATATCGATTCGAATTATTGCATTACCATAATATTCAAAAGTAGCAATTTTAGCAATTTATTATCAAACAATTAATCATCAATTACATATATGTATAGTAATATATATAGGAACGCGAAGTTTTTTTCAATTTTTTATTTTTTTTTGTCTTTTCATTTCTTTCGAAATCCGATGGAATTTCTTTCTTCTTCTGATATCACGACTACCTATATATACATTTCTCTTTCATCTTTTGCTTTTTACCATGTCAACCATTTTCCACGTCTTTCCATAATTTTATTATTATTATTATTAAAAAAAAAAAAAAAAAAAAAAAAAATTCTCTTTTGCGGTCTGCAATTTCCTTCTCTTCTTCTCAAGCTTCACCTCTTTCGAATCACTGAACTCGTGTCAGTAGAGGAAATGTGTCTTATCAATCGTCTGGACGATTTCACTTTGAGAAGACTAGAAAAAGTAGAAATATATTAAAAAAAAAAAAAAAAACACAAAACCAAAAGAAATCGATTAGAGATAAAGTAGATGAAACTGGCAGCGGGGAGTAAACGAGCCTTTATTCATATATAGTTCAAAAGTTTCTTTAATTATTTTTGTTACCTTTTCTGAAATTCCATCAGATTTTCATTTTGTATATCCGAATTATTATCAAATTACGTTATAAATAGGTATACATAAGTGTATAGAGATTTTTTTTTTATTTATTTTTTTCTACTTCACTATCAGTCGTACCTATGTTAATTAATACACGTATACATTTATACCTGTGCACGGTGATTAAATTCGGAATGGATCGCGCTATAGTTTAGATGGTTAGTTTGCTGGTGCTTTAAAATGCATCCGATGTACGTTTACACGATTATAATATATCTCCGTTTCGGAAGCTTGATAATTATTCCGTCACAATGATGATAATAATAATAATAATAATAATAATAATAATTGTACAACGATTAATAAAAAACTAAAGTTTGGACTTGCCTCGTTGACCGGTGGCGTAATTATTTTAAGCTTCCGAGAGTTACGGATAAGAGGGATGATTATTATCGTTATGAAGAATATAAATGATATAGGTATATATGAATATATACCTATATAATATTGAAAGCATTAAAATGGAAACAATAATTAATTGGAAAGTGAAATGTTTAAGAATAATATATATACATATTATATTGTTATAATAGGATTGTATAGAACAGAGAAAACACTCATATATGCTAATTGGCTGATATTGCTTGCCGGTGTTTGCTTCTCGTGCAGCTTCTGTCGTCGAGTCAGGCTTTTTTTCATTCGATGAAACTGCTCAGAGTGTATATCCCCATTGCAATATTAAAAAAGAGAGAAAGAACATTAAAAAAAAAAAAAAGAAAAAGGAGAATAGATATTTATATATATATTACACAAACCCATAACCCGAGGACAAAATGATATATGTATATATGTATATATATATCTATGTATATAAATGAATATTATATATATACGTAGATATACATTTATATATATATATATATATATTTAAAAAATATATACCGCCACATTCACACGTATACATCGACCAGTCAAAGCAGGGACCACGTGATTATGTCTGAGCTGAGAACCACTATTTTGCATGGAGCAAATGTCCGACGTCGTTCTTCTATCGACTCAGCTACTCAAAGTGACCCCGAAACTTTTATCCCTCATCACCATCCCTAAGAAACTTGTATATAAGAGACAGGGTGGAAACCCTCGACTTATCTATAGTGTTTTAAGGAAAACCTGAAACTGTCAAACTGAATTTAAAAACAGCATACAGGTTTTGCTCTATCGGTTGGGACAAGCCATCCGATCGTGTTAACCCCTCTGCTTCGTGAAAATTCAATCTTGCAGAATCGCGAACTATATATATAGGTATATACTTATCGTGAAACATTTTTTCGATAATTAACTTTGCTAGTTACAAAGTACAATGCATACAAAGTTTTCCCATTCTATACCTTAGCTCGAGTTTTCTTTTTCTTTTCGTTTTTTGTTTTTTTATATAACAATTACCCTCGCAAGACATACACCTCTCTGACTTTATTCTCATATTCCAAATCTCTTCTCAATCCATTTTCCCGAAAAATTGGCCGAGTCTATAGTTGAGCGATGCTTCCATGCCAGCCACTGGCGAGTCCCCATTCTTTACCATAAATATATAATTTCCTCATGATTAAAGTTAAGTTATTAATAATTAATCGGTATTAAATTCTATTCAGTAGTCAGTGACAATAAGTAACGATCATATTATGTAAAATTTAAATATGTATAACTGTACCAGTTGCTGCAATGTCGTGCGTCGTAATATTCTATTATACCTACATCTGTCGTTTGTCGGAATAAATTGCTCGGATTTTTATACAGGATTATCGTTATTCTGTGTTATATCATCCTTTGCGACAATCTGTAGATATAAATGATAAAAAAGTTTTACTTCATGATATACCGATGAGAAGATATATATATTCTTCTATTATGAAACTGACAATGGACCGTCACTTTGAATCTGTAACCTCTGAATTTTTTATAATTTTTTTTTTCATTTAATTTTTTCTTTTTTTTTTTTTCTTTTAACGATTTGAGGATAGTGAAAGAATGGGTACTCGCCGAGCTATACGCTTAAGTTAAGTTCGCAATTTGTTTCGAACGTGTCGTATAATTTTATATATACAAAATTTGAGTAATTTGTGTGACCTTTTTTTTTAGGTTTAAATATCCTAAAAATTGGTTGAAAACTAGTTAGATAAATTTATTTTTGTACCATTTAAAAAAAATTATATCGTTGACAGGTTCGATACAATTTGCGTTGTTTTTCGAATGCGTTATTACCTTTGTGCTCCTCGAACGCACTTTGTCCCTATATACCCGAGGAAACGGAACAATCATATAATAATAATAATAAAAAAAAAAAATCAAAAAAAAAAAAAAATATTAATAACTACATATATACGTAAGGAAATATAAGATATATATATTGTCTGCCAAAAGTGCGCGCGAGTATGGACAATAACGTAAGACCGTGTGCCGAAAAGCAATATATATATATACCTGGCAATAAAAAAAAAAAAAAAAAAAAAAAAAAAACCACATATATCAAACGAATTTCTGTATTGAAATTTGTCTATAATTCATCTCAGGTTATATATCTTGAGTGATGCCTATATATACATTATTAGTAGTACCTTATAGTATATCTATGTTACTGTATATTATCCCTTCGGTGATGTTTCGACTATACTGACCATTGACCACTAAACGAAACTGTTTTAACTTAACAGAAAAACAAAAAAAAAGAAACAGAAAAACCGAAAAAAAAAAAAAAAAAAAATACTTTTCCTATATTCTGCTATTATTTATTCCCCTCCCACCGTAATGTACCCTTCAAGTAATACCCGTATTATATATTATATATACTTATATTTGTATTGAATCGGCAGAGTCGAGTCCTGATTATAGCCGGGGAACAAATTCGTGAATCTATTTTAATCCGAGTCTGTTTCCTGGACCATTATGACTCGATGGATGAACGACGTATTGTCGTGCCATGTAGATTGAATATTAATCGATTTGATATCGCTACCCGTATATATATATATATTTTTTTATAGTCTAATATCCGCTTCGTTCGTCCAGTAAAAGTACCTAATTATCTATATATTATCATAGTAAATGGTCACGACGCTAACACCCGGTATATTGAACCTTTATTCACCAAATTCTGTAAAATAACATCCCTCGTATATATATACCTAAAGTCCAAAGCTCTTCGAAGAGGTACAAAGACGATTGATCCCTATAACCAACGACGACTGTTATGTTACAATTATACAATCAATTAACGTGTTATTCGAGCTTTTAAACAGCTCGGAGATTTCAAGCCTGCAAGATTTCATTGAATATATATATTATAATGAGCAGGATTCTTGTCTTTGTATTTTCTTTTCCTTCTATATGATATAAACCATACCATACCATACCATACCATACCTTCGTAGTTTTTGTTTGCACTGTATAACGTATTGAAATAATTATCAAGTGTGCAATGTGTGTATTATAAATTATACGTTAAATACACACATTATATGTATATGTATATACAGCACACTTACACATCCGTGTAGAAAAGTATAGCTATTATATATCATGTAGGCGTAACTAATTACATGTATTATATATATATATATATTTTTGAAAATATATATATGGATACATATAATCACGTATCTAACCCACACTTATTATTCCCGTATCGCATTAACTCTATTTCACAATTACTTACATAAAATTTATCATGATTCTTTATACATACGATGATTTCTTTCATACGTATAATAAACTGCTGTACACATGAGCATGCATGATATTAATTTATATATATATGGAGCCAGTTTATTAAAATAATATATAATATATCTGTGAAATGTCTCGATGGAAATTTTCATCCTTTATTTTGTAAAAACTACCAAGTCCTATTCAGTATGCTTAATATAGAGATGAAATTTTCAACCATCTAGACAAATCCGCACTGCACTCCAAAGTCATTGAAGATGCATTAAGCTTATAAGATATAATTAGTGCTCTTGGAATGTTCTTGTTTATACATAGAATTTTATAGATATATTATATAGAATATGAATAGTCGTTTGTACATACCTATATATACATGGAGTTATTTATCACTGAAATTTTACTGTGTAGAATCAATAAGTTATATTAGTATTAATGATCGTGTGTGAAGTGCATCATGTGTCTGTCTTCATGTTTTGGGTGCAAAACAACGAATAAAAAAAAAAAAATATAGGGGTATAACGTAAGCTTGTTGCTTATTTTTAAACGCGGAAGGCCAGCGCCACAATAAATTATAATCTTTGGGGTGGGTTGCATGGGGTTTGCATGGGGGTTTAATGGCGCTGCGCTAATCGTGGCGTATTGGTATTCTAACATATTTTTGACCTTGTTAGCTCGATCTGGTACTGAACTCAGAGGAGGGTGGTGACTTGTCCGATTTCATCACGAACGGCGAATGGTACCTAATCGGTGAGTGGTCGTAATCGATGATTGAACTATTCATTTTCGTGTAGATGATATAGGAGTGCGAGCTGGACGAAGATACGTGATGAAAATTTGTATTGTTTATTTATTTATTTATTTATTTCGTTTCATTTTTAATTTTCTTTCTTTTATCGAATCGATGTAATACACTCCGTTAAAATATGTCCACAGGTATGCCGGGGAAGAAAAACACCATAGTTTATCAGTGCTGTCCCGAGCCCTACTTCGACGTAACCTTCACTATTCAAATACGAAGACGTACATTGTACTACTTCTTCAATTTGATCGTACCATGTGTTCTTATATCGAGCATGGCTCTTTTGGGGTTCACACTGCCACCAGATTCAGGCGAAAAACTCACCTTAGGTAACGTACTTTGCCGCATGCCTGCACTCCATTACTACTTAAATTTATATAACTTTTTTTTTTCACTACTGCGCTATTAATTATTATACAAATTTCTTTGATTGATGTTTTTTTTTTTTTTTATTTTTAAAAATTTTTTTCTCTTTTCTTTTTATTTATTGAATATTATTTTTCATTTTTGTGTACACATACTCTAGGTATTATATATTATATTATAGAAATAACATTGTACGTAATAGGTACCTACATATACGTGCTACGATTTACTCTATATACAACGTTTAGGTCAGATACGATAAAAATATTTATATGTATATATATATTTCTCCCAAGATGTGAGATTTGATTATATACCTAAAGTACTTAATAGACACGTACATACCTACCTAAAAACCCTCAATGATTCATTCTGGTTGAAGATAGTTATCGTGATGGATGATTTGATCCCGGTTATATATATATATATTTATTATCGTAAAGCAGAATTCTGCAGACAGGATAATCCGCTCATGTTATATTATCATTTTAAAATCTTGTGGTATACGACTATGCATATAGTATATGGAGGAAAATTCATCTCGTGCAACAGTGCAATTCCGTGGGTTATATATACATATATTATCTATATACCCAGCTTGTATGCATAGGTATAACTGTGTATACATATATGTATAACACGTACTACATAGGCATGTATGTATTTACATACCTACATACGTATGTTATTCAGTCGTGCGATGTATATATAGTTGTATGGTATGGTGTATATATATATATAGGTATATATGTACAGAGAAATCTCCTTTAAAGTGGATTTCTCATATAATACATACAACATTGAACTTTCGAATTGAATCTCCTATAGTATTATGTACGTATGTATGTAGGTATGTAGATACAACGTTATATTGGGTATGAATCGTAAGAAAATCCTCCAATCGATTTAACAATCGTTTATATCTATATTTTACAGTGTCAATTTGTTCAACGAATGAACTTGGATTTTATACCACATATTCTTCTATCTCTAGTATATGCATAGGATATTAATTAACAATGTAGTTTAAATTACGTCTTAAAAAAAAAAAAAAAAAAAGAATTTTTCGATTTTGGTCAAGAGCTTCCGAGGCGGGATATCATAATGAGAAATACGTTATATTTGGGTCCCGGGTGCAGCGGGCAGCAGCGGTCGTCGTAAATTATTTATTAATTCGTGGGTATAGAATTAAGCTCGTTTATAAAATCAGCAAGGGTATTTTCGGGTCTGGTTAATTAAATTGCTAATTTGTGTGTGTGTGTGTGTTTTTTTTTTTCACTTTTTTATTTTTATATATATATATATATCTTCTTCGTTACGCGAGATTACATATTTCAACTTCATATAATTATTTTTATTTATATAACATTCATCGATCGGGGAAAAGTATATACCTATACATACCTATATAAACGGGAAGAAGAATTTTCTTTACGATATCGTTGAAATTTCGCGAGCCAATGAATGAGTAAAATCGATTCGATTAATAGATAATGAAAAAAAAATAAAATAAAAAAAATCAGTTTCAATGAAGAAATATTAGGCTAAAAAAGAAAAAAAAAAAAAATAGGAAATCGTATATAGAAAACTGTTTAGCATTGTATAAAATAAAAAATGTCTGCAGGAGTAACTATTCTGCTATCGCTGACGGTATTCCTGAACCTCGTGGCCGAAAGTATGCCCACGACATCAGACGCCGTTCCTTTAATAGGTACTTGAAAAACTATACATTTACAACTGTGTACACAGTGTACGTGCATAATTATTGCGGTCATACACACGCATAGATATTATATACACAAATAATACACGTTAATTAAAAAAAAAAAAAAAAAATTATATAGATACATGTATATTTATATATATACATATATGTAACTACACTCGTGTTCATCTAGGTAGGTACGAATTACTTATGTGCAGTTCACGTAAATATCATGATTCAAATTAATTTATATATGCAGTGCACTTGTTTACGCGTATTTTTATTTATTTATTTTTTTTCTTTTTTTGGATTCCTTTTTTTTTTTGTCAAGAGTGTAGGTATATATAAATATATATTCTATATACTCACACATATCAGCATTCCGGTCCTCGGACCTATGTGTCTTGTCTGTATTGCGTGTCCTTAGAAACCTAATTCATATATATATATACAAACACCTATATACCTTTTACGTTAGACGTCGCGTGTTTGATGGACTACAGTGTCCGTTGTATTCGTATATCATCTACATCAATATATTAATAACCCGTCATTTAACATATCGATCAAATATCCAAAATCATGGGTGGGGGGGGGGAACCACGCTACACAATATATTTCAAAATTTATTTATCTATTATTTAAATCATGAGCCACAATCACTGCAGTTGCCACCACATCGTATTTTCTTTCCTTTTTTTGTTGTTCTTTATTTCCTTCAAATTTTTTTTTTTTTTTTTTTTTCAATGTATCTTCTCTTAATTTATACATATATGTGTGTTTTCATTTCGAGGTAAGAGAAACGGTAATCAATCGAAGGATTATAGTATTCTACGATCTATTTGTTTTTGCCCAAAGAAGAAGAGTAAAGAATTTGTTAAAATTGAATTTTGAAAATAATATTTATACAAATTTCAGTGAATGTAGATTAAAAATTTTACTGATACCTATATAAGTCTATACCAATAATAGGCAAGAGAGTTTTGGAACTGGGACAATATTTTGATTTTTATACCAGAACAAAATTTTTTTATTTTTTTTTTGTCATTCAATAAAAAAATAGTAAATATATAATAAACGGGATGTATGATACTATTGAGGGAGTAATACTATACCCGATTGATCGAATATTATTTGTATAGGTAGTTGCAGAGGACGGGGTGGGAAATTATTAATCGTTGAATCGATGATGGGGGATGGGGGGGCTCAAACGTGAATATCTAATTGTTCTTGGCTAAAATATTCATACCCATATATTATATATACCTTAAATCTGATTCATCAAAAGAGAAAGAAAAAAACCAAAAAAAATAAATAAATAAATAAATAACCAAACCGTTAATGAAATAATCGGCTGGTTGCAGGTGATACTTGGTAGAAATCTGCCGCGATTATTATTACCTATTAACTGTATACCTTAATAATTATCATAGGTATATATTATATACATATTTCGTTGGTAAATAAATATATATATATATATATATATATATATATATATATATATATATATATATATATATATATATATATATATATTTTAAATGTAATTTACTGATTATAATACATTCAACGTATGAATCTACGTACGAACTAATCATCCAACTGAATGAATGGGTACATGCACTATTCGATATGGAGAGATGCAGGCCAGAAGAGTCAAGGATTAAAATGATAGGGAGATAAAGTTTCTTAATATAACATACCCTTTTTCCTGCGAATTATATACATATAATATGACGAGGGATAACTTCTGCTTCGATAATTTTCCTAGTTTGAGGTCTAATTATACCAATAGATATACGGATTCGTAATTACAAATTTTTATTTTCATTATAATGGATAGTTTTGGAAAGAAATAAGTTTCAAGTCGAATTATTTTTATGATTTATTAATTTTTTTTTTTTTATAGACAAAATTTTTTTAAACTATGATTATTATAATACATATATATATACATATTATATGTATATATACCTATACCCTTATGTAATATTATGTCTTCATTATACGAGAGACATTATAATAATATAATTTAATAATTAATTATGACCGTGCGTGTGTCTCGTATTCTTGGATAATTTTCCAGGCTTTAATAATAATAATGATAATGATAATAATAATAATAATAATAATAATAATATTTTTATACACAACAAGAAACCATGATACGCCGAACGAATTATAACCTGATGATAGTGGGTGAATGAAATATTGCGGGGATAAAAAAAATTTATTATCTGGCTCTAAAAGGTAAGTCAAAATGCAGAATAGAAAGATATAAGTAATACGAGTGAGCTTCGCCCCCCCCCCCCCCCCCCCAACCCTCAACCCCCTTTGTCTCATTAATTTTGAATATTCTTATGTAATTTTCTTCTATTTTTTAAATATTTTTTATTTTAGATTTTTCTATACTATACATATATATGGAAGAGTTTATTTATTTATATATATATATATATATACGATACGATTTTTTATAATTTGTATAATAGAAATATGTAACGACGAATATAAAATTTGGTGGACTGGTTTCAATTGGAAACAAAGCAAAAAGAAAAAAAAAGAGATAAACTAATATTAATTATAATTTAAAAAAAAAAAATTAATAAAAATGAGAATAGATGAAGATGAAAAAATTTGGAGAAATACCCGAAGGGTTAAACCTACTTTCCCAACTCAAGAAAAATTTCTTCTCCAAAAGAAAAAAATCAAAATAATATACTAAAGAAACTTATTTCACACACGAGAGGCGGAGGGCCACCGGTTATCAGACACGAAGAACTCGTATGGTAGTTAAAATCGAGACATAGAAAATTTTGAAAAGTTTTAAAAATCGTTGAATATTTGTTAATATATTTTCATCATTGTCCCAGGTCTGTAATCGATGGTAATTATTATATACGATGAGGAAAAGGCCTTGGTCCAACCTACGTGTGTCTGCCCCAGCTGTTTTTTTTTTTTAACCTTTAGAAAAAAAGAAAAAAAGGGAGGGTAAAGAAAAAAAAAATGAAATTGACTCGATTATATATAATAATTATTGCAGGAATTTTGATAAATAATATTTTTACGTGTCCCAGAAAGAAATTTTCAATATATTATACATATATATATATATATACCTATAGGCACATCTACAACGATACAATCATTATACTGTTCGTAGCATCGAGATGTGAAGTTCTCATCTGCTTTGGTATATAAAATTGTTAATAATAATAATTTATAAAAGCATAGGATGGAGCCGGACGTATTTTATTTATTTATTTATTTATTTATTTTACAAATTTTTTTTTTTTTCTACATGTTTATGTACTTATAGCACACATAGGTAAAATGTACATATGCGAATGAGGTATATAGTATATTATATAGAAGAACGAGGAACTAGGGAGATACGACGAATGACGATATCCCAACGTATACAGGTATACGATATGTGTATACCATATCCTCGCATGAAATTTTAAATTGGTTCGATCATACCGAATGTTGGCGTATATAAATATATCACTATTATATACATACCCCATATATCATATACCTACATGCCAAGTTTAACTAGAAAATTCTCTACTATATATCGCCACTCTCACTATATAATGATACCTATATATATCCAATCACTATATTATCTAATCTCTATATTACCTTATTCTTATTCTTATTCTAATTCTAATTCTGATTCTAATTTATCGTTGTATAATTATGACCCAATTCTATATATATATATATGACACTGATATCGGTACTCGCATACACATATAAAACACACCGTATATATCCATTCCCGTTAAATGATAATGTTGCCAAAACTATGATCCCACAACTTCAACGACACAATTATGACAATATCTGTTTTTATCATACGATATACATGTCTACAGTGTAAATATCTAATGGACTTATGAATCCTTTAATCTATTGATCAGGATCAGGGATGTGACAGCTATGAAGGCTCAAAGCACACATCATAGTTTGATATATCCATAAGTACGTGCATTTCTACATGTATATGTGTATTATAATTATTATCGTTGGTGTCGTTGTTGGTGTTAAGTTTTTAGTCCTTATCGTAATTTTTTCTTTTTTTTATTCTTTGATTTTATTTATTTATTTATTTTTTGTTTTTTTGATTTTCTTGATTTTTTTTTTTTTTTTTTGACTTTCTTTTTTATTCTTCTTTCTTTGGTCATGACTACCACCACCATCGTAAAAATTTATGCATGTGCATATAAAAAAAAAAAAAAAAAAAAAAAAAAATCGTACACGGTGGTGGTAAGAGTGAAATTAATTTCAATACATATATATTAATCAGGAAGAGCGAGCTACTGCTGTTGCTGCTGCTGCAGGAAAGGAGTAGAGATCGATACCTGTATATGTAATGGCAACAATTCCTATATAGCACCCCCTTGATCAAATCCCACCATTTCCTGACTATAAAATGAAAAAAAAAAAAAAAAATACCCAAGAATAAAAAACCGAGGTCCTCGTGTGTGGATAAAATAAAAAAACAAACAAAAAAAAAAAAAAACCTATTATTAATATAATTGAGCATGGTGGGCAACGACTGTTTCAGGAGTGACCATCTTGCTATCGCTGACGGTGTTCCTGAATCTCGTCGCCGAGACCCTGCCGCAGGTTTCCGACGCGATACCCTTGTTAGGTACAACAGAGTTTTCTAGAAAAAAAAAAAACAAACAAACAATATACATAAAAAAAAAATTACATACAAATATATTAAACACAGCATATATATATACTACACACGCACATACCAGTATACACATCAGCCAAAAAAAAAAAAAAAAAAAAACAAAAACCAAAAAAAGAAATCCATATTTTAAACCTATGTATTATTATATACTTAGATTTATTAAAGGATTGGATTTTAATCACGATATATACCTACATTCACGAGACTATATCGAACAATTATTAAATCACGCACGAGGATGGCGGATTTCATATTATATACATATACATATATGTATATATTTTTAATGAAAATATATATGTATATTATGTTTTCGAGTATATAGTTTATAAATGGATATGTATAACGCGTCCATGCAGAAAATCGTCTTTGAGTAAAGAAAAAAAAAAAAAAAAAAATTTATGTCATTTGACGATAGAAATTATACTATAATCCCTGCAGAATAATTATATACCTATACATGGTTTCAAAATTTCATTTAACACACAAGAGAAAAAAAAAAAAACAAAAACTACTATACAAACGTGGTAAAATTTTCATTAACGAAACGATTCGAATTATACAGTGAATTTAGAGTAAATCGTGACCATTGCTTCAAAGTCCAGCTCTCTTATTATACCTATATTACCTACATATATCATAATAAAACGTTCAAACGAGCTCTGCAAAAACGGTTTCATATTTTTTTCGTTTCAAATTTCGTATTATCAATGTATGCAAATTATTTTATATAATTCCAATACCGAAAATCTCGTCTATACAAATGAATATTATGGTGAAAGGAAATTAAAAAAAATTGAATTTCTGTATCTATAAAATTTGAGAAAAATATTTAACCGCTGCGGGGCGTCGCGCGGATTGATAATTAATTGTGAGGGCATGCAGTGCCTCGTGTAAACGTGCGCGTATGAATGGCTAAATAAGGAAAGAGGAGAAGAGATTTATACATATGTATAAGAAAACAAAAAAAAAAAAAAATAATAATTTTTTTTTTTTTTTAATTGTGTACAATTATTCACGTATTGAAATTTAAAATCTGGCTTTAATTTATATCATTTATAATTATATATGTATATACAATATATACATATATAAATATATACTATTATATATACATCAGTGTGTATCAGTCGTCGTTTCCGTTTGTAGATAATTTCCTTTGCATTTGCCTCTGCCTTTGCCTCTGCCTCTGCTTCTGCCACTGCTTCTGAAAATGGTGATTGCCCGGGCTCGTAACGGGCGTCGCGATGCGACGCGACGCGACGCGTAGCACCGATCGAGCCACGCGGTTTTAGCGTAGATTTACAATAGGCCCTCGACCTTTGTCCGTGGTCGACCCTTCGGGCGCGAATCTTTTTGAAAAAAAAAAAAAACAGAAAAAAAAATTAAAAAATAAATAAAAAACAAAAATAAAAAAAAGTCAAGAGAACGAGGGTCGAAAATCGAGGAGTATGCTCAACGCTCAACACGAACGTTAACGGGACTTTGATTTATTTGAAAACTTTACCAAAGCGCCTTCGTGCCTTTGCCCAACTTTACCTTTCCACAATCTCGAACGTTTCTCGTCGCACTTTGAACGTACCTAATTGCGTTCGATCGCCGCACTGCGACCGTTGAAGCTCTGAAATCTTTCATCTCGATAAACCCGACCTCGGGTTTAAGTCTCGATATGCTCCCAGCGATATTATAGATGTATTTCCAAAAAATTAAAAATTCAATACCGCACCTACACTCGTGTATATCTATATATTTATATATATTTATTATATATATCTATATATATATATATATATATATATATATATATATATATATATATATATATATATATATATATATATATATTTATATTTATATATATATACACGCCGCGTTTCTCTTACTCCCCTTTTTTTATACCACTTCAATTGCAGCTCATATGAAAGAAAAATAACAAAAATGAAAAATTTCTTTCTTGAAATATTTATAGTTTCGAGGGCAACTATCATATACTCGGGCAATTACCTTATTACTATACATATATATATATATATATATATATATATATATATATATATATATATATATATATATATATATATATATATATATATATATATATATATATATATATATATATATATATATATCTACTTGACGTTATATATATGTACATACATACACATACACACACACACACACACACGCGCGCGCGCGCGTGTGTGTGTGTGTGTGTGTATATATATATATATAACTGTCATGATTACTAATTACTGCATCGTTTCATAAGTAATTACCTTATTCTAAATATTTTATCTGGGCTGTCGCTCTATTCGCTGTGGCTTTTTCAATACTATGTAAGCATAAAACTCTTACTTATACTGATATATTATATTTATAATTATTTATCTATAATATCGTACGCATTTCGGTAGTCTACTATCATAATATGATAATTATCAGAGGTACATTATATATATATATATATATCACCGTACGGTACCGGAAGAACACGCGCACTTTCATATATAAATAATATTAAAATTATGATAATAACAATAATAATAATAATGATAATAATAATAATAATAATAATAATAATAATAATAATAATAATAATAATAATAATAATAATAATAACAACAATAATTATATATACAACACGTCTTATATACAGTACGTGCCTAATTAGGCGGAATATTTCCAGGAATATATGTAATATATATGAGAAAAAAAATCTAAAAAAAAAATCTTCTAAAATTCAAATCTCATAAGGTTTTTTTAATTTATCTAAATTTTTTTTTTTTTTTTTTTTATCACAAGATGTAAAGATTATTATCGTTTCTTTCTAGTGTATTGACTAGAATCAAGTTTCTATAACGAACGATAGATGTAATAATAATATTCCATAGATTTGATTATTCATATAGTGCGAATAAATTGCCGTAATTTATTATAGTTGAGCAAAATAAAAAAAATAAAAGAAAAACTCGAAAATATAATTTTTGATATCGGATAATCAACTGCAATATTAATTAATCGCAATAGGTATACCTATACAGATTGTTCAATTACTTATCATGGTTAATATTAATTATTCTATATATGTTGATGCTATATATTGATTATATACTATTGCTGTTATTGTTGCTGCTGCTGTTGCTGTTGTTTGTTGTTGTTGTCGTTGTCGTTGCTGTTATTGGTGTCGTACAGTAGTAAAAACCAAAACCAAAGGAAAAGAAAAAAAAAAAAAACACAAATCAAAAACAAAAAAAAAAAAAAAAACAACCAAAAGGCAGACTGCGTAGGGGTAAAAAGATACTCTCTTTAGGGTGCAGTATAAACATATTGAAAATATCAATGTAATTTTAGATACCGACAGCCAAACACAAAATGCTTGGAGCTCTGCCTCGGGCCTCGCGGGTGGTACATATTTTTTTTTATTTTTTATTTTTTTTTTTATTTGTTTTATTTTATTTTATTTATTTATTTTTTTTTTTTTTCATTTTTTACTTCCTTCTTTCTTCTTTTACTCTCGTCGAACGGAATCCACGCAGCGAATCAATTCATGTAGAAATATTAAAAATAAAAATAAAAATAATATAATTTTCTTTTTAAGAATTTCTCTATATATTATAGTATATATTATTAAGAAGTATTAACTACTTGTAAAAACTTCGTTCTTCAGATATATAAGAAAAGAAAAAAAAAATAAAAAAAGTAGAATGAAAAAAAAGAAGAAAAAATAATAATAATGTTATAGTTTTCAACTTGAAGTTTTTTTTTTTTTTTTTTTTTTTTTTAATTTTTCCGTAAGACCCAGGAAATCAGAATTATTATAATTTAACAATACCTACGCGTCGTCGTTGCTGCAGTAGCTGTATTACCCACCCTATATACCCATGCCTATATTTCAGCGTATGCATGTATATCTACCTATACATATACCCCATTCATGAGTATTAATATAAATACTTATCCCTCTAGAGGCGGCGTGCAGATGTATCGCGAGATTTTAATTTATAGGTGTTACGAGAGAAAAAAAAAAATAAATAAAAAACGAAAAAAAAAAAATAAAAAACTATTTATATCATATATATTATACGTCCGCGACGAATAGAGGTATACGTGTCGAATTTTTAAGTAGATATATGTATACATATACTTATATACAAGTCAAAAATCGCCGTATACTTATATTTATATAAATAGACGAATAATTTGAGAGCTAATAAGATTGTGCAGCATTTTCATGTAATATATAGGAAAACGATTGGAGTTGACGTCGAGTATTATACGGGGGCGATATCATTGTGTATAAAGTAATCACGATCCCTTTTTTTTGTTTCATGTAATTTATTACGCGAATAACATGCATTTATTATTAATAAGATGTGGGGGGAGTAGGAATAAAAAAAAAAATCAATGAAATTAATATCGAGACCAAAATCGATATGTAGATAAATTGATAACGATTGTATAAAAGTGAGGTGGAAAAAGAAAGAGAGAAAATAGAGATCGAGTGAAAAACAATGAAATTATATTTTTATACATAGAATTGCACAGTGAAAATGAATAATCTTCAAATAATATATTTCAATATAAATGAAGAATAATATTTGAAACGTTAATTTAACGATTTTGAAAAATTGAGAAATGAATTGAAAAAAAGAAAAAGAAAAAAAAAAAAAATTTACAATAATTTATGAAAGAATATTAAGTGTTTTAGGTAATTTATAGTACAAGTGCTGCATACTGCACGTCGCCGCGTAACGTGCTTACGTATATACAATATATATACCTGATACATATATACCTGATACATACATGAATTTATTTATTTATTTATTTATTTATTTATTTATTCGTGTATGTATCAGGTGTGCTGCAGTGTATATACCTATATATGTATATTTATAGAAATACACATATGTATAGCTATGATGGGGACAAAGTGTATGTCCGTGTTACAGGTGTGACGATCCTCTTGTCACAGACGGTGTTTTCGCTGCTGGTGGCCCACGTCTTGACTCGAACCTCCGACGCGGTGCCATTAATAGGTACCATCGCCTACAGCTCACCTGCCCATGACCACCACCACCACCACCACCACCACCACCACCATCACCACCACCATCACCATCACCACCACCACAACCTGCCCTGTGCACCCTTGGAAATCTACGCGACATTGATACGCGAGACCATCTTTTGGCAAAAATTGATAAAAAAAAAAATAAAAATTCATATTATCGATTCGATATAATGAATAACGAATTACTATTGTCAAATTTTAATTCTTATTTATCAAATCGAGTCAAATTCTTGTTTAAAGATGGTCATTGTCTACGGGGAGTTTTCTTTCTCTTTCCTTATCTTTCTCCTTCTCTCTCTCTCTCTCTGTTTATCTTTCTCTCTCACTATCTCTCTCTCTCTCTCTCTCTCTCTCTCTCTCTCTCAAACTGACTATCTCACTTTTCTCTCGTTTTCCACGATTCACTGATTCGCTTATCGGATACTGCAGTTTGTTGCCTTAAAACTTGAAACTGCTGCACTTTAATACTATACACTTCGAATGTCTCGATATATATATATCGTCTGCCGTCAATTGGCATGCCGCCTCTAGAGTATAATAATAATATTAATAATAACAATACCAATAATAATAATAATAATAATAATAATAATAATAATAATAATAATAATAACAACAACAATAAATCAGCTAACAGTTATATGTTCACCTTATCAATATACAAAAAAATAAAAAAAGAAAGAGTGAAATCAAAAAATAAAAATAAAAAAGAAAGAAAGAACTGCAAAAATAATTTATTATTCAATTTAATATATTATTTTATATATAATATACATAGAAAGAAACTCCTCGTATTCCTCGTAAGCATATATCGCCTAGAACCACGTAGAAAAAATTTACCTATAGAGCAACATATCTCTTTCCTATATATACGCTGTATATGCAATCTTTCCTTGTTTTATTTGTTTATTTTAATTGAATTTTTAATTTATTTATTAATTTTTTTTTTTAATTTTTTATTATTATTATTAGAAATATCCTGTTCACGTGGCTGTGTTGTATACCTATATACATTATATACATAATACTATATATCTACTATATATATTATTACTCTGACTTGTGCATCATGACGTCAAAAAATGATAATTAAAAAAAAAAAAAAAAAAAAAAATATAATAATGCTAAATATCTTTTTTCAAAATTTTATTGATTCCGTTGGTTTCTCTGGATATTGGCAAAGATCAAACTCTTCCCTAAGTTTTTTCTTTTCTTCTAAAAGGTATTTTCTAATTACGAATTTAAAAAATGAATTATTTTTGGAACAATTTTGAGAGAGGGAGAAAAAAAAAAAAACCAAAAACTTGTCTTGAAATGAAATAATTAGAAAATTTTTTATTTTTTATTTATTTATTTTGTTATAGATTTTTATCCTTTTTACTAATTTTCGTTCTTACTTTTTTTTTCTTTTTTTTTTTCTTTAGCTAGTCCATCAGAGTTTTTCTCGTTATGTAATCTCTGCCAATTTCCACCACGGATCTATAATATTAAAAAAAAAAAAAAAAAAAAAAACCTTATACTTTTCTATATAGCGAATGAAGTAACTCTACTACAGCAACTATTATATATAGTAATTATTAATTTTCTTTCAAAGCTTAATATAATCCAAAATCTATTAATCCCCGCTATACCTGCTAAAGCGAAACTATTGAATTTTTTCTTGCATAAAAAGAGAAAATAAATCAAATATTATAATAATATTTGACCATAACGATCAATTTAAATAAAAAAATTATTCAATAACGTACTCGTATACATACCTATATAATATATAGGTAAACGAAATAATGTATTATACCTATAACCTGTATACATTTCAGTAAATACACAATATGGGAGATAATATTATATATATATATATATCATATATATTATAGGGACGGATTATATTCTCAATATATAGGGTAAATATCACTATTTTCCCTAAACCTTCGGGAAACTATTGAACAGACCTGTCCAGAATATACACAGAGAACCAACCACGACGAACAACGATGCGCAAATATGTGGTTTATCACTTTAATATAGATATTATTATTTTTATATACATATAAATATGTATATACTTATATTATATATATAAATAATCGATAGTTTGATGTTGTAGCTGCCAAGGCATACACGCGTAGGACCTGGGCTACACACTGTATAAATAAGGAATAATTAATGATCGTTATTTATTATTCTGTCAGGAAAACTTTGTTATATACCTATACCTATATACAGGTATATGTATATATATATATACCCATAAATTATTATTATTATTATTTTTATAACCGATCTGTACAAACTATAATACCGTAGGTTTTAAACCCCAGATGTGTAGTTTCACGCGAATGAGAAAACTTTTTATCATCGTAGAAATAATTTTTTTTTCTTTCTTTTTATTCTCAAGTATTGGTTGTATACCTGTATTTACGGACACTGTGAAGTGTCAGATGTAGGTATGACATACATACATAGAGTACGTTTTATACCCAATAAATATACAGACATATATAGGTACGTCTTGATTTAAGAGTTAAATGTTCAACTCACGTACATGACGTCTCATGCAAGTAAAATTTTTATTTTTATTTTTATTTTTATTTCTATTTCTATTTCTATTTTTATTTTATTTTATTTCCGTAGTCGATACGCGTTCTAAAAGAAGTCGAAGTGCGGTTAGACTGGTTCGTTGTATATGGTATACGTGGCAGGAGGAGGCCGAGGATAAAATGGCTCACGATCAGCCTTTTGGCTTTTTTTTTTTTTTTACCTTGCCAACGTTCCTCTTACCCTTAGCTATACCTCGCCTTGCCTTACCTTATACCTCTTCTTTCTACCTCCTGCCATTACCTTTGACTGTAAATATTTGAGCGTCTAGCGGCTGGGTTCCGTTCATCTGAGACTTGAACCCCAGTTGGATCGTAAATTTCATACGAGACATCCCTAGCTGAAGACTTTTATCACTCTATGTGATAAACTGTTACACCGATACCGACCGTGATATATACCGAAAACACATCATCACTGGGCAGAAATGTTCTAAAAAAAAAAAAAAGAAAAAAAAAAAGACCAAATTTCTGTAATATACATTTTCGTTACAATCCGTTTAAGTTGTTAGGAAAACTTTTCAGTCGACTCGATATACCGTCAATTACTCAATTTTTTTGGGTTTAGGAAATTTTTTATAGGAAAGAAAACCAAAAAAGTGAAAATTAGTGAAAAGATATTAGAACCGAATTTTTCTTTTTTCTTTTTCCGGGGACTTGTAAATTAGATATACAAAATTAGGTATATAGGTAAAAAAAAGTGATCGTGTCAGGTTGATTAGGTATTATAAATTTTATTTCGTATAAATTGAGAATAATATATTAGAATATGATGAAACGTTATTGATTTATATTTGTGATAAAGGGAATAATGATAAAAGTAACAAGTATTAATTACCTGCAATAATTAGTTATCTAATAAAAATTATTCTTCACGCTTCGCTTGTCTTTACCATTAAAAACAAAAAAATGAAAAGAAAAAAAAAAAAAAAAAAAAAATGCATAATATTTTTGATACATTTAATTATATATACCTATATTTATTATATAATATAGATAATAATATACATATATGCAGTAGCCAGTAGGCATATATTAACATACGTAATTATTATATGCACGTGGGGGTGCGTGTGACTCTATATAATATTATACTTATATTGTACACGCATTGCTATATATACTTGCCTATTTAGCAAATTTATTACTTCTCGCCTAAGCATAATAATGGAATGCTCGTGTGTGAATGCAATTGAAATACTTATACCTACATAACTATATAGTAAATTTCTTTGACTTGATAATAAATGACGACAATAATAATAAATAATTGACAATGATAATGATGATGATGATTAATTATAATCATATAACAATTGGTATATAATAAGACGTATTAATAAAATCTTAATAAACAATTATAACAGTATTAATATAGGAATATGAGTTTTTTTTTTTTTTAATTTCATTTGTGAATTTTTGAGTTTGTTATTTTTTTGATAATTATAACAAAAAAAGAAATGCTAAAACGTAATTACTGTTATCACATAATTATCTAAAGTGCTTTTTTTTTTGTTTTTTTATTATTCTTCACTTTTTTTTTTATTTCTCTCAAGGAAGTTATTTGTACCTTATGTGTATGCATATATGTATACCTACCCACCGCGGAAACCGCTGAAACCGGAAATGTCGAAAAACAAAAGCTCTGGGGCTCTCGCTTGGCCTGGGTCTGGGTGATCTTTTTGGGTGGTTGGAGTCAAGTGACCGATAGTAAAAGAACTTAAATAATATTTTCACTTCTTAAGGAAATCCGGAGGAAATGTAAAAAAAGAGAGGAAAAAAAATAAATAAAAATAAAAATAAAAAAACAAACGAAAGGAAAAAAAAAGTACCGGAATTTTTAACTAATATGAAATATGTATGTAAAATACCTATAAATTTCGCGTATACATATATATTTATGCGATTTTAGGTATATCTTATGATATACCTATTGCAGTAGAGGTTGGATTTGTAAATATATTTTTTCTTTTATTTAAAAAAAATAACAAAATAATACCTTTTTCAATAAGGAGATTTTTGAATTTATTTTATTCATTTATTTATTTATTTATTTATTTATTTATTTATTTATTTATTTATTTTACAGCACTCTGTATACTTTATATATGTGGGTAGATACTATAGTCAATTTTCGCCTAACTCTTCTGTAGCCTGGTATATATCTTTCGCTCTGCAGTTTAATTATATTGAATGCCATTAATAAATTTAAAAAAAAAAACAAAAAAAGCAAAGGTTAAAAAACAAAAAAAAAAAATAATAATAAAAAATATATGCATACGTATTTACTATATATAATATGCAAATTTATATCGCTGGGCAGTTTTATATTATATTTATAATTATTATACTTATATATATATATACAATATATACGAATGAGATAATTTAATAATTTAATTACATAATAATATAAGTTATTTAAAGCTATCTAGCCTTTTTCTTTTAATCCTGTAACAGCCCCCAAATTTAACCTGGTTTATATAACGATTAATAATTGTTAATAATTAAGTATAATGAATAATAATTGATAACTCGATCCATTATAATCCCCCTTTTCTTCTATCTATCTATTTTTATTATATTGATATCCCTATGCCAAAAATGCCGCTATACCAAATCCAGTAAAATGAAAATTCTATACTATTCTATCGTAATTAATTCAATCTGCCCCCACCAGCAGCGAAAACTTAATAAGGCAGAGTATGGGGTCACCCCTGGAACCCTTGAAAAAAGGTTGCGATTTTTTTGTTAAAATTATTATTATTATTATGGTACATAAATGAATAATTTTCACCGAAAAACAAAAAGATAAAGAAAATGAGAGAGAAAAAAAAATTGTATCAGAATTCTTAATTAATTAGAATTTATTGTCGTATGTACATATAATTACTTACTACCCACGTCCATGTGGTATCTTCATGCGGGGGTTACGTTCTGCACATGCACAGCACAGCACCCCGGTACGACACGCATGAAGTAATATATGCGAGGGCGGGTCACTATAATTATTGTCTTCCGAGATTTTTAATTATTGTAAATGAAAAAGAGAAAAGAAAAGAAAAGAAAAGAAAAAAAGAATACAGCGATATCGTGATATTTTCGCGTTTTCCCGGAATATTTAATATGTGGTTGGAAGATTTTCTCTTAACCATTTCAAGAGCGTCGCGGCAGACTCCAAGTATCACGCAATTAACGAAAGAGAAAATATATATAGATATATACATCCAGTATATATATATAAAACGAAGCGGTCGAGCCTGAGCTTAATTACGTTTTTGTTATAACTTGGCTTTTCATCAAATTTCTTTCTTTTATATTCCCTTATGCAAACTCAAACCAGATATCAACCCGCTGTATATGTTAATAAATTTGAAAAAATATAGAAAAAAAAAAACAAAAACGACAAACCACGAACTTCATAAACTGCCAGAACCTTGTTGGACGGTGGTGTGAAATTTCACGTTTTTTTATTCAACGATATTCATTTTCAAAAAATATTGTCTAATTTTTATTTTATTTTATTTTTTGCTTATTTTCTCACAACTTCTTTTTTTTTTTTTAAATTCATTTATTTTTCATTCCCCTGGACCGTTGGTTGTTATTCAATTTTTTTCTTCTTTTTTGTTTCTTACGTCTCTCGAATCCTATCCTCAAAAAAAAAAAAATAAAAAAATAAATAAAAATCGTGAAAGCGCAACGAATTCCCTTATATATATTTATATCGAGTGGGTTGTAAAATCTTGAAACGTATATAAAAAAGAAAAAAAAAAAAAAATATAGTACATAATATATATAGATCCATCGGTCTGGCGGTTTTTAGTACGGGTTTAGTCGCTATCATCCTGCTATATAACGGTTATTTTTCACATCCCAAAAGTTTGGATATCTTCGGGTTCATATTATTCCTATATAACCTATAAATCTGAAAATTGTAATCGTGGCAACCAGATTTATTTACTCAACATACTATATATACCAATCCATATATACCTATAAGACAAGGCGGGCTGATGATTTGAAAAAATAAATAAATAAATAAATAAGAAGAAACCGTTTTAACCGATTAATCAAATTTTGAAGAAAAAAAACAAAAAAAAAAAAAAATTTTTTAAATATATTATAGTCAAAAATCGCCTCGCTCTGTCATATAATATTTCCCCCTGCTCTGCCCTCTCATCAGTATATATATATAAATGCATCATTAATCAAATGTTAACCTTATACATATATACCCTATACTATAGAAACACATATACATACCATACATATATTATTATCTATTTACTACATATAATTATACCTATATTGATAACATTATGTGTTGATCGTTGTTCTGTGCATTTATAGTTCACGTGTGAGTTTTTCTTTTTCGATCTAAACCTGTATATACATATTTATATATATATATAGATAGATATATACATATATAAAATATATCTATATATATATATATATATATATTTTCTTTTCCTTCCATTTTCGTTTTTCTAAATTGATTTTATTATATTCCTTTCATCTATAGTGTTGTCCAATCATCCCAAATTTATCATTCGTGTATACTCATATGATTGATTTACATACCTATATACATACATATATGTATGTATATCATATATATATATATATATATATATATATATATATATATATATATATATATGTATGTGTGTATATATACGATGTATATTCATACACGTACTAATACTACCTACCATCATCACCACCACCACCACCACCATCACCACTTTTACACAATTTTAATACGCTGCTCAAGTATTTATCTCCTATACCTATTATACCCCCCTTTAAACAAATCACACTGTTTTAATTATTATACCTATGATAACTGCAGACGTTTAAGATTTTGGCCTGACGAAACGGTGGCAAAAAAATAATTATATAATCAATTGGATATTTATATATTGATTGAAGAAAAAATTGTAAATTATTTTTTGTCAAAAAATGATCATCAGAATGGAAAAAAAAAAAAAAATTATAAAAGCTACCTTTCTCGTCGGGCAAAAATCTTTTATAAAACGTTGTATTAAATATGCAATGAATAAATAATAATGTGCTTAACATGATTGGGGCGGACCGCCCTGCCCGCTGCCTCCCCCGCTTCCCCCATTTCGTCAAACGTAAACGGCTAATTACCCAACGTCTCGTAAATGTGATTATATTAATTAATTAATTAATTAATTAATTAATTAATTAATTTTCTAGATTGGGTTAATTATCCATACGCGTTTATAAAAAACGTCAACGAAATATGCCAATATATACGTATTGACCCTCGCGGTTGTATAATTACCATATTGTATATTTATTTTTTGAAGAATTTTTATCGATCGTAGAGAAAAATTTATCGATTTTATTATATATATATATCAATTCATTGATTATCGGTTATGGTTTATTAAATTTATATCTACACCATGTAATAGACATAATAATCAAAGTTATCGCGTTTATACAGATTTATTTTTAATTACAAACAGTCTCTTTATATACATATTATTTAGGTAAATATGTATATGTATATACATCAATCAATCAATCAATCAGTCAGTCAGTATATAAGGTAGATGAGATCGCAGTTCTTCCATGTATGTACAAATAAATTCGGGGGAATCGAAAAAAAAAAAAAACAAAAAAAAAAAACCCGATGATATTTTCCGTATCGCACATTATTGCGTTCATTATTTTGCCTCAAAGTGTGATTTAATTTGCAAAAAAATTAAGAAAGAGAAAAAAAAAAAAAAAAACGCGAATATTGAGTAAAATGAAAAATTTGCTTTGATTTAACGATTGTTATATGAAAATGTTGAAACAGGTCTTTGTCGAGCAGGGCGGTAATGCGGCCAACTTAAAAAGTTTGAAAAACAAAAAAAAAAAAACAAAACGAACCAAAACCAAAAAAAAACAAAAAAATGAAATACAAAAGGATAAATATTGCGGCTTGGGGCGTACGATTTCCGACGTGCTATGTCGACGCAGCAAGGTAAAGACTTTACAAAAACAAAAAAAACAAAAAAAAACAAAAAAAAAAAAATCAAAATCAAAAAAAAAAAAAAAAAAATAATAAATAACCGATTTTTAAGATTTTTTTATGCCGTCTTCTTTGAACGAACAATTATACTTATTGTCCGACAATAATTTACTTTCCTTATTGTAAGAAGAAAAAAAAAACCAAAGAAAAAAAAATTAATTAAATCCAAAATTATCCCAGATATCACAATTTTGATTTTAAGAGAGCTAAACGAAACGGACTTGATTCTTGGTGTTATAGTAATCTTATATATTTCGAAAAAAAAACAAAAAAAAAATACAGCTCCATCATTTTGATATCAAATTATTATTCAAATTTGATACTATTTCATATATTTCTGTATTCACTTTACACAGTTGGTTCTTATATGTATATTAACTATAACCGATATACTATATACATATGGTATATTTGATTCATTCGTTGTGAGAAAACGGCAGAAAATTTGATATTATATATATATATATATATATATATATATATATATATATATATATATATATATATATATATATATATCGCTTATCTAACTAACTATCTTAATAGATCTATAAAAAATATATCGTTCAAATTTTTCCAAGGCTTTGCCTGGCTGAATCACTGCACCGCGCCTATATACTCCCAATAATGTTTATTAATATACATATACATAATATAGATGATCTAGCATCAAGTTCAAGTTTCAAGTACCTAACAATAAATTCATATATCTATTTTGAATATTAATTACATAATTGCATAATTATACATATATACAATTGTATTTTATTATTATACGAAAATATATGTATAGTATTATAATACAGGGTGGCTCATTTTAATTTCTATTGGCCAATAGCTCGAGAACTAAGTAAGATAGTGGAAAATGTTTCAGACAAGAGTTGGCATGGCTCTGAAAGAGACATTTGATAATGCTATAGGGTTTTAAATTTTTATAGGTTTTTATGGGGTTTTCATGAGACAGTTTTTAAATTTTTTAATTCCATAGCATTATCAAACGTCCCCTTCGGAACTATGCAACTCTTGTCTGAAACATTGTTCACTATCTTGTTTAGCTCTTGAGATATTGGCCAAAAGGAAATTGAAATGGGCCATCTTGTATATGGGGATTTCTTCGTGAAACCGGACAATCATTTTCGACAAAAATTTCGATTGTCAAAATCTTGATGGACAAATTAGGGTTTTGCCAGATCACCGATTTTTTTTTTTTTTGTGGCGTTTTTATAGTATAAACAATGATTTCGAGAGATATGAAGAAGAAAAAAAGTTTCCAAGTTATAGAAATAATTCTTTTGTTTTTATAAATCACGCATAAATAGAGTATAAAGTGCCTTTAGAGATTTGAAACTATTTTTAACTGAAAGTTCGGAAGAAATCCGATTTTTCTATAGTTTTTAATTTTTTTTTTTTTTTTTTTCTTTGACCAAGTCCGCGAAAAAAAAGTATTAATTTTATTTTTGACAGAACTTGAATTCCTACGCGATAATAGTTAACACAAAAATTCCCTAAAAAATCCTGAAAGTCCCTTTCCAAGTGCTTTGACCTTGTGGAAAAATTTTGTGACAATCGAAAGTTTGGTCGACAATGGTTGTCTGTTTTCACTGAAAATTCCTCATATATACCACTTGCTCCGGGAATTTGCTATTCAATAACTAAATACGTTTGCCAAATTATTACGGTTGTTTATTACTATATCTGTACGATATATATGGTTATAAAAATAATTTTTAAAAAACAAAAAAAAAAATCTAATAACGATCCAACATTAACAATATTTAATAATTAAAAAAAAAAAAAAAAAGAAACAAAAAACAAAATCAAAATCAAAAAAAAAAAATTAATAAAAAGAAATATAAAATCGTATAGGGACTGTTCACATCGCGCGTATATATGTATGTATATATATACATATATACATATGTAGATATATATGTATATACCAATATCACGTAAACCCCAAAGCCGATAAAACGAAATTTAACTGTCAAACTTGTTTTTCACGGAGCGACTGGGAAAGCAATACGAATACGGATATGTTATCTATCTTTAAATACACCATGATTATTTAATTCTAGTATAAAATAATTATTCGCGATAAGACTGCAGTAGGCAGTAACACACATATCGTATTAAATTTCTCAAAAGTCTCTTCGTGAAACCTTGGGCTTGAGTTGCTGCAGATTATGCGTAGTTATTGCCTACCAATTATACGTATATTTCTTACATATATACATATAATGGTGATTTTTTATTTTCTTTTACTTTTTTTTTTTTACTTTTTTTTTTTAATATAAAAATATAATATTTATATACCCTTTATTATATATATACCTATACTTATATAAACTCACTTTTCACAATAGGTGTTAATGTCCATAGCTGCTACCACTGCAATATTGCAAATGCTATATCATATCATTATTTTCATCATATTAATTATATGTGTATATTATTACATAGTAATTATTATTATTTTTCTGTTTTTTTTTTTTCTTCTCTTTCGTTTATCATTGCTGACAATTATTATCGTTGTAGCTAATTAAACATTAGACCCAGTTACGAGTAGCCTTGATATTATAATCTTACGAGAATAAAAAACGAGGTTCCGGAGGTATGAAATAAACAGTTTCTTTTCAGAAATGTACAATTTCCAATTTGTACAGTCATATCATATATTTTTCACTTGTATATACGGATACCTCGTATATTTTGGCTACCTCGATATCTTTTTGGCTGTTGTTCAGAAACTTGAGCCTGTTAAGAGTCGGAAATGGCAATCAAGGCTCGGTCTGTATTTCTTAATCAAGAATTGAGGTTCAATATATATATTATATATTTTTTTGTTCTTTCTCGTTTCTTCCCTTGCACGTAATCGGGAAAATAAATGTTCGTTCGAAGCGGGGATTTCGAGTATTATCTTTTAACAAACGATGCGGACGTGTTTCAGTTTCAGAACTTTATTGACAGGAACGCGTTCTGTTATACCTATATCTGTATATACTATATGTGTATAGTAGAGAATCCCGATTCTATACGATTTTACGAATCCTCTGATAAAAAAAAAAAAAAAAAAAAAAAAAAAAAAAAAACTTTACCTTTCATTCGTTCGTTCATTATAAAAACTGACGATTCCAGATCCCCGGGTCCAAGTTTCTGACAAACAATATATTTTTTTTTTTTTTCTCATTTTTTAACGCTTCTGTATAAAACTCGACGCAACCTTTCTTTCCGCCGAAAACGCTTTGATATACATTTCGATTGATGATCTTCCATTAAAAAAAATTATTTTTATTTTAACAAAAGTGTCGGAATTAGTATCTTGACATTTATACCAATTTACATCCTTCATTCTTCACTATATGTATATATTCTTATGGCATCAGATAATTGACATTAAACTATATATAATACATATTCCCACCTATTTCTTGTCTTTAAATAAATTCTCAACAATTGATAAATAAAAAATGAATAAACAAATTAAAAGAATCTTTAGTTATGAAAGAAAAATTTATATAATACTCAAGTATATCTATAAGGCTTATATACTTTACACCTTGAATTTATATTATAACATTACGTATATAAGAAAAAAAAAAAAAAGTATAAAACTACTTCGCACAATATATAATTTCCCCTTCGCAACGATTCGATAAATTATAACAATATGATTATCATTAACTGGCTTTTTATTTTTTACTTTTAATTTATGGAAAAATGAAAACGAAGGGTTAAAAAAGAAAAGAGGTTTTTGCTTTTCGATGGATAAGAAACGTTGTGCCGGGTAGAAAATAATAATTTTTATTTTTTTTTCTTTTCTTTTACGTTTATTATTTTGCATAATTATTATACGTTTATGGTATACATATGTTATGTTGTATTACGAGGTTTATTGTTTTTTTATACTTTATCTCGCCAAGCTTGACTTCCCTTCCTATAGCTAGCCGATTGCTTTAGAAACAGTACGATAGAAAAACCAAAAAAAAAAAAGAAAAAAAAAAAAAACAAATAAAAATTAACAAATAATTAAACAAACAAAACAAAAATTACCTATATAAAATTAACGTACATGATGAATGATATATATATTTAAAAGAAAAAAAAAAAAAAAAAAAAATAGAAATTGCGCGTGCCTATATCCTCAAGTTACATATTATGTATATCTCATATATATCAACAGCTATGCATCTTACTACAATTAGAAAATTATTATACGTATTTAACTGTGTGCGTATCATTTGTATATTTAAACGTATGTATGTATGTATGTATGTACATATGTATAATTAGTATTTAGATAATGTTTTCTGTATACCTATAATTATGTAGAATTTTCACACAAAATATCGCATCTTATTTATATAATTGCACGTTGAATATATATATATAAATATATATACATATACATATATGTACAATTAAAACCAAAGTTTGTATGTATACGTACGTATGTATGTATGTATGTGCAGTGTATGTATATTGATATTAATTACGCCAAATCAGGGACCATAATTTATTGTATATGTGTATATATATATATATATGTGTATATATATATATATATATATATATATATATATATATATATATATATATATATATATATATATATATATATATATATATACTTATATATCGTATGTATTTATATTACTACGTGTAGCACAAGTAAGTATGCGCAGTACTTTATGTATGTTATAATGTCTGTATGTCTCGTTTGTATTAAAGCGCGATTGAGATCGTGTATACATATATAACGCCTGCTTTGCTCGCTATTATTTATACGTACTATCAAATGATGATAATTTTTGAATTTTTTTTTTTTTCCATAAAAAACAAAAAAGAAAACAAAAAAAAATAATAATTATATTTAGATATTATATATATACATTCATTCAATCTGCTGATTGATTTTTCATTTCTTTATCCTCTTTCCTGATTATAATATATCTATATCTATACCTTATCAGCTCTTGCAGCCTATATCGTTTTCTCGCAGCTTATTATAATTAATTAACTAATGAAACAAAAAAAAAAAAAAATAATAATTTTTCCTCTTCTTTTTGGTTTTCTTTTTCTTATTCCGTAACTTTGCTGATGTAATTATATACATATATACATTTTTCTTTAATTTTTTATCTTCTTACTTTCTTGATATATATCCAAAAAAATGGATATATATATTCTGTTTAAATCGGTGTACGAATGTGAGATTAATACTCAAGGTGCGTGTTTGCCAAGTGTAAACGTGCGTAAGACTGCAACCCTATATATTATATACAATTATTATATATCAGTATCGATTAGTATCACTCGGATATTTCAAAGACAAAAATTATTCCTGACATTACAATTTTGGATACAAAAAAAAAAAAAAAAGAAAAATAAAAAAAGAAAAAAATTACGTCTGAGTGATACTAGATACTATTTTTATTGACCAAAACCTTCTGCCTGCCTGCCTGCCTGCCAGCCCGTCCGTCTGTCTGTCTGATGATCGAACGTTTGAATGATTATTGTTAGTTTTTAAGCGATGAAAGATTACCTCAAAAAAAAAAAAAAAAAGCTAATGATGTGATATACCCAGATTGTTGATTTGAGTATATAAATAATTGGTAATCTTCCGCGCTTCATATCGGTTAGAATAATTCGATTGATCCCTACACCTATATATCGCCTTCCCACGACCCGAGCTAATCGATGCTTTCTTTTTTTTTCGGGGGGATTCTAAAAAACTCCCCGATTCAGGGACGTACTTCAACTGCATAATGTTCATGGTTGCGAGCAGTGTCGTCCTTACAGTTGTTGTCCTAAACTATCATCACAGAACGGCCGATATTCACGAGATGCCTCAATGGGTGGGTTAATTTGATCAGAATTTAATATACCAATATAAGTTTTCATCGTTATCATGTAAAGTGAATTATAATAAAAATGACATTTCATTTCCCTTCATTATGATCATCCAGATAAAAACAGTCCTTCTTCAATGGCTTCCATGGATACTGGGCATGAGTCGCCCGGGTAAAAAAATCACAAGGAAAACAATACTGATGAGCAATCGGATGAAGGAACTCGAGCTGCAGGAAAGAAGCAGCAAAAGTCTTCTAGCAAACGTATTAGACATCGATGATGATTTTAGACACGGAAATAGCGCCGCTGCTAATCCATCAGCGGGCTATATACGGTATTTATGGACTCCGAGGAGCTGCACAGGGTTGAAGTTCTGAATTTTTCAAATCTATGGATTTTAATATTATTCTGAAAATTCGAAATCATCTCAAACATAATTTCGTCATTTTTGATCCTGAACTTCAACCTGACCCCAACTCCGATTATAATTCACCAAAAAATTTGCTACTTGTCTTTTTCTGTTTCTTGTATTTTAATCGACGTACTGTGGTGAGCGATTATGCTTTTATTGGTTATTGAAAGTACAGTAAAAGAAGCGATTTGGTAGCAGGTCGGCGTACGGCACACCATTATCCGGACGACCAGCGACGGTCGAGGAAACATCGGCTTCTCTTCCTCTCAGTGGTACACGAAGAGAATTACAAACGATTCTTAAGGAATTACAGTTCATAACAAATCGTATGAAGAAGGCTGACGAGGAGGCGGAACTCATCAGCGACTGGAAGTTCGCCGCTATGGTAGTCGACAGGTAAATTTGATTTTTTTTCTTTTATAATTTGTTTCTTTTATTTTTATTGATTGATCATTTTTATTTAAAAATTTTTTGTTACAGGTTTTGCCTGATAATATTCACGATGTTCACCGTAATCGCAACCGTCGCCGTGCTATTATCGGCGCCTCACATCATAGTCCAGTAGTAGACTGCCCAAGCCCAGCCACCGTATGACACCACGGACGAAGCCATCGTCGACACCTCGTCTTGGTCGTAGGTAGGTAAATTTTGTTTTCTTTACTTTATTTTTAACGATTTTTTGAACAAAGATGATATTCCGTTTCAAGAAAACGTTGAATTATATCTCTGAGTGAATTTTAAAGGATAAAGTGTTCTTCACGACACCCTTCGGTTATATTTCAGGATCGTATTTCCTGACCATGATGGGGATGTATCGTCATCGATGTTCGTGTCTGAACGGGGGCGACCTTTAGCTGGCAGCCTGGCCTGAAATTGGACAAAAAAAAAAAAATAAAAAAAATAGAAGAAAGAAGAAAGAAAAAGCAAGAGGCGAAAATGAGAAGAAAAATAAAAGAAAAACAACAAACAAGGAAACATCGACACGCGTAATCAATAATAAAAAAAACAAGAAACAAGAAACCAAGAAAACCAAAAATAAAAAAAAAAAAACAAAAAAACAAAAACACTACAAGCAACAAGTTGTTCACGCATTTCGTATATACTTATGTATGTACATACCTATATACATGAAACAAAAAACCAAAAAAAAGTATATATACATACATATACGAGATACTTTGCACACCTCAGCACCCCCGCCTCTATGAACCACCGCGGAAAGACGATTATACTGATCTTTCTGATATCTCTCTCTCCTCGCTATAACCTCGATCTTTTCGCTCCCCATATACGAGGACCCTATATCTCTTCGACCTTTAATTCCTGTCGATATATTCCTGACTGATTTATTTATATCTTATCGAGCTTGTGCAGTTTACATACAACACTCGATATAGTCGAGTAAGGTGATACATCTATACTTTATATTCCTATATACATATAGGTATGTATGTATACACCTTAAATTACAAATGAGATAAAAATTCACAACTCATATATGCGCTCTATATATATATATGTCTTTTTTTTTTTTTTTTTTTAAATCAAAAAACGAAGACTCAACGATCAAGACGTAGGCACGAGAACAACGTACATAAGAACAACCCCCTCGAAAATCGTAAGTTTACTCGTTTACAATATATCGAAAATATTTGTTGATTATTTAGTTTTATAATTATTATCGTTTTTATAATGAATTATTATTATATTCGAGGAGTTCTCGTCGTTGTTAAAGAGTCTAATTATTATAATTAATTAATTAATATTTATTAATTATTAGATGACGTAAAAAAATAACAGACAAGTAAAAAAAATTAAAAAAAAAAAAAAAAAAAAAAAACGCCATTTCTCGCGAGCTTTTTATCTTACATATATATATATATTTATTATAACACAAATATATACATATAAATATATATGTATATATGTATAAGTATATAGCTGTGTAATACGCCCCGCTGCTATAGCTGTCTTATCTTGTATGCACATACCCATGATCGACCCTCACGATCCAAATCCAAATTTATCCAAATATTCCACGCGCACTTATCCCAGAATTATTATAGTGTAATAAAAAAAACAAAAAATATATATATACAAAACAAAAGCAGAAATAGAATTCAAAAAAAAAAAAAAAAAAAAATGAAATTAAAAATGAAAATAATAATTTCAACAGTGAACAATGTTATGCGCACGTAGTCGATGCAAAAACCCTTTTTGCACTGGTGTTTTTTCTCGTTGTTGTTATTGGCCCCTGAGAATCAGGGCGCTTCATGAGTTTCAGGGGTTAATATTAAAACCGCGCCGGTGTGTAGGACAGGGAAATAAAAGAAAAATCAAAAAATCAAAAAAACAAAAAAAATTAATAACAAGCTTACAATTAAAATTAGGCCGATTTCAGGTTTAGGATATGTAGAGTGCTTTATCGATAAAGGCTCGCCTCCGTAACAAATTGTCATACGTCGCTATTTTTAGTTTTTAGTTTTTTTTTTTTTTTTCTCTTACTAAAAAAGATTCATCGATCATCGTCGATTTGTGATTAGATATAACTACATAAATATAGATATAGATATATGATTCGTAATTTATGAAGAAAAAATTTTTATCGAAATATATACATATGTATAAATATCGCATATTTACAGTATATTGTTAATAAGTAAATAGCTGTTAGAAATCTTCTTCACCAAAAAACTGAAAAAGTATTATTACCTATATAATATGGAATTCTTGCAGTTAAATCGATGAATCTTATTTAGTATAAATATATAGGCGAAAAAAAAAAAAAAATAAAAAATAAAAAATAAAAATAAATAAAAGAAAAATGTGCTGGGCTTAGGGCATTCATTTCAATTATCATTTTTGGGGAGAAAAGATGAGATATACATATAATATACCTATTAGCTAATTGAATATATATAAACAAAATAACAAAAAAAAAAAAAGAAAGATAAACTATAATACCTGCTAAGTATGTTAAAATAACGATAGTTTGAAATATCGGGGAGAACGGATATACTATACTAACATATATAATATATAAGGCGGGTGATAATTATAAAAAATAAATAAAATGAATAAATAAATTAAATATATATATATATATATATATATATATATATATATATATATATATATATATATATATATATATATATATATATATATATATATATATATATATATATATATATATATATATATGTCATATATAATTTGTACATATATTAGCTGAAATGAAAATTATTCGACGTAATATTAATAATAATTAAATATAAATAATATTATTACTAGAAGGAAAAAAAAAACCAAAAAAAAAAGAAAAAAAAACTAACACACTTATACAACACTATAATTATACCTATATACTATTATAACCAAAATTGTAGCTTACATATAATTAATCTAGGATATTGAATTAATAACAAATTAAAGCGATATTGTAACGCCATACATTATATTATAGAAGACGAGGGTAACGTTTTAATAAACCAAATAAAGAAAAAAAAAAAAAAATTGAATAAATTAAGAAAAAAAAAGAGAGAAAAAAAAAAAAATCACTATAAACTAAACGCAACCAAAAAAATAAAATTCGTCGCATACGGTATCCTGAATTCGTAATATATTTATAATCGAAATTTGAAATGATCGTTATACCTATCCTTCTTCCCTGACCTCCAACCCCCGCCCGGTCCTTTACCACCCCTTCGATCTGACATGACGTGACATATACGTATGTACCTATGGTATCGTCGTTTCACTCGCGTACGAAAACAAATTTTCTTCCATATAAAGAGATTATAATGCATATAGTGATTATTATTCGGCAAATGTTTATAATAGGTATAGGTATGTTGATATACATGATCTGACTACAGTATTTGATGATCAATTATATATTTTCTATATCGCGAGTGAGATAATATCGGGAATGATATGTTTAAAAAATGGACAAAAAAAAAAAAAACGAAAAAAAAGAAAAAAAAAAAAATGAAATCGCCGTTAGAAAAATTTATTTTGCCATATATAATTTATGAAATTTTATTTCACCTCTATTATCGGATATATTATTTATAGATATTTATAGATATTGAAATTAATATATCGTTTACGTTTTACATACGATCATGCGTAATGGCGTATGTGTACACTTATATATGTATGTATTGCAGATATACGAAAATGATGAAATCTAAATTATATAATGATAAATAGGCCGAATACTGTTTGACATAAAATGAAAAAAAAAATAAATAAATAATAATAAAATAAATAAATAAATATAAAATATAAAAAAAAAAAAAACGGAAAGCGTGTAACGAGTGTTGATATTTAAAATGAAATGAATAAAAAAATTATATATATGTATAATGTATATACATATACATGTATGTACATACCTATAATATATATATATATATATATATATATATATATATATATATATATATATATATATATATATATATATATATATATATATATATATATATATATATATATATATATATATATATATATATATATATATATATATATATATATATATATATATATATATATATATATATATATATATATATATATATATATATATATATATATATATATATAGATATATGCATATATTATATGTATATCACGTATATACATATACATATATACAAATTATACGTGCCGCGTAGTGGTGCGGTATAATATAAAAGATTTGTACATGTAAAACACCCACACCTAAAATGCCTCCCAATTAAACCTGTAAGTGTAAAAATTTTAAAGTTGAATTTTATAATTAATAATAATAATAATAATAATAATAAAACGTCACGATCTGCCATATTATATAGTATATCGTTGTATATTATAAACGTTATCGTATACCAACACATATATTATAATCATTACATCGTCATAACATATAAATAAATAAATATAACTAGCGAAATATTGTATACCTATAGGTATATAAAATGTATATTATAAACGAGAAACCGCGCATAGCTGCAGCAGCCTTGCGCCATTGAACGATGATAATATTGATATACTTATACCCTATAAATGATATATTATATAGTTAATCTCGATATCGCGTATTAATTATCATACACATAGCGAAATAAATCAATATATTATATAAATGAATATTATATATATATATATATATACCCGCGGACCGCGCGGGGGTGTCGCGATCGAACGTTTATTATTTAAATCGAAAAAGAGAAAGAAGAAGAAAAAGTATAAGATGATGAAAAATGATTATTATTAATCGTATATCTATTAAAATGTAAAAACTCATGTTGCTATAACATAATAATAATATTAATAATAATATAGTAATGAAATAAATAACAATAAAGGATAACATAAAAGAGAAAGAAAAAAAAAAAAAAAACAGAGAAATAGAAAAAGAAGTGCGAATAATAAAATATATACTTGTACATACATATTATACATTATATACTCATACGCACGCAACTCACACGCTCTTATACGCGCACGACGATACACACACGCACACACACATCACACCCGCAGCGCACATACATAAAAATATAAAAAAAACATAAAGAATAAAAATAAATAAATAAATGTAAAATTTCGTGCGCGGATAAACGCGTGTATATGATATGTACCTATATTATTATATAGTAAATATTATAATTATAGGATATAATTTGTATAAATAAAATAAAGAAATCGACTAAAAATGAATAATATAAATAAAATTAAAAAAAAAAAAACAAAAAAAAAAAAGAGACGAAGAAGAAAAAAATAAAAAAAATTCACCGTTAAACTAATGGATAGTACGAACTGTTAATAAATTATAATATTGACTAATTAATTAATCAACTGAACACGAAGGAATTGAATTTAGTGTACGCGGGGAACTCGTAGTCTGTCCCTATATATCTTCGCATCTCTGTTCCTATTCTATGAAATACCGTTGCTGCACCGTTCATAAATATACATATATATATAAATATATAAATATTTATACACAGATATATATATATGTTTATATGTGTGTATATTACATATTAAAAATATCTCAGCTGTCGCTGCTACCTACGCGCGTATAGATAAATATATGTATATCTGTATAATTGCATGAAACTACATTATTAAGTACTACACGTATGATCTGATTTATTTTTTTATTTCAAATTTCCCAATATCGATATTACAAGAATTAATTAATTTATATTGTTTCTATAAACTTATATAATTGTATATGATATACATATAATACATATACACATACTTGTCATGTATTATTATTATTATTATTATTATTATTATTATTAAAAAATATAAATATTCTTTTTTTTTTTTT